>CM057845.1:69331771-69359117 GCA_030068395.1 Apalone spinifera
TATCAATATTCCTTTATGGCCCAGCACAGTGCAGTGCTATGCAATCCTAAGAAAAAGTGAAGAAGAATTCTGACCCTGAGTTCCCTAACACATAAATCTCCCTCTGCATATTTTCTGAAGAAATAATGGGGATAGGATTATAGTCCTTCCTCTTCTTGGTTCTCCTCTCCCACTCTGGAATCTTATGCTCCTGTTTGCACATGGAAAAAGTAGGGTATATATCCCATGACCTACAAGAACCTCAGGTAAGCCCCACCATTGCCCAAGGATGGTATGAAAAGTGAAGTATTTTACTCCTTTAGCTGCCCCATTTTCACCAGTCTCTAGTCTGTGCACCTGCAGAGGAGCAGAACACAATTTGACCAAATGTGAAAAATGAATTCCAGCAAACATTTAAGTGTAGGACTTGTGTAAATAATAAGCTGTACACTGGGGGAGTTTTTATAGGTAAATTTGTTTATATACACAAGTGAGCATGTGCAAAAACTGCACAAGCATACAGAGTTGCATACCAAAAAAATCACTAGTCACCTAAAGTAGTATTTATCTTACATTTGCATAAGGCAAACATATGCACAGTATCTGAGATATAGGTGTGGACTGACTGCTTTGTCATTGTCAGGAGCAAATTGGAAGGTCTGAAAATGTTCTTTGATCAAACATTGTGAGTTCCAGAAAATAAGGGCACGGATATTATAATGAGGTACAAAAGCAAGTGCATTAAACTTTAGGCAACTACAGGCTAGATGCACAAGATCTTAACTTCAAATATTTATCTCTTATCGGCACTATGTTTACTGGCAAATTAAGAAAACATGTAACTTGGTCAGGAGCAGCCCTAGATGAGCTGCCAGCACCTAGCACCCTAGGTGAAATGCGCGATCGGTGCGCGATCAGCATCCCCGCCTCCAAAGCCCTCAACGGCCATTTAACTTGGCACCCTAGGTGACCGCCTAGTTTGCCTGTATTGACGGGCCACCACTGAACTTGGTCATGAGTACAAAATCATAGAAATATACAGCTGAAAGGGACCTACAGAGGTCATCTAGATGGTCTCCTCATACTGAAGCAGGATCAAATATGCTTAGACTAGTCTTATAAACCTAGTCTTAAAAAAGACTAGTCTTTAAAAAGTGACAGGGATTCCACAACCTCTCTTGGAAACTATTTCCAAACTTAACTACCATTATAGTTAGAAAGTCTTCCCTAATAGCTAACCTAAATCTTCTATGCTGCAGATTAAGCCCCTTGCTTCTTGCTCTGCCTTCAGTGCACATGGGGAAAATTGATCATCATCCTCTTCATAACAGCCCTTAACATATTTGAAGACTTTATCAGGTTCTCCCTCAATTTTCTTTTTTCAAGACTAAACATGCCCATTTTTTAACCTTTCCTCAGAGGTCAGCTTCACTAAATCTTGTATCATTTTTGTTGCTCTCCTCTGCACTCTCTCAAATTTGTTCCCATCTTTCCTAATGAGCAGAGCAAATTGGACATCATACTCCAGCTAAGATCTCACCAGTGTTGAGTGGAGTGGGACAAAGACCTCCATATCTTACATATGATACTCCTTATTGCCTCTCACAATTATATTAGCCCTTTTCATAAATGCGTCACACTATTTTCTCAGAATCAATTTGTAATCCACCATAACCTTTCCTCCTTTTCAGCAGTACTACTGCTTAGCCAATTATTCCTCATTTTCTACTTGGGTAATTTATTTTCCTTTCTGAAGTATAATATTAATTTGTTCTGATTTACACCTACATTATACCCAGCCGCACACAGCCAGCCACAAGTTCAGTGTCCATATTATGTGTAGGAGCCATTTGCAAAAAAACCAACACACACACTCACACAACCCTCACTGTCCTCGTGCAAGGAAAAGTTTTGTCTTTATTTGCAGCAATAAACTACCCTCACTTACACTATGGTTGCCCACTCTCTTCAAAATGCTCAGTGAACATACACTTTTTTGTACCTCTTATTTGTGCATAAAATCCCAATTGCATTCCAACTGTTTGACAATGTACTCCTTTGTCTGAACACTGTAATATATACTAGAGGACACAATGCACATACATGCTTTACAGAGCCCTGGAAGTTTTCTCCCATCCAAATCCAGTTTAGCTTTTCTTTATAGTCAAGAAAGATTAGGCACATCTGGGACAGTGCACCTTCACTATTTCACACATGCAGCTTCTGCCTCTTAAAATGCAAGATGTGTGACTCCGATAGATTCCAGGTACATTTATGCATTTCCTATATCATTATTTGAGTTTGCTATCGCATTAAGTTTAACATTTTATAAGCCACTGCACAGGAGACAATTTAAAAATTCAAATGAGGATTATTGTAGCATGTAAAAGATATTGAGCTGCAGTCATCATTTAAAAGAGGTACATATAGCTGCTTAGTGATACAGAGAAGGAATGCCAGGTCTAAAGTACCCCTAACTGCTCTGCCAATTGCACCCACTGCATCTGTTGTGATCACAGCCATCCACTATCAGAAAACCACAAAAAATAAACCCACCACCCATCCTACACACTGTAAAGATATGCTGAAATTGCTTTTTGAAAGGCTAATTTTTCAAAACAGATCTCTCTATATGTGCACAATTCTTTATGTGTATACACATGAAGAAGTAGAATTCAGAGAAACATGAATGTATATTTTATGAATATACATATTAGCATTTGTGCACACAAGTAATAAAATGCTAAATGTTGTCCGCACAAACAGAAACCAGGTTGAGGCCAGGAGCCATAGGCTTTATCTACACTGCAGGCTTTTTGCACAAGAAGATTTTTGCAGAAGAGATCTTCTGCAAAATCTTCTTGTGCAAAAGTGCATCCATACCTCAAAAGTAATCACAAAAGCGATGTGTTTTTGCACAAAAGATCATCCACACTGTATGGATGCTCTTGCAATTAACAGAATAGCCATCAGAGCACCTGTGCTTTTTCTGATAGGCTCTTTTTGCACAAGAGCTATAGTACAAAAATGAGTTATTCCTCATGGAGAGAGGAATAACTCTACCAGCAAAAGCCCTCTGTTCTGTCAATTTATTGGGGGGGTCGAGGAGCAGTTGTGGAAAAAAAATGCGCTTGAGGTATGGACGCTCCACCGATTTTTGCACAAAAACGGCCATTTTTACACAAAAACCTTGTAGTGTAGACATAGCCATATTGTCTGTAAAAATTGTTATCATGGATTTATAGTGCCTGCTGAAGAATCAGTCATGACATGATAAAGTTCTTACAGTAGTATGCCAAGCAAAGCGAGCATGCAATGTCCTTTCCATTTTGTGTGCACTGTGGTAGGGTTTCTCTTAGTTACAGCCCTTGTGCTTCAAAAGTGCTGGGACTTCTGTGTGCCGCAATACACAAAAAGGGCTTGCAAAGAAAGAAAACAGGCTGAATCATTATAAAGAAAAATGCAACATGTTCAGCTCCTCTGAGATCCAGGAGGGATTGCATAACTTTGCCCTAAACTACACATGAGTTGATGCAACTTTGCTTTGCACTTTACTTAGTCGAATCTCTAACTGACACAATCTGGCCCCAAAATCAATAAAGCCCCTGAAAATGAAGCTATATGCATAAAAAGATATATGTATACTGCAGGCAATTATAAAGATCTAAAACCAAGGAATCAGAGAGGTAGCCATGTTATTGGACTCCTTGTTGTTAAAACCAAGGAAGCATATTTCATATGGCTTTGCACAAAATCTCTCTCTTTTCTTCTTGTCATTTCTCTTTAGTCCTTAGTGATATACTGCAAGCAGCAAAATCACAACAAAACCCCATAATGTATTCTCGGCTTGTTTCAAAGTGTTCAAAATCTTCGTCAGCCAGCAGTGAATTCTAAGCATTAGGTATATTCATTTACTTCTTTAATGCTTTTCAGCACAATATAGAGACTATTCCACTCTGCAGGGGAGTGAAACTAACTAATATAAGTCCCAATTGCAGAGTTACCATGAAGCCCAGCTATCCCTTTAAAAAAAATCCACAACACCCTCAGAGATACTCAGATTCCCTTGATCTCACCCATAAATTTCCCACCACTGCTGTGCTGCAATTTCCAATACATCTGTCAAAAAACTGGCAATATACATGCAGCAGGGAAATATGCTCTGAAAAGATTCTCAGTGGAGCCATCAGTCTAGCTCAGTGGCAATCCAGCCTCACAAAGGACATGACAAAGTAATGCAGAATGGCTATACCTTCATTTTATAGCCTGTGGGTTTGTGCAATAATTCTAACAGCAGGTTCTGGGAGCTGTTTGCTTACTTGCAGAGGGATAGATAGCTAATAGCCACTTGTTCTTCCCAAATTCTTTTCAGTTATCTCAGTTGATTTCCTGCAGATAGCCATTGAAAATCTACACTATCTGGCCAAAAACCTCCATCTCAGGAAGAACTCACATTAACTTCAAAAACTTGCATTTGCTTTCAATTATACAATACAATTAGCCTTATAATTGGTTTCAATGGGAATTCCTGTGGAGAAAGGCACAGCTCTTCCAGCTTTTTGGTGGCAGAATTAGATGACATACTTAGGACTTCATATTCCATTCTTAGCTGGATTGCCAATATGCCATATCTTATATTTGCTAAACAGACAATAGGATTACCAGCAAATGCTCTGTACAAGTTCTGTCATGGTTTTATGGGTAATACTGGTGATGTATACTTCCCGCTAATTTGTGACCCTTCCTAGCTCACCTCTGCATTTAAAAATACAAAAAACTCTTTGTTTATGCAATGTTGTTAGTTATTTAAAAAAACCTATCAATAGAAGGCTTATGACAGATCATGTTAAGAATTCTAAAGCAAAGAAGCCCTCATGATTTTTTGAAAAATCCAGGAATTCATCTGTCAAACACATCCCATGCTCACATGAAAAACATTTCAAGTGATTTGTAATCCAACCCCAGCCAAAGCTGATCACTTGGAGCTACATAGCTCTGTCTGTTGGATGCCTACACAGAGTAGGTGTGATCATGTAAATACAGTTTGCATCTAAAGTCTCTACGACGCCTCAGCTAGATGTCAGGGGAGAGTTCATTTAGACTCTGACAGTGGGTGGAGAGGAGAAGCAAAGCCAAGTGAGGGATTTAGACATTTGCCAGTGTGACCAAGGAGTTTATTCACGACACAAAGCAAAAATGTAATTCATTGCATAGTAGATGCTTAATGTAGCAGCAAGCTCACACTTCCTATCACAGTAGTTACAAAACAGCATACACTTGTATTTGTCTGTCCTTATTTTTGGTTGCCTATGTCTCCATGCATTGCCCAGATAAAACTATACCACTGTCTCCTTTCATCATTTGTGACAGACTATTGCTTTGGAGGTGCTCAGATTGTCTTGTTTCTCACTTCTCTTAATAAAAAGTAGGAGACCAAATTGTTGCCTGATCATTAGATTATGAATTACTTATATAGATTACTTAAGAATCCCGAGTTATCACTTTGAGGGCTGACAGGTCCTTGTTCCCAGATCAGGCCCAGTATTATTTAAATTATACAGTTGGGAACCCTGATGTGCATAGTTACAACACTTAACACTAAAATAACTCTTTTATATTTACAAATATAGTTTATTCATACATTTAGCACAGTTACAAACATCACAACTTCATAAAATAGATATTAGAGACTGTACATATGCTCTTCCATACACTTACACCATTCCTTGTACAACAGCCTGAACTGTTAGACATCTTTTTCATTACCATCACCTTCCCTTTCATCTCCCATAGTCATCATTCTGGCACCATCGAAGGATTACGGACTCTTTTCTTAATGCCCTTAGCCTGGGATGCCACTCCTATAATATGTTATGCTGCCACCATTATGTCTGATACATATTCAGTAGGGAATTTCCACCCCTTTTCCTTGTTTGTATTTTCTTACCTTACTAATGTTGGAATGTCTTTTTCCTATAGGTCAGTATATCAATGATATCAACTTAGTATTATGTATGTCAGTTTGCTATCTTTTGTGATTAGGCATTCCCATCCTAACAGATTATTTTGAGGTTTTCTTTCTAAGTTGTGGTTTACCGATTAAGTTTTAAAGGGTATGAACTAAAGAAAGCCCCTATGCCAATCTGCTTTAACACATCATATATGGACCTTATGCTTTGGCTTATCACCATCTATGTAGGTGAAAGGCCTTGAAACACATGAGCCAACTTTGCTAGCTAGGTGAAAGGTCCCAGACATACTTATGCTAACTTTGACTTAGCTCAACATACAGGATGTGGCTTCTAAGTCCCTTGCATTAAGGACAAACTAGTTTAATATAAATCTATTATTGCCTATTATTATCAAACAAATAATCAAATCCATAAGAAAAGATATACATCTAAAACCATAAGAAACTATATATATATATATATATAATTAGAGATTTCTGAGTCTGTTTGTTCAACAACTCTTCTTAAATGGTAAGAGTTAGGACCGCCACATTTGGTATACAGCTTCCTCTTATCCTAACTTAAAGCCAGGTCACAATTTGGTTGTGTCAGGAAAATGGAATATGTCTGGAATTTGACAGTTTCCAATAACACGGAAAGGACAGAGGGGAGAGAGAGAGAGGAGGGATGTGATTCCCGTACTCACCACTGCGGGCAGCAAGGTACATAGAGTGGCCAGCTGGGGATGGGGCACTGCCATCTTGCCTGCCACTGGTAAATGGCCTCCCTAGCTAACTCCCTCACCCCCATCCTCAACCCTGGGCTGCCCCCTCCCACCTGGACCAGGTTCCCTGGCCGTGCCGAGATACTTCGCTTGTGTGCGTGTGTATGCGTGAGTGCGTTTAGACAAGCAAGCAAGCAGATTACCCTCTTGGATATAAAATAGACTTCAGTTATAACTGACTTTTTTCTATTATATTTTGATTTGGAAGTGATATTTTCTTTTTCTGATCCAAAAATCCACCTTATGTTGCAAGCCAGAATGTGAACTATAAAGTGTGCTGACGCTACCCATCTCAGCTGCTGCAAGAAGATATAATGGGCTTGTTCTTTTCCTATTTCCCTGTGTTTGTTACACTTTCCATTAGAACTACTTCCTTGAGACATCTACATGTTCTGTTAGTCTATAAAGTGCTACCAGACCATTTGTAGTTTTTTATAATATAAATGTTAACTATGATTGAACCAGTCAATGATAATCTCCATAGGCTGTTGTTATGAGACTGAATAGCAACTAAATGAAATAGTATTGTGGTTGATCTGGCTTTAGTTGATTTAGGAACATAACCACAGTGATCATAGCATTCATCCATCTAGTCTGGCAACATGTCAGCAGCTGCAGTCAGTACCTCATGTTTTAAAAGAAATGACTCTATGCTACACCTAGCTAATTGTGAAATACAGTACATGAATGGGAGGAAAAACTTCCATTTCTTTGGCAGTGATTATCCTCCATACTGAAGCATGAGATTTTAATAGTTGTGGGCTCTGTTCTGTGGTTCTTCATCAAGCAAAACTCGATTGAAATCAAGTGTTTGCCTTAATGACCTGTCAATAAATTTCATGGCTATGTAAGTAAAAGTCATGTTAATAGGAGAATTAAAAAGAAAATGCTCAAGTCATACAGAAAGCTATCCCAGTTTTACAGTTCCCCTCATTTCTGCTGTCCATGTGATAGCATCATCCAATATTTTAGTGTTCTAGCCAAACAAATGATTCCCCAGCCTCCACACAAAAGTAATTGTTTGTGAAACTGTAAAACCAGGAGCTTAAAAAAGAAATAGAAAAAGATCAATACCTCACACAGAAACTCTTTTGCTAAGTCTTCAACTTCTCCATGTCCATTTATGAAGGAATCAGAGAAACCAGCACATCTGAACTACCAGATTTCAGATTGGACAGAAACTGGAGAACACAAAAAGATCCTTTTTTTCATGTTTTTTCTACATTTCTATAGCAGTATAACAATTCCAGGAAAAGAAGGGAGTGGAGAGATGGAGAGGAAAACTCCTGGGAATTGCTATTACTAGTCTGTCCCAAATTATGAGTAACTCCGAATACCAAATGGAGGCTTTGTCTGCACCTGAAGAAAAAGGAATTATTTAACACATATTAGCAAAAGTAAAAATCTAGGGTACATAAAGCTCTTGTCACTTTATGTATAGCCATGTGAATAACTGAGGGGGGAAATTGGGTAGAAGGGAATTTTGGATCAATTCCCCAAAAGATTTTTTTGTGATTTTCAACAACCAATGAATACCACATTTTGCCTTAGATTGAATATAACTTTTCATTTGATCTAAAACAATATTTCATTTTGATTTTGAGCATTCAATTGTATTTTAAAAAACATTTATGCAGTTAAAGAAATTTCAGAACAAAATCATGTCAAATCAAACACTCAAAATGTTTCATTTAAAAAAAAGTCAATATAAAAATGATTTTTCCTATTTTTAAAAACTAATCTCCCCCCACAACAAACACATACAAGTAGGCAAAACTGACACAAATTTGTGAAATGTTCATTAACTCAAAATCTTGCATTTTTCTCCAAAACGTTAAGGCCAAAAACTCACCCAATTCTAATTTTAGTATGTTAGCTAGTCAAAATAAGCTATCAGAATCCTTGGGGATGACTTTACAGCTGACTTTAGAAGCCACAAGGGAGAGAAAATTCTTGATTTCATTCTAAGAGGAGCACAGAATGTGATCCAAGAGGTGAATGCAGCTGAACCACTCAATAGCAGCAACCATATATTTAATTACATTAACACCCTTGTATGGAGAGGAGGAAATACCAAAAAAGCATAACACAACAGCATTTTACTTCAAGAATGGGAACTACAGTAATTCCTCAATCCACGCTCTAGATGCGTTTCTGAAAATGTTCGTGTTAAGCAAAAACGTGCTATGTGGGGGTTTAATATTCCCATTAAAAATAATGGAAAAGGTGGGGGTTGCATTTCAGGTGGTGGTGGCAAAGTCAATTTTTTGTTGGTGCTGGGTTGTCAACATCAACATTAGATATCTAGCAACACAAGTCACCACAAGTGAAACACAAAGATAAACACAAGTGAGCGGAGGAGCACTGTGACCACATGTATTCATCCACTCATGCATATTACCACTGTTTTCACCAACTTATACAGCTGCACGAAGTAGTCCACCACTTGATTATTTTCGTGTTATTTTGGGGATGGTTGCATTATTCTAAAAACGTTCCCTAAAAAAAAATCGTGCTATTGCGAAAACATGTTAAGTGGCTACATGTTACATGAGTAATTACTGTACACAAAAATGAGGATGCTAGTTGAGTGGAAATTAAATGGAACAGTCACAAGAGGGAAATGACTGCAAGCTTCATAGAACTTTTAAAAAAATACTATATACTATAAAAAATATCTCCTTGGCTAAACAGAGTAAAAGACAGTTAGAAGCAAAAAAGACAAAGGCATCTTAAAATTTGGCAGTCAAAGTCTACTGAGGAAAATAGAAAGAAACTCTGGCAAGTCAAGTGTAAAAGCATAATTAGGCAGGCTGGAAAGAATTTCAAGAGTAGCTAGCAAAAGACACAAAAAATAAACAGCAAAAGAGAAGAAGAAAGAAAGATGAAGAAATTGAGTACATCAGCATAGACTCATAGAACTGGAAGGAACCTTGAGAGGTCGTCAGCTCTAGTCCTGTACAGTTATGGCAGCACCATGCACCACCTCACGCATCCCTGACATTTATCTGTATAACCTGCTCTTAGAAATCTCCAGTGATAGAAGTTCCACAGTCTTACTATGCAAAACTGCATCAAATGCCTTACTAAAGTCTAGATATAACACATCTACTGCTTCCCCCTTATGCAGAAGGCTTGTTACCCTGTCAAAGAAAATTATCTTGTTGGTTTGACATGATTTGCTCTTGACAAATCCATGCTGACTGTTACTTATCACCATATTATCTTCAATTGTTTGGAAATGGATTCCTTAATTATTTGCTCCATTATTTTTCCTGGTATAGAAGTCAAGCACAACCCAGGGAATTACAGACCAGTCGTCTCATTTCCCTTTCAATAGATGGGCACTATATTTGCCCTTTTCCTTTCTTCTGGAATCTTTCCCATCTTTCATGACTTTTCAAAGATAATTACTAGTGGACCCAATATCTCAGAATCAGGAAGCTTGCCAAAACAATCAATGATGAAGGTACAAAAGAAGCATTCAAGGAAGATCAGGCCATTGAGGAAGAGTTAAATACATTCTTTACATTGGTCTTCACTGCAGCAGATATGAGGAAGTTTCCCACACCTGAGCCTTTCTTTTTAGGTAACAATTCTGAGGTACCCTCTTGGACTAAAGTGTTAATAAAAGTGGTTTTAGAACAAACTGACAAAATAAATACACTTGGATCTCCATACTCTGGCTGACCCTAATCCAGGAATATCCATGTTTGGGGGGAGGGAGAGCATGTAGCCATGTGTGCCCCCAGGTTCCAGATAAGCACTCTGTCTCACATCCAGACTGTGTATCACCCTTCCTGGCCCTGAGAAATGTTTACTCCAGCACACTCTGTTTCCTAGGATTGCTGGATTAAAGCGGTCCAAGCGTAGTAATAAAACACAAGGACCAGATGGTATTCACCCAAGGAACTCAAATATGAAATTGCAAATCTATCTTTTATCTTACTATTTGAGCCCAAAGGCACCCCAGTGCTGGCTTGCCTACAACCATAAATTGATTAGCAATTTAGTTGGTCCAGTTGGAAAAAAGTCGATGGCCCACCTAATAGAAATTACCAGGATATTACCAGGGGATCTGTCTGTGAGCCACAGAGCTGCCCCAGAGCAGGTTAATCCTGATAACCCTTGGAAGAACATGAATTCAGCCCTCCACTCAAAGGACTGACAAATAAGCAGTAATCCTTTGAAAACAGAATCTTGTGCATTGAAATAAATATATAGGTCCAGTATATTTAATTAATCAGGAAAAATAGCATTATAGAATATAATAGTTGTAAGATACAATAATATTGTACTTAGCGATTATACATTTAGGCATTTTACTAGAATAGACATCGGTCATATAGTTACTACAATGTTGCAATATTGGTAGACTCTGACCCTTTTATACACATTCACAAGGCCCTCAATGATATAACATTAGGCATGCTACAATCATAGAATACTTGAACTGGAAGGGACCTTGAGAGTTCACTGACTCCAGTCCCCTGCCCTCATGGCAGGACCAAGCACAGTCTACATCATTCCTGATAGATGTCTGTCTAACCCGCTCTTAAATATCTCCAGTGATGGAGATGCCACAATCTCTCTAAGCAATTTATTCCAGTGTTTCACCACCCTGACAGGAAGCTTTTCCTAATGTCCAGCCTAAACCTCCCTTGCTGCAATTTAAACTCATTGTTTCTAGTCCTATCATCAGAGGTCAAGAAGAACAATTCCCCCCTCTGTGACACCCTTTTAGATACCTGAAAATCACTGTTATGTCCCTTCTCAGTCTTCCCCTTTCCAAACTAAACAAGCCCAATTGCTTCAGCCTTGCCTCATAGCTTGTTTTCTAGACATATAACATATAAATTCCCTATGCACACCTACAAAAAGCATAAGCAGCATAGCAACATGGATTAAATAGGAGACACAGGCCAAATATGGTTGCAATGAATTACTTAAGATACACACAGAGAGACTTCTCATAAGCATGTTAAGCATTTTAAATATGTTGTTACATATTGAATCTGCAATGATAGAGCACACAGAATTCTATAAATATTATAAGAAAACATTACAATATCAAAAAGTAAGAAAAATATATATTTCTCAATATTGACATTTTGCGAGTGTTGGCCAGTCACTAAATAGATGGAGTGGATCATTCTCAGAAACAGGAATTCAATTCTATTTATAGTAATAATTAGTCATTTCTCAAGAATCATAATAAAAACCAAAAATACTGCTGTATATAGTGTGGGTGTGTGTGGGGGGGAGGTGTCCCCTGCCTCTGTGTAGAGGGGACTTGTGGAGTCTGCCCCTGTTTGTGAGCTGCCCCCTGTGGCCCTGGCATAGGCCAGCCGCAGCTCCTTAATTTTAATCCAAACCTGTTCCTGGATTTGGATGTGGCCTTTGGTGGCCAGGCTGGCAGCCATCCTGCTGTAGATGGCCACGTTCCTCCATCTAGTGCGGAGATCATGGACATTGGAGGATTCCTCCCAAACCTCAATCAGGTCCATGATCTCCACACTGGACCAGGAAGGCACCCGCCTTCTCTGGCCCTTGGCAGGATCCTGGGAGCTGGGGGACTAGGCCCAGAGAGCGGTGGAGGGATGGCTGGCAGTGGCTTGCTGGCTCATGTTTGGGGCCACTGGGTAGGGGCAGCAAGTACTGGCTCTGAGGTGGCAGGTCTATAGCTGGCACAGGCACTGTGGCCAGAGTCAACCCCTTGAAGGGGGGAGGCGGAGGAGGAGAGGAGTGTTCCTGGTTGGGGCCAGAGTGGCCAGCAGGGCACCTTGGGAAGGGCTGGAGGCCCCCCTATTTCAAAATAGCCTCTATTCCACGTCTACACAGCGCTTATTTTCGAAATAAGTGCTATCCTCCTGGAATGAGGTTTACCAAGTTTGAAATAAGCCCTCCACTATTTTGAATTAATTTTGAAATAGCAGTTGGCTTGTGTAGATGCTAGTACAGTTATTTTGAAATAATGGCTGTTATTTCGAAATAACTTTGCTGTGTAGACATACCCCAGAAAGCCTTTGACAATATCCCTCTCCAAAGGCTCTTAAGCAAAGTAAGCAGTCCTAAGATGAGAAGGAATCCCCTCTCATGGACTGGTAACTAGATAAGAGATAGGAAACATAGGGCAGGAATAAATGGACACTTTTCTGAATGAAGAACAGTACATAGGGGGCTCTTCCAGGGATGCGTGCTGGAACCAGCGCCGTTCCACATATTCATAAATTATATGAAAATTATACAAATTATTCAAAATAGTTAAATCCAAAGCAGTTGTGAAGAGGTACTAAGGGATCACATAGAGCTGAGTGACTAGACAACTAAATGTCAGATGAAATTCAATGTTGTAAATGCAAAGCAATGCACGCTAGAACACATAAACCCTTCTCTACATACACAATGATGGGGTCTAAATTAGCTGCTCCTACTCAAGAAAGGTATTTGTGTCATTGTGGATGATCTTCTGAAAACATCTGCTCAATGTGCCGCAGCAATCAAAAAAACCTCACAATGTTAGAAACCACTGGGAAAGTGATAGACTATATGACAGTAAATAACATAAAGCCACTATATATATCCATTGTATGCTTGAATACTGAATGCAGCTCTGGTCACCATACATCAAAGGTGATATATTAGAATTGGAAAAGGTACAGAGAAAGACAACACAAATAATTAGGGATATGGAACAGCTTTCATACAGGAGAGGTTAAAAAGACTGGAAAAGTTCAGTTTGGAAAAGAGATGATGAAGAAGGGACATGATGGAGGTCTATGAAATCATGTTCGGGGTGAAGAAATAGTAATAGAGAGGTAGCCGTGTTAGTCTGATCTTGCAAAAACAAAAGGAAAAACTATGTAGCACTTTAAAGACTAACAAGTCGGTTTAATAGGTGATGAGCTTTCGTGGGCCAGACCCACATCCTCAGATCATATGCTTGAAGAGAATTGGCATGACCATATATACCAAAGGAATACAGTGAAAAAAGTGAACATATTATTAAACTGACAAAGCAGATTTATTACAGAAGGTGGGCTGAGGGAAAGTGAGGGAGAGAATAGCTATTTATGAGTCTATGAATGGCTAATCAGGGGTGATAAGTGGGGAAGCTATCTTTTTGTAATGGTTAAGGTAATTAGCATCTTTTTAAGGCCCGTTCATAAAGTGTCAAATTTAAGCATGAAAGAAAGTTCTGAAGTTTCCCTCTGTAATCTGGTATTAAAGTCTCTTTGAAGTAAGGTGCATGTAGTAAGGTCGTTAAGATTATGTCTAGGTAGGTTGAAATGAAAAGCAACTGGTTTTTCCGTGTAAAGATGTCTGACTTGTGGGCATTAATTCTTTGGCGAAGTGTCTGAGAAGTCTGTCCAATATACATAGCAGAAGGACACTGTTGGCACATGATAGCATAAATTATATTTCTGGATGAACAGGAATATGTGTTCTTGATCATATAACTGACATGGTTAGGTCCAGTGATGGTGTCACTAGAGTAAATATGTGGACAAAGTTGGCAATGGGGTTTATTGCAAGGGAAAGTTCCAGGGTTGGTATTTGTGTGGTATGTCCTGTGGTTGTTGGTAAGAATCCTTCTGAGGATAGGTGGTTGTCTATAGGAGACTATGGATCTGTCCCCCAGAAAGTAAGTGTTATTTACCCCTTCAGAGTAACACAAGAACCATGGGTCTTCCAATTAAATTAATAGGTAGCTGGTTACAAAAGAAAGTATTTCTTCACATAACATAGTCAAGATGTCTGTGAAACTCATTGCCAGGTGATGCTGTGAAGGTAAAAAGTATAACGGGGTTGAAAAAAGAATTATTTAAATTCATGGAAATGATGTCCATCAAAGGCTATCACCAAAAGTGGTCAAGGATGCAGCCTCATGCTTTGGGTGTCCCTAAGCATCTGATTGCTAGGTGCTAGGACTGGACAGCAGGTAAGGTATCACAGAAAGATTGCCCTGTTCTGTTCATTCCTTCTAGAGGATCGGGCATTGGCAATTGTCAGAAGACAGTATGCTGGGTTAGCTGAATCATTGGTCTGCTACAACATTGCCACTCTTAAGTTCTTAACAAGTTGAAACTACAGCTGTCTTGTCCATATTAGAGTTTTAATAAATTTTTGGTAACATGTTTTAGCTAACACATATTAAACACACTTTCCCTACTGAAGACAAGATCAGAGGTTGGTATCAAGGTATATAATTATAAGCTTTATGAAATGCATCTAACATATCTAGGTATTCATGTCACTGATTAAATCCTTGAAGTCTCATCTCAGAATGCACTATATACAGTGAAAAAGCCTAGGAAGGATTTTAGGGACATCACAACTTGGATCAGGGAGGGAAGGAGGAAGGGTGTTCCCAAAAACCTGGACAAGGATCTGGGCAGGATATTTCCAACGCATTATAATTATATTATGTTGATTAGCAGCAGTCTGGCAAGATTACATCTGGATAGCACTGAAAGAGATAAGGTACCTGCAGAAATAAAGCTAAACAATAAAACAGAGAAAACAACAATGGTATAAACACAGCAGTTGTCTAGAAAGCAGCTGACACTGATATCACAAGTTATGAGATTTATCCTCCACACACTACACAAAAGTCTATCTACAGCTGAAGCCCATACTTTTAGTTTAGCTTATGTATATTGACTAAAATAATAGTAGCAACGTCCTCCTATTACCAGTGTGCTAAGTAGCAGCTGTAAGCCAGTTTTTTAGATGGAGTACTGAAACTTGCCTTAGCATGACTAACTAGGGGCATTTTAAAGGCCCTGATAAATGAAGCAGGTGTGGCTGCTATGGAGCCCAGCCTAATGGAATGTTTTCATGTACTGCTTACTTAGGGGTGAATTCAAAAGCTCCCCATAGTGCAGTGCTGAAGCTGACGGGCTCCTTAAATGAAACTGCTCAACCTCTGCCTACACACATGGATGGCTACATACACTCACTACTTACTGAGGCTTTTGAACTTGTCCCTCGGAGCTCTGTTGCGGTTGCCAGGTTATTCAGCAAGCCATTATGCTGCTTAGGAGCTCCCTACTGCAATGTACACTTTAGAGCAGAGGCTATTGCAGTAGCCATTGCACAGGGTACTGAAGAACGATCCATTAAATTAGTAGTTGTTAACAGCATGTAGAGTTGGGATACAATTTAATTTAATTTAAATCTGATTTTACTTCTCTCATTTGTCTGAGGAGGGTAGTGCAAGTCACTAGTCAATGTGCAGGTACATGATTTCAAGTTAAGTTTAAAATGATAAAAGAACAGTGATTCTTACTCAGGAAAGTGGTGATATACTACAATCCCTGGAGTTAGAGATAAGGAAAATGGTCTCTGTGTTCTGTGGAATCTGTTTTTGTTAGAGTCAAAGATATATTACTGCTCCATTTGTTTAGTGCAAGCCTACAAGACACTACCATTGGTAATATGGATAGTGGGTTTTTATTATCTTGACAATTTTGTTTTACTGTGACTTGTTTCAATAAAAAGACCATACTTGCTGTCAAACATGTCAGATTATCACTAGATAGGGACATTTTTATGTAACTCTTCTGCCAGATGGTGCTGGCAGCCGCCAGGGCTGGGTTCAATATCTAGGGTTTCCTTTTCATTCATCCCACACGGAACTGGCTTGAGCCCCCACCCAGTAGCCTGTGAAACCCCCCCAACACACCCCTGGGTGCCTCCGAGAGGCAATGCTTCCCCACTTGCAAGCACAGAGTCTAAGCGCAGAAAAAAAATACAGGACTATGTAGCACTTTAAAGACTAACAAGATGGTTTATTAGGTGATAAGCTTTCATGGGCCAGACCCACTTCCTCAGATCAAATAGTGGAAGAAAATAGTCACAACATAAGAAACTTTTAATAAAAGAGGGAGAGAAGTAGTGTGGCATTAATTTAGGAAAACACCACAAACAGAGTTCATAACCAAACCATGAGTAAACATCCCAGCTCAAGTGGATTGAGCAATGTCCTCTGTCTCTCAAACTCACAAGTCCAGCAATGTTAGTGTCCCATTCACATGCCCAACCTTTCTCTGTACCCCATCAACAGTTGCTGCCCTCACTCAGGGCAGACCAGAGTTCAGAGGTGATTTTCAGAGCTCACCTCCCACCCTTAGAGGGGTGGGGATAGGAAGCATCTCACCCACTCCATTGGCCACTCACCACTATTCCTACCGGCTGCCCGCCAGCCGCTCCCACCAGCCACCTTGCTGACCACCTGCTCCTGCCAGCTGCTCTGCTGGTCACCTGCCACTGCTCCTACCAGCTGACCACCGGCAGCTCCTGCCAGCTGCCTGCTAGCCGCTTGTTCCTGCCAGCCTATCCGCTGGCTGCCTTCTGGCTGCCCACCAGCCACTCCTGCCAGCCACCTGCTGGCCACTTGCTCCTGCCAGGCACCCCGCTGGCCGCCTGCTGCTGCTTTCATGATGGGTCTGGCTGTGGGCTAAAACTAGTGATTTCAGCTCTTTGTCAGTTTCTCAGTGATTTCAGCTTTTAGCCCACCACCGAGGCTGGCCAAAAGATTCCAGCTTCCACTGGAATAATATTTCAAAATAATAAATAGACTTTTATGGAGTCTTCTTAAGTCTATCCTTAATACAGAGGGGAAGGGAGACAGATTGAACCAGTTTGACATATCATGTCTGTAGGGCATGTAACCGACTGGTTCAAGTTCTTTCCCCCCAATTCAGTCCACTTGAGTTTGGAAGAAGGAGGCTTGTCCATCCTGAGACTCTTTACAATTACAGTGTCTCTCCTGAAAACACTGGTGGTCATATTTTACCATTCCTACATTTAGGGTTAACATGATTTGTGACCCCATAACAGCCAAATTAGTTACAATATACAACATTCCATTGCAACAACTGACCGTTCATCAAGCCTATCGCACTGGCTGAACTGGATTTACATAACCACACCTAGGATCTCTTTCCCATTCCAACATGAGCTGTATTTACATACCAACACTTGATTATCTTGCAGGGCTAACCAACTGCTTGAGCATAACCACACCCAGGAATCCTTTCCCCTTTCAGCTGGCTGCATTGGAAGCAGTGATTCAGACACTGCTTAAATTTATATAAAAAAGATAAGAAGCTCCCTGAATGTTTGTCCATTCTTTGTACCTAAACATTTATAGTTTTGGATGAGTTCATAGGGAAATCCTCATTCCCACTTCTCCCTCAGCAGCCTTTTGGTCCTGAATCAGTTCCACAGCATCATCTCATCATCTCAATGGGCCTTCCTGGTTTTCAGCTACATTTCCAAAAAGAGGTGTATACATCATTGTTATAGACTCACCAATTCAGAGCACTTCTTCATGCAGATTGCAGCCCTTCTTCCTCACCCTCCAGACTTTGTTGTTCTCTGCAGTGATTTGCCCTCCAACCGGGTCACACTAAGAGACTCATTCAGGGATAACAATGTGTGTAAGAACTGGAATAAATTGTCTAGGGAGGTTGTGGTGTCTCCGTCATTGGAGATTTAAAGAGCAGGTTAGACAGATACCTGTAGGGGATAGTTGAGATGGTGCTTACTGATGCCATGAATGCAGACACTTCACTTTTTTTCTTGGGCAAGTGACCCGGCCTCAGATCAAGGTGAAAACCCTCCAGGGTCTCAGACAACCTGACCTGGGGAGAAATTCCTTCCTGATGCCAAATATCATGATCATTTGGACTCTGATTATGTGGGCAGATACCTAGGAAAGCATTCTCTGTAGTAAATCAGAGCCCTCTGCATCTTATGTCCCATCTCCAGCATTTAGGGATTTTGATACTGGCTGTTCCCAGTGGGCCACCTGCTATCATAGGCAGTCCCATCATATCACCCCTCCCCCATAAATTTATCAAGCTCAGTCTTGAAACCAGCTAGATATTTTTTTGCACCCACTGTTCCTCTTGGGAGGCTTCTCAAGACCTTCTCTCCTCTGATGGTTAGAAACCTTCACCTTATTTTGAGTTTAAACTTGTTGATTGCCAGTTTATATATAATTTGTTCTTGTGTCCACCTTGGCACTTAATTTAAATAACTCCTCTTCCTCCCTGGTATTTATCCCTCTGATGTATTTACAGAGAGCAACCATATCTCCTCCCAGCCTTCTTTTGTTCAGGGAAAAAGCTAAGCTCTTAGAATCTCCTCTCATGACACAGGTTTTCCATTCCTTTGATCATCCTAGTAGTCCCACTCTGCACCTGTTCCAGTTTGAAATCATCTTTCTTAAATATGCAAGATGATACAGGCGACCCCCACACTTACGATCTAATTGGTACCTGGAGAACCATCATAAGTCAAGTCATCGTAAGTCAAACCCTTATTTCCCATAGGCACAATGTTAGAAATGGTGGTTCCATTCCTGGAAACCGATTTCATACCCTAAAAATACCAAAATTGACTACAGAAATGTAGGAAAACTAAACTAAATACTTAAAATAATGCACATAAATAACTAAAAAGTGAAGATCGATGTGGTACAGATGCAAGCAGTTCAAGCAGCAGCTGTAGATTGGCGAGTCTGACTGGCCTTGTGCGTTTCCTGTTTTGGGATGATATGTGGAGTCTGTGTCGTACACCGTTGTAAATGCGAGCTGTGGACATAAATTGGGGGGGAGGGTACTAGTAACTATCTCTCATGGAAAAAATGGTCGTAAATACGGGGGCTCATAAATCGGGTGGTTGTAAGTTGGGGGTTGCCAGTAATTGCATACAGTATCCCAGATGATGTCTCACTAGTCCCTTATATAATGGTACTAACACTTCCTTGTGTCTATCAGAAACAGGACTCTTGATACATTCTAGGACTGCATTAACTTTTACAATGGCCAGTTCAGTGAGAACTCATAATCATCCTGTGATCAACCAATAAACCCAGGGCTTTCTCCTTCTCTGTTGTTTCCAACTAATAAATTCCCAGTGTATAGCAAAAAATTTTCTTGTTAGTCCCTACATGAATGTCCTTGCAATCCATTTTTATTACTATAGTTTACAAGATCATCCAGAACTTCTCATGTAATATTCTGGTCTTCCTCCATATTGGCAAAAACTCTCAAGTTGGTGTCATCTGCAAATTTTATTTGCACAGTCCTACTTTTTGTACCAAAGGCCATGAATACAAATGTTTAAAAAAACTGGTCCCACAAAGGAACTCTACTAGTAACCTCTCTCCAGCTTCACAGTTCACACTTCTGTATGACCTGTGGTAGTCACCTCTTTAGCCAACTCCTTATCCACCCAACCTTCTTCAGGAGTATGCTCCCTCGATGCCCTTTCCTTTCAGGAATATTACTATTACCCACATCCTTAAAGATCTATGGGAAAATCTAGAGAGACTATAGTTTGAGTGTAGTAGACTACAATAAGGGAAAAGACTATTGACTAGGGAAGGAATAAATAGGAAGACATTATGCTTCGTCCTTGAAAACTCATGCTTCTGGATTATCTTCCCAAAAAATACTGCTGTCATTAGGATAAAGGAGATAAATGTTCTTAAGGAAGGGCTCAGGACAGCAGGTGGCTCTTCAAATTTTCATTAGTTAAGATGAAACTTTGTACAAACCTCCAGGCTGGGATTTTAAAAGAAGTTTAAGAGTTAGGTGGCCATCTCCGATTAGGATTTGAGTGCTGAACTATTTGAGAATCTTTTGAAAAATCCCATCCTTAAACTTTTGGGTGCGTCTATGAAAAAAAAAAGCTTTTGAACTTTTGCCCGATGCTGGTACCATGCCAGGAACTTCTCATGTACTATATAATCTCTTTCAGCTCAGTGAAAAGGGTTAACAACAACAATGGAGATCTAGGGCCTAAATCATTGTTGTTTACTATGGTAAACCACAGCTATGCCAACATAGGTTCAAAGCCTCATATGTAAAATAAGATACACACACTCCTCCTTATTTGTAGTGGATACAGGACAAACAAATGCAAATACTATAATTTCACAAAATACATTAATCTTCAATTTGAGTGCAGCTGTATCTGCTACAATAAAAAATCCTAATCTACAGTCAGTCATTATGAATTCTGTGAAAGGACACATAAAACTCTAATTGACAGTTTGTTCTTTTTATAATTACCCAGAAAAAATATTACATGAGATTTGTTTCTGCCTAATTATCAGCATATGTGTCAATTTTGGTTTTGATCTCATCCCTTCTCCTTCCTATTTACATTCTTCCTTATTAAACTGCTACCTGTCTGCATTTAGAAAGGTAGTCTTTATTGTTTCGAACTGTTTCCCAGTGAAGCACTTTCTATAATGTAAAATTACAACATTCATTATTTATTTTAAAGGGTTTTACTATTGCAACTCAACTGTTCATTCAGATGCTTGTTATTTGGAAAATCTCAGCTGAGATTATTTTACTTTAAAGGGCTGTAGTAGTTGCATGGGGAGATCTATCAAAATATTCTAAACAGTTATTTTTAGGATAAAATTTTGCAGGAAAATTTAGTATTCCAGCCCATAGTTAAAACAAGCACTGTGAAGTTCTGCTATATTCTTCTTTTCATTTCTAGGGTGTTATTTCCAAGGATTTCCTCCCCATTTCCTTTCTGACAGACAACTTTCTTCATCTTTTTATGTTTGCCCAGTCAGACTGACACTTTTCTGTAAACTATGCTGCATTATTATTCCACATTAAACTGCTGCAGAATGCCAGTCAGGCATTATGATTTTTTTCACTCCAGCTGTGCTGAACCACAAGTAGATATGAAGTAATTGACCTTGTTGCTCACTGAATTCTACAAAGCTTTGCTACCTACTGTTTTGTGCCACTCTCTTCCCTTCATGCATCTTCTAAAGTCACGACCTTTGTGGTGGATATTGCTCTCCAACACAGACAAAAACCACCTTTACAAAAGTAAAGCATTAAAGATGATCAGGACAATATTTTGAGAAAACAGAGGCCAAGCAAACCTGCAGTCCTAAGATTAGGGATTCCAGTTGTGAAGATAAGTATTTGGAAAAACTCTATTGGGAAGTTAATCCCTTGTACTCTTCCATGAAAAAAGACTATACTTTTTCTAATGTTTCTGTACCACTCAACCCATTGTGGGTGCTACCTGAAACAGATTAAGCATAATTAATAGGTCCATAAAAGGCTATTAGCCAGGGAATATAAATGGTGTCCCTGGCCTCTGTTTGTCAGAGGCTGGAGATGGATGGCACGAGACAAATCGCTTGATCACTGTCTTAGGTCCACCCTCTTTGGGGCACCTGGTGCTGGCCACTGTCGGCAGACAGGCTACTGGGCTAGATGGACCTTTGGTCTGATCCAGTACGGCCGTTCTTATGTTCTTAAATGTTACTCCAGTCAAAGGCTCAAGTCAGCAGAGTTATCTCAGGGATGCACAGGCTCTAGATGTTTTTACAACCCAATTAAAAAAATTAGTGATCATTTAAAAAGAAAAAAAAAATATTAGTTTACACAGTGACCTAAAAACAAATAGAAACAAATAATTAGCTCTCTCCCCTCAGGTCTGCCCACCTCCTTTCAAAGTTCTCATCATCCTTGCTTTAGTTCCAGTCCATTATTCTGCTATTTTCTCTTAGCTGGTTGCTAGTATCTGCATCTTAGCTTCCATGTCCAGTCTGTTTTATCTGATGCAAGAAAACTTTTTTTAAAAGGGCCAAATTATACCTCATATGAGACTGAGCAGCACTATAGGAGGAATTAGTACATTATCAGAGCAGTGGTGACAGGAAGCATTAGGCCTGTTAAAATATTACTTCCTGTGTACTGGGGAGAGCACTATTTAACTTACAGAAATATTGTGAGGGTACTGCCAACTCCAAGAGACCAAAAATCATGTCAGATTTCTCCAAATGTCAGAAAATTGGCACCAAAATCGTAAGATATTAAAAACATGATTACATGTTTTTATGTAAAAACATCCGATTACATCCGATTTTTACTTTATCCTTTGACTAACTCTTGTCTACTCTTGTGGGTGCATGTGCAAGATAATTATAGGTTGAAAGGTCAATCTTTCTTGCACACAAAAATGCATACATGCATGTCTGTTCTGCCTCTGATGGGGATCCCACCTACCCCTTCCTCACCCCTCAAATATGGGAACTGCCATCCATTTCTTATTACTATCTTGACCATCTCCCCTGGAACACTCTCCCCTTCCCTTTCTCTTCTTCCCAGATTCTAAACAGATGAGAAATCCCAGATCCAGCAGCAATTTACCTCCTTTTCCTCAGCTTCCTCTTCCACTGCCACCTGCTGCCCCAAAACCAAGTGACTCTAATAGAATTACACATGGAAGGGCTAAGTGGTAGGGTAGGTCTGCATCTTCAGTCATGAGGTACTTGTATGCAGATTTTTCCAGCCCTGAAAATTGTGGGATTCGAGAACTTTTTCACAGGATTGCAAGAGCTTCTTCAGAAAGCTCCATAACCTTGTGATCAATGATCCTTTCAAGAGATTTGAAAACACTGCCCTCCCCTAGCTCAGGGGGAATCCTCTCTCTCTTACCATTGCCTCCAGGCTGGGGCACCTGCCATTCTGTCCTCTCCCAACCCTTCACTGTCTTCTGCATCTCTCATCTCCTTCCCACAACTGCAGTACCGATCTCATTGAAAACAGTGGCAGGTGCAGCCAGATTTATTAAGGGCATCCTGAGAGTTAGAAATATTATTGGAGAGAACTGGATCCGGTTGTCAGAAATCAACAGGTCAAAACCTATGTCCATTTTTTCACATGAGAGGTAGAAATGGAAATATCCTTAAGAATGTTACCATGGGAGGTGTAGGAGTGGTGGTAGTAGATGACCAGTGAGAAGACTGACCAGTGAGAAGATGGGGTCAAGCAGATCACTGGGAAGTCAGCTGCTGAGTGTATAAAGTTAGTGGCAGATTTAAAATGCTTCCAAAAATTTTGACCTACAATTTCACCAGTACTCTCTCACTCAAATAAATATAGGTTACATTACATTACGTTCACTTCCATGAACAGATAGACAGTTGGACACTGGCAGCCAACTTGCAGGCTTTAGGCCTATTGACAGTAATAGGAAATGGTGGCCATTCATGAAATGTCATGAGATAGCACATTTTATCAGACAAACCAAAAGACACCTCAAAATCCATTGGAGTAACAAAAAAATCATAAAAGTTAGCAACATTGTGTGAGTGGGGGGGAAGGTGGCTTGTTACACAAATCCTTTACCTAACATATCCACTGAGACTGGCTAAAGTTATGACCCTGACCATGCCCAAGATTTGATGGCTAGATAGCTACTAGCCACCATATGTCACGTGGGCTACTATGTGTCATGTAGGCTGAACTAGTGACCTTCCACACCACCACACACATGCTACACACATGGCAACTACTGCCCTCAGAATGTAATAACTGATCCAGGCCATGATTCTGTCCACTTTGTTCCTATCAGCAGACTTGACCAAGCACATAGAGGAACAGGATCTGTAATGTATATAATGATAGCGGAAAGACAGGCTACCTTTCACTCCCTATGGGATGGCATCTTCTTCAGCCCTCATATCGCCTGAAGCTCCTACTTGTACCTGGTTTGTACATTTCTATACTGCCTCCCAACTAGGACTACACCTTTCAGGCACAATTAAGCTTCTATGCTTAAAATAGTCATATGGATCATGTGTGTCAGAGTGCTCTGGATTTGGACTCTGTGTCTTCAAACCAGGTGGTCATGGGGAAAGGTGATGTGAATTCAAATATTTAAGGCCATTCATGCCTGTTTGACAATCCATAGCAAATTATCTCAAGGGAGACTATGCAAAAATTTCAATAGACAAAAGTGCCATTTTAGAAGGAAAGAAAGTAATTGACTTAGCCCTGATCAACACTAGGACTTAGTTTTGAACCCCTAACCCCACCCAAGGTTGAATTTATAAGCAGAGCGTCCACACTACCAAGCCCGTTATTTTGAAATAACTGGCCGCAGAATTAAAAATATGTACTCCTGCTTTTCATCAGGAGTAATACGAATTCCAAAATAGTTATTTTGAAAAAATTGTAATGTGGATGCTCTGGTACAGCTATTTCAAAATAATTACTCCCCAGAGTAATTTGAACTAATTACTCCCCAGTGCTTCTTAGGGCTCTAAGTCCAAGATAGCACATCCACATTAAAGGATCCTGCCTCAGACTATTTTGAAGGCTTCCCCGTAGTGTGGACACACTAGTTCAAATTTGTTACATCGGGAGTTAAGTCAAATTTAGTAATTTCCAAATACTTTTCTAGTGTAGATATGGTCATAGAGTGAGAAGAAGCAGCCAAAAGTGAGAAACAGAATATTCCATATTTAAATGTCTCAGTAATCAGAATGGTCTTTTGCCAGCATAGGATTCCTGGTAGTTTGAAAGTTTGGCAGAACATTTTTAAATCATTCCCTTCCTATTTTAGGTTCATTCAAAAAGGCCTATCATTTGTTTTAGTTCATTTTGTAAAATATGATTCCTGATTCTAACTAAACCAATGAATTTTGACACACTTAGTTGCTAGACAACAGCAAATCATAGAGAATATATTGTTAGCTCCTCAATGTAATGAGGAAGAAAGAAAAACATGAATGTGTTCTTTTTTCAGAATATTACTGTATGTGCTTTAAATCACATCCTATGGGTAACATGGAGAAATTAATTTCAGATACAAATAAAAACATTTTAAAAAATCCTTTCTGTTCACCACTGATAGACAACTATTGCTAAATGCAAAAATAAGAATTCACTTGAGTAAGAAAGGATGTCTTATTTAATTGCTTTTTCTTCTATGATCTGTTTCAGGGGTGGGCAATAAGTTCACCAAGATTAGCCCCTGGTGGGCCATCACCATTGTATTTACCTGTGCCTCCACAGCTGTGGGAGATTGCAACTTCCATTGGCTGTGGATCACCATTCGCAGTCAATGGGAACTGTGGAAAGTGGCAGACTGGGATACTGCTTCCCACAGCTCGCACTGGCCATGAACAGAAATCTACAACAACAGAAGCTGCAAACGCTCATACCTAGAGAGGTACAGGTTAATACAGTAGTGCTGGGCTTGTTGATTCTATAGCACTGGAAATTCTAGGTACACTGAACACAAATAATTGAGTGATCTTAGTCCTCAGAGGCTTACATTACTTAGAAAAGGTCTACAATCCATACAATATGCTAAGTACATTTGTCAGTTTCCTTTCAAAGAGCTCCAGAAGTGAATTAATTAAGGAAGCACAAAGATACTTGAATTCTCCTTTTTCTCGTTTAAAAAAATCTCTAAAAGATTAAAAGTCTCTTTCTGCATTGAAAAGTTATGTAGAAATGGCATTGGGGGCTCCAAATGTGTCTAAAGAATTTCTGTATCTAGTGTGCTCAGTTAAAGTTTTTTTCAACTCCCCTTAGTCTGCCTGCCCTGCAATGTAAACCTGGATGCTGAGAGCCCACATAGTTTCTTTCCATCTCAATCACCATCAGCAAACAAACATAAAGCAGACCAAATAAAATCTCAATGACATCTGTGCACACCTTAAGTGGGATTCACTGGTATAACTGACTGGAACTGAAACAACAATCTTATTGCTGATAATGGAACAGAATCGTCAGGTCACTTTTAGCTATTCTGTCTTCACAGAGTGAATGATGAAAGCAGTAAAAACTTAGTTGTAGTGTCAGTAGGAAGGACTGAAGACAGAGAGGGATTAGTTATGTTGCTGAAGATAGGGTGTAATTTTCGAATAGCTGCTTTTCAGAATAAAACTGCCCTTTACTATTAAAGTGATAGCAAAAGGTACTTTAGAAAACTCTAAGATGGACAAATAAATAGATGGGAAGAGTTGCGATAGAAAAACTGTCACAAAACACTTTTCATTAAGTTGCATATCAATAAAAAGGAAACTTAAATGGTTTGGAAATATTTTCTCCACAATCACTACAGCACACTGCATAAAATATAGCTGGGTTATTGTGTTTTGTGCTGTAATTTAACTGTTCAGCATAATTTAAATTCTAGGGAGGAATGAAGGAAATTGTCCTACCACCATTGACACACCAAAGAGGCTCACACACAAAAGGAAAGGAGACCTCTTTGGCATTGTTGCCTTGACTTTCAACACATGGAAAGGTACCAGATATCTTCCCATATAGACATTTTGTCTCCTGAATCTCAACTAGAAATATTTTCTAAAAGGAAGATAAAAACTATAAAGATCAGGGACAAACACCCCAAATTCTCCTCTCCCCTCCTCCATCAGTATCTGATTCAAAGGAAGCAGCAATTACACAGGAGAAGGTGTCCTGGTGTAAAAATGTGGCTAGTAAGACTATTGAGAGGATGAGGTGAGAGGAACTTTGCTCTGAATTTAACAGTTTTTTTAAAGTTACACATCAGTTGTGTTTTATCTTTATTTCTCTTCTAACCATTTCTAACATTTATGCCTCATTATTTGTATTCACTTGAAATCTCTCTTTGTAGTTAATAAACTTGTTATATTGTTTTATCTAACACAGCATGATTGTATTGAAGTGTTTTGGAAACTCCATTTGAGATAACAGTATTGGTGCATATCATTTCTATTACTAAAACTAACCAATTGGCCCGTCATAAGATGGGATTTTCAGGTCTCTCCTCCACGTCAGTCTTCTCTCCT
>CM057845.1:69370132-69381515 GCA_030068395.1 Apalone spinifera
TTGCCAGTCTAGACACAGCCCATCTGAATGAAAAATCATGTGATGGATCAGCTAAACTGAGTGCTATAACTTCCATCAGCCCTTCCACTTTGCTATTCACTTGCTTCCAGCCAGGTTCAGGAGAGATGCTTTCCCATCCGCTTCCCCACATGACTTTTCAGGACCTAATAGGGAAACTGAAGCAGCATCTGCATAATAACTAGGGAGCTGGAGAGAAGCTGAATTCAGAATTCATTCCCCAGGAACAAATGCATGTGGAACAGGCTATAGCTGCTGGCTAAACGGAGGGTGCAGGGCAGCTGGTGAGAGTGGGCAGGGAGCCAGTACATCTAAGGCCCCAATGAGAGGCACTCTCTGAGCCTGGCCTGTAAACCTGCAAGCACCTATTTGCCTGGAATAACAACTCTATTAGAGAAGGCATCACAGGTATGAATCCTGAAAAGCCCTAATTTACTATTGGATTGTCCCAGGGACTAGCATTGCTAATTTGGTAATATTTAAAAGCTGGACATTCCAGCAGGGGTGCTAGATCCTCCTTTACCCTATCTTTTCTTGCAAAATCCCCAAACTATTATCTATAACCCCCCAAACTCCACCCCTGCCCTGCCTCTTCCCCTGAGAACCCTCCTATCATCCACACCTCTTCCCTCCTAATAGTCAGATTCCTAATTATTCATTTTTTCTGTGCAACGAGGCATCCATCAGTCTACTCATTTAGTTATATAAAAACAACAGAGCTGTCTTGGGGGATTTAAGCCTTTTATCTATTTTATGTGGCATTGTGAAGGTTCTTTTCCTTATACTGTAGAAATCATTATAGTCTGAAATCAGATTTTGAGATATTCCATTTCCGAGAAAGCTAGTTGGAAGACAGACAGGAAGCCAAAAAAGCCAGGCTCAACTCTGTCTTGCAGTTTCTGAAGGCTAATTTAAGTAGAAATTTTTAAAAAAAACAGAGAAGGCAGAGGTTGTTCTGCTGATGATAAAATGGAACCTGATAGAGGAGAACACGCTTAAAGCAAAAAACTCATGGACATAATAAGAAGGTTAACATGAAGAATCAGCCTGCAGTGTAGGATGATGCAGAATCATAATTAGAGCCTTATTTATCACATTTTCTTCACTTTCATTCTGTTTAAGGAGAATAAGTGATGATACATAATACATATTGAATTTATGTTTATGCCACTAGCGCATAGCTCCAGGAGGAATTAACTAGTGATGACAGAACTGCCTGCATAGCTTTTCCAAATTTACTCTTTCGTTAGTGTTTTACTTCCTATCTATATTTTAAGGTGCAAGTTTTCAAGAAATTACTTTTCATCATTTGCATATTTTAAGAGACTCGGTTTGACACTCATATTGTATAGAATAACTTTTCTACAGGTTTCCCTAGAAGAAATGAAATAAAATCGAAAACTCTAGAACACGGGCATGTGAGAGCAAGCATTAACACATCTGCTAGAGGAAGTAAGGACTCAAAAAAAATGTCTGGAGAAACAAAGACATAGATTATAAGGCAGAAGAAATCCCTGATTTAGAGGAGACCAAACTAGATAATCAGACATGCCATAGGACCTCTCTGGTATAATTCCTGTTTGAACTAGAGTATATCATTTAGAAAAAATATCCAAGCTTGAGTTAAAAATTGTCAGCGATGGAGAATGCACTACAATATTTGGCAAATTGTTTCAATGGTTAACTATCTTCAGCATTTAAACATTGCACACTTTTGTTCTCCCATTAAGTACTTATAAACTGTGATCAAGCACCTTTTAGCCTTCTCTTAGATAAAACAGATTGAGCTCCTGGAGTCTAATTCTATAAGGCAAGTTTTCCAATCATCCTGGGGACTTTTCTAAACCCGCTCCAATTTATCAACATCTTTCTTGAATTGTAGAAATCAGAACCAGGCACAGTATTTCAGTGGTGCTCCAGAACCAGCAAGAGACGTAGTTTAAACATTTCTATTCCTATTCAATATTCCCCAGTTCATACATCTTAGGATCATCACACGGGGAGCTCATACTCAGTTAAACATCCATCATGATCCCCAAGTTTTTTCCTGAGTCTTTGCTTCTAAGAATACAGTTACCCATTGTATAAGAATGGTTTGCATTTACTGACGTATAACTTTATATTTAAACAAAAAAATTGTTAGTATGTTACCTGAGCCTCCTACACGATAATCACCCAAACTACCAGTAAAGTACAGTTATATAACTCCTCATAACAGATAAATGAAACTTGAAGTCAAGCATATACACTGCAATATAAAATTACAAATATTTCATCTGTCACCTTAAAAAGGAGCCAGAGAGATAACACGCTGGTAATTTCAGTAGAACATTAATACTGACAGAAATACCCCCTAATCATTCCAAAACATTTATATTGAGCCAAATCCTGCTTAGTTTACTCATGCTCACAACATCTGAAACAGTAATAATCCAATCTCTACACATTTTAAACCAAAAATGACAAAATATGTTGGCTCCATATTTCTTAATACTGTAGTATCACCATGCATTTTAACAGTTGTCTTGTATTGTGGGTGAGATTTTTCAGAAGCAACTAACATTGGTCTAGCTGCTCTCACACTGAAATCAATAGGAGTAGTTAGAGCAACACTGAATGCTTTTGAAAATCCCACTGTACAGGGGTACTTGCATGATTAGATATGATGGGACACAGGGATATGTGGCATGCTTTAAAATCTCTCCCATCCCTTGTTGAGAAAAATTAGCTGAAAAAAATCCCATGATAGTTCCACCTTGCTTATAAAAACATTCTTAAACCAAATTGCATTTCCCTGGGGGGAGGGAGGGAGCAGAAAAAGGATGTCCTGCTCAAAGCAATTGAACTGCACTCATAAAAGTCTGTTATTTTTTTAAACTAAATTAATATCCCTGCAACCCAATCGTTGAGGAATTTTAGTTTCTTGTGTTAATGTAGAAGGAATAAAAAGAGATCATAAGAGTCAAAGGTGTTAACATAAACCAGCCAATGTCCAATATTAAACAGCTTTAAACACAATTCATTGTTTGGTATACTGACACTTCAGCCTGATTAGTACTATGGCAAATACCATCAAAAAATCATTTTAACCTTTTATTAAACATACAGAAAAAAGAAAGAAAAAATAGTTAACACATGAATTGTAAGGTATTAAGTAAGGCTTTCATTTTAACTAAATCCCTTCTTCCTTCTTCCTTTAGCTTGAAGTAGTTTTTAGAATGATTTCCCGTTGTCTTAGAGTCTTTTAGATGGTATTAAAGATGGTAATAACTATCATTCTGGGGAAATGAGAGGAAGTAAGCTTAGATGAGCTTGAGCTCTTGTTATTCCTGTTGTTTTAAAGTCTAATTCCATTTCCTAGAACAAAATACAAAGACACACACATGATGGGAAGAGTCAGCTTCTGTGTCTACATAGGCTTCTGGCTTATTTTTAGTGGCTAGAATAGACAGGTGTTATAAGTATAATGAATATTTTTAATGTATTGTAATACCATACAAATACTGGGCCAGATCTTCAGCTCGTTTCAATTTGCATGGTTCCATTCAAGTTATAATTCTGATAAATTCCAAGCTTAGCCAATTTACACCAGATGAGGTCAGGCCTACTTATTAATGTTTTAATTTCTTCCTGCACTTATTATTTAATTTTTGTTTTAATTTGGAGGCTTCATGTTTTTTTCTTTGATCTTTTAAACTCACCACACAGAAAATGTATTCTCTCAAGACAGTCCCATTCCATCTGTAAAGTCATAAGAAATAAACCTTCCTGTCTCATGCTAATATGACAGTTAATTTTTTTGGCTAGCACAATCAGTTTGTAATAGCATCAAGAATAGTGGGCCTGCATCAGCTTGATAAGGCTTGGCTGTTTATTAAACATCCTTGTCAGAACTTCACACTTTTTAACAATCTCTACGTGTTTTTTATCTAAATGATACAGGATTACTACATCGGTTCTTGCTTAAATATTAATTTTTCAGAGTTATTTCTTCTCTGAAATATTTGAAAAAGTTGTAATACAGTTTATGAGGTTTTAAATTGATTGGTTTCAACTTCACTACTCAGACAATAATTAAAAAGTATGACTTTCCACACCAAAACTGATCTGTGATCCACTAGTCTAGTATCATGTTTCTGATGCTGGTCAGAACCAGATGCTCAAAGTCAGAGAGAGAAATTCCATAATAGGGTTGATCAAAATATTGAATTTCCATCCTGCAGGGAACGTCTGATATTTTGAAATTTATTTTTATCTGGTATAGGAATGAAAAGTCAAAACTTTTTACAAAATGAAAATTTTCCAAATTTGTTTGATAGAGAAGCATCCAAATGTTTAATTTCAATGTTTTCAATCCAAATGAATATTTTTACATAACAAAATTGCGTTTGGGTGTTTCATGTTCATATAAGTATCTCCAACCATCCAAGTAGCCATAGAGCCTTATGACATGAAGCATGATGCTGCCCAATCTCTCTCAATCTTGTTTTATATTACTGTGGATGTTCTCACCCCAACTAGGTTTCTTTAATTCTACTTCAATATACAATCTCTAGTACCAATCAGTTTAACTATGCAGTGCATAAAAAATACCATTTGTTGCTGCCCTTCCATTTTATATGTCCTTTTTTGTACTCTCTGAGAAAGGATGAATAGTAGTGCACAATTTACCTTAATTATACCATTCACAATTTTGAATATTTCTATAATTTCCCTTCTTATTTATCTCCTTTCTCAATAAAATAGTTTCCATATTTTCAGTTTCTCTTAATAAAGAGGTCTTAGCATTCCTGTAATCATTTTTGTCACTCTGAATTGCCTGTCAGACAACTATAGACAAGAGTCCGGTTTCACTTTGACTAAAGGCAAAGCCTGTGCCGTTAGTACAGCCTCTTCATTAACAACAGGTTTCCCAATGCATAATACATTTTAATCTTTTTCTCTTTTAATCTTTAAACAGCCAAGTCTATAATGTGCCTCAACTTTGAGTTAGGGCATGATTCCCAAATCAAACACACATACTTGCACTAGCTTCCATCAAGTTAGCACACTGAAAACTAAGTGCAGCCGTGGCAGGACAGCAGGAGGTGCTGGCCACCTCTAACACATACCCTGTCAATGCAGGTAGCTCTTGCTGCTGCTTATGCTTCTGTAGCTTCATTCTATTTTTAGCAGTCAGCTCAAGGACAGGTCACACAAGTATGTCCCTCAAGTTGGTACCCACACTTGTGGTATGTCTACACTAAGGTTGAATTAAGATGTGCAACTTCAGCTATGTTAATTGCTTAACTGAACTTTTGGCTCTGTCCACACTGCAAGAAGTCAATGGGAAACCCTCTCCCTTCAACTCCCTTACTTCTCCTGAAAAGCAGGAATACCAGCATTGACTGGAGAGCCCCTCTCAGATTGAATTAATGTATCTTCATTAGATCTGCTAATTTGAACCTTGTAAGACCGACAGTGGCATCAATCTTCTCTGTCATGTAGACATATCCTCTTAGACATACCCTCAAAAGGGAGAGAAGGCAAACAGAAGTGCAGCAATTTGCCCAACATTACACACCAAGTGGCAGAACAAGGACAAAAATCCAGGACTCTAAGGTTATGTCTACATTGCAGCGCTATTCTGGGCTATCGGAGTTATCCCAAAATAGCTGTTCTGCATCTCTTGAGTGCGCCTGTTATATCAAAATATAAGGTGCTTGCTATTCTGACATCTCTGTAAACATCATTCTACAAGGAGTAAGGGACGTTTTGCAATAGGGATTTATTTCAAAATCAGTGCTGTGTAGAAAGTGTCAAATTTTGAAATAAGCTATTTCAAATAACATCAAAATAAGATACACTATTTGAGTAGCTCTAATTGCGTATCTTATTTCAACCTATAGTGCAGTGACACACCCTAAGGCTATGTCTACACTAGAGATTATTTTGAAATAATAACTCAAGAAATAACTATTTTGAAATAAGCTATTCCTCTTCACAAGCAGATGTTATTATTTCAAAATAACAAGCCTTTTATTTCAAAATAAAAGTGTGGTAGTGTGAACACTCTCTTTGTTATTTTGAAATAAGGGGAAATATTTTGAAATAATGCCCCAGTGTAGACATGCCCTTAAGGGCTACTCTAGTGCTCTATTCACTCACTCACACTGTGTCTTCAATGGGCATTATAAATTGGCATCATTAACTGGGAGCCTATATTGTACTAAGCGTTATCTTTACCTTCATGTTTTTAGTGATTTTCAGAGTATAACAGTGCCACTCAACTAATTCAGCCATCCTTCTTTTTCAGTGTTGAACTCCTACTCAGTCCAGATTCCCTTGTGTCTAGTCTGTCAGACTATCACTCTGTCAGGAGCTTCTGCTTCTCAGCTTGAGAAGTACAATCCCCAGGTGTACCTCTACCCTATTTGCACATCAGTGCCCCTGTTAACATTTCTAGAATCATGAAATTAGAAATTATTTTCAATATTACAGTTCATTTTTAAAAATATATATACAAGTGAGGTAGCTTATCTGAAAAATAAGCATTAGTAAGGCAACATTATCTAGTTTGAAAATGAGTTTAAAAAAACCTCAGTGAATAAAATGGCATCAACCATATTTTAAAAAAATTATACAGCAGGGTGAATTAAATTGACTTAAGGGCCTCTTTGAGTAAAAGCATACTTTACTCAGAATATTTTACAATATAATACATAAATCATTATAGTAAAACCTGTATTGCAACTTACTCAGGGGATAGGAGAAAGGTTAAAGCTTAGATAAGTAATGTATGAGAAAGAATTTTTTCTTTACCTTGAGGAAAGGAACTATGGTGTTATGACACAGATTTTTCAGAGAACAGATTTATTAGTGCCTTCAAGCAAAAATTTGCTAAGGGTCCTGTTCATTAAAGAAAATAAAATGGGCTTCTGTTGTTGATTCAAGCTGTTTCTACAATTTGCATCCCAATGTGTTTGTCCTAGTTAGGGGCTTATTCAGCTGTCTAAAGACAAGAGGCATTCCTTAATATATTTTGCCCTACTGAAATAACAGACTGAGGTGCTCTGAGGGTTCCACCAATATTGAAAAAGGAAAACAAAATCATTCTGCTCTGCTAACATTTTTCTAGGGTTTGTCATTGACCAAAGGCAATTTTTGTAAATAAATAAGCAGTCTGGAAAGAGCTAGACATTTTCCAATGATGATTAACATGTAAAACCTCAAAAAAGTTACTTAAAAGTGCAAGATTGGACAAATATTTTAAGTTTCACATGAAAAAAAAGGTGTAGGAAATCTCAGGAAGCTTTCCAAATTCTAACCCTAATTACCTGTGATGTCAGTCCTCATTTAACGTTATTTTATAAAGAACTGTACCAAAAAATCCCTAGAGAATTGCAGGGCTCAACCATGCTCTTATTTACATGGGATTGTACATTGTATGTCACTGCAAAGTTCAGCATATCCCAAAAACAAATATTCCTTTAGATTCCAATTAGAGACGCAACCAAATCACAATTCAGACTGGCATATGGTGGAGGACTAGAGGCAGATAAATGAAGATGCTACTAATTACAAAGTATGACGTAAATGAACCTAATGCCCTGCTATGATAGATCACAGCTGACAGTGAGAGTTGGGCCTACAAATTTACCCTAACTGTAAGCTCAACTGTAAAAGTATATTAAAGTTCATAAGATGTTTCAATAAGTTATAATAACAAATGTTGACAAGAGAGAGTCTCCCTATTTTCCACAATTAATGTTAAAAACAGGTCAACAGAACAAGACAGAGAGACTAAATTATTCCATACAAACACACAAACCAAAATATAAGGAATTGTTGATATTATACTAGGTCTATGTTGACTTCGTTGGTAAAAACTGAAATTGGTTCAGAAATTATTGAACCAAAATTGACATGCCATACATTAGCACAAATTGGTGGACAAAATCATGAAGGAGTGGCTTATTTCACTCCTCATTACCTTTTGTGGGGTCCTTAAAGAAATATTTTGTTGGGAGAATCTGAAAGAACAGAGTCTGAAAGAAGGCTTAATGTAGGGAGTTTCACCATCATGGCTGCTGATTCTACCTTCTCCTGGGATTCATCACCCTGATCCTGAAATATATCCTGACCAGACCATGTAAAAAAGCAAGAGACCCAGATGTCACCAATACTTCTAATTGCTCCAGCTGAATCCCAATCACCACCTGAGATGAAGCAGGATTGGACTTTTGAAGCAGCAGAAACAATAGCTGCCACTCATCTCAAGTAACCTCTCTTTTACCAAAAAAGTCTGTTATTAGCATCTAATAGACTGACAAGGTAAGTAAGGTAATATATCTTAGTGGACCAACTTCTGTTGGTGAGAAAAACATTTGAGCCACACAAAGCTGTTCTTTGAGAAGGGGACAAAAAAATGTTAAAATAATGGCCTTACTTAACCCTTTAAATTTCAAGTGCTTTAATTATTTTTTCTTCTTTTCTTCATCTTTACTAATGGTTAAAAAAGGACTTTTAATTATGTGTTTGCCATGGTAATAAGCTGGCTGAGATCTCTGTATACCAAACCCTGAACCTTATTAAACGCTGTTTGATATTAGATGCTGACTAGATTATATTAATATCTTTAGTCAATTTATTGTATCTGGGTACATCTAGACTCCAAGCTTCTTTCAAAAGAAGCTTTTACAAAAGAGCTCTTTTGAAAAAAGCTTTTTTCAAAAGAAAGCATCCACACCTTGAAACTGGATCGAAAAAGCTATCTGCTTTTTCAAAAGAGTGTGTCCAAACTGCATGGATGCTCTCTTGAAAGCTCTGATTGCTATTTACAGAATGGCCACCAGGGAACCTGTGCTTTTTTCTAATGCCTCTTCTTTTAAAAAATGTCCCTGTTCTGCATCCAAACACGCCTTTTTTCGAAGGAGCTCTTTCGAAAAAGGCATTCTTCCTTGTAATTTGAGATTTACCAATGTAAAAAAAAAACCCCTTTCATTATTTCAATTTAATTTCGAAAGAACATGATTGCAGTGTGGACACAGGTGAAGTTTTTTCGAAAAAAGGGCAGTTTTTTGGAAAAAAACAATGTAGTCCAGACATACCCTCTAAAATTAATAGAACAGAACCTAAGTAGAGTTTGGAGCATTTGTATCTTGAAAGATCCTTTGAATTTATAAACTCAGCAAGTTTGCTAAGGAATTCACTGAGTCTTTTTACAGTGTCACTTTTCTGATGATAGCCACACTTTAATAGGAATTCTTATTTGTTATTGTTCATTCTGGAAACAGATGACTGAAGAAGAGTAGTAGCTAGATTGTTGAATAGGCTTAACCTTGTCTTCGAAAAGGTGTGTACAGAGATTATCTTTTATTGACTGTTAAACAGAATATGGGCTTATCTAGACTACGCTAACATGTCAAAAGAGGATATGCAAATTCCACTTTTTCCGATCTCACTTTCAAAAGCATAGCTTTCGAAAGTGAAAGTAGTTTAGATGTGGCTTTTTTGGTGACCCCCCGCCTTTGTCGAAAAGCCGCTCTTCATCAAAAAATGGAATTTGCATATCCTCTTTCAACAGTCTAGCATTGTCTAGATAAGCCCTACTAGAGAAATAGATGCCATCTAAGAATCAATAACAGCAGAATGACCAGTTTCTAGCATAACAATGTGCATAAAACAACAAAGCAAACAGAAATATCAAGCCTCTTGTCACAAGACTTACATGAATTATTTGCATATGTTAAGTCACTTTGCTGGAGGTTTTGCAATGCCTTGTATAATACAGAAATCCATAACTTGTAATGAGGGAGACATGGATGGCAAAAAATTACCTCTGTCAATAATATCTGACTTACAGGAATAACTATCTTTCTGAAATTTTAAAAGCATATATGGTCAAGTGATAAGCTCACATGCTTCAAAGTACATTCCACATAGCGTGTGAAAGCTCAAAACTCACTCTCTTCTTGGGATCTTAGCATATTATGTACATGAACAACAAAACAAGTCTAAGCCAAGCCTTCGTTCCAAATTTGTGGCCTCCTAGATTAGTTTGTTCTGAATCTTCTGTAAAGGGAGAAACCATCCTAGCATCTTGTGTCTGATTCAATCAGAATAAAGTTAGAATAGAATTTGGTTCTTTGAACACTAAAACTATAGGGTCTATTTTAATCATATGTTGGTTTTACAACAGTATAACACTAATTGAAGGTTAAATTGCCTCCAATTTACACTGCTAAAAGTGCAAATAGGAAAGAGATCAAGTGTTTTTCTTAACTCTCACAATTCGAAGAAAATCCCAAACTAAGGCAGTTTTTCGCTGCTGTTAATAGCAAACACATATTTGTCGAATCTAAAAAGATAAGATGTATCCTAGATGCAACTTTGATCAGCATTATCAATTGCATATACCCATTTATATATAAACACCTAATTATATATAGTCTTCCTGGACGGTGAAAAAGTTTTAGAAGAGATACCAACAAGATTCTTGCAGACATCCCTCTGTTTAAAGACACAGAGAATAAGAATAGACATGAGCCATACCAAATGGATAATTCATTAAAAAGATTCAGAGTCCCCAGAATATTTATTCTTTTCACCATACAAAAGGAATATTAATTTTGTCATTTCTGCAGTGGAGAAAAGATTTTTCTATTTTCCCAAAGATCTCTTCATTATCAGCCTCTTATGCAAGGGTAGTCAAACAACGGCCCCCTTGTAATCCCCCTCCCATCGTTTTATTTACCTGAGCCTCCACAGGTACAAGTGATCGCAGCTCCTGTTGGCTGCGGATCGCCATTCCAAGCCAACAGGAGCCGTGGGATGTGGTGTCCCAGTCTACACCACTTCCTGCCTCTCCCATTGGCTAAGAACTGTGATCCTCATCCCACAGGAGCTGTGATCACGATTACCTGCGGAGGTGCAGGAGTGTATAGAGTGGTGGCAGCCCTCCAGGCACTAACCCTAATGAACTGCCACCGTTTTTTTGCCCACCCCTGCTCTAGTGTCTTTTTAAGCCAGTCTCACAAGGTTGAAATCATTGCATTTTACTAACAATAATTCTCTATTTGAAATAAGATGACACAATTTCTTAAATATATTCAGCCTCTTACTGAATTAAAGCCCTGGAGCAAGGGGTTTCAAACTTTTTTCTCTTGACCTAGTTGAAGAAAAGTGTTGATGCCCGCAAACCGACATAATGTCTTTTGACTAGAGTGCAGGCTTTGGAGTGGAGCCAGGGTCTGCTCACGATCACCAATGCAGTGGGGCTTCTCGCCTGTTCTGGCACCATGGACCACACTGCTCCAGAAGCAGCCAGCAGCAGATCTTCCTTCTAGGTGGAGGCACACAAGCAGCTCCATGCACTGTTCTTGTC
>CM057845.1:69381542-69395580 GCA_030068395.1 Apalone spinifera
GCTCACATTGGCTAATTCCTGGCCAATGGGAGAGCAGAGCCAATGCTCAAGGCAAGGGTAGCACAAGAAGCCCCATCCTCATGCCCCTCCCTCCCCCCACCTATGAGCCGGTCCTGCTGCTGGCTGTTTCCAGGGTGAAGCATGGTTCATGGTGCCAGGACAGTCAGGAAGCCTGACTTATCACCCCTGCTGGTCACCTAGTCATCCTGTAGTAAGGCAATCCAATGCTTGACATTCCACAACCCATGAGACATACTTCGAAAACCACTGCCCTAGAGAAACAGTACCACCTCTTAACCTGCCATGTCAGAAGTAGCCACTGAAGATTTTTTCCTTTTATGAAATTAAGGCTTACATTTTTCAAAAAGAGATTTCTTTAATTCAAACTCCATTAAGTTTGGGTAATATACCTAACTTGCTTTAGTCACTGCAGAGAGACTAACCAAAAACTAAGTTGCACTTTCTGAAACAAATCGTGCAGTACTATGAAGCCATTCAGATCCACTAACGTACAGCTCTTTCCCCCATACCATAGACTTCACATGTCCATATAATGGGGTTTTTTTTCCTGTATGGAGAACAGAAACTGAATTTCAGCTCATACCGATTTTTCCTCATGCTTTCACACAAGGGCCAGATCTCTCCAGGACCTTCCATTGCATAAGGGGTCAGGAGTTCAGGAACCTAAACTCATGTATCAACAGTGATCTGCAAAAGGGCCTTTTGCACTGCAATCCATCTCTCACCCTCCAGTTTTCTGTAGCCTATTCTGAGCTCCTCAGACTATTGTGACTGGAACTACATTTATACCTGCAAAGCTCCCACAAGAAAGGGTTCTACTGTCATAGACTGCCCCACCCATCTAAGAATTTAGGACAATCCCTCTGTGCATTTGGTCCAGAGTAACTTGCACATCTTTGGCCTTGTTCATACTAAATGGAGGATTGATGCTCTGGAGATCAATCTTCCAGGCTTGATTTAGCAGATCAAGTAAGGACCCACTAAATCAAATGCTGATGATGTTCCTATTAACTCTAGTAGTTCACAGGGTCTTGAGGAATAAGGAAAGTCAACAGAAGAGTTTTTCCCATTGACCTCCGACAGTGGAGGCATCTGCTTTTCTCACAGCTCGAGTTGTATATCTTAAATTTCTCACATAGTGTAGACCTGGCCTTTGCTTAGTAGGTTTAGTAAGCGGGAAAAGGATTACTAGAAAGAAGCCAGGTCCTAGGCCCAGCAATACCAGGAGTCTGGATCCCAATGAAGGCTCAGTAGGTTGCAGAGGTGCCAAGCATACAGCACATCAACCACCCCTTCATCCTCTGCTGCCATATCTACCAGTGATGCTCCTCTCACCATGTGGAAGAGAAGATGTCATGAGGCAAATGCTGTTTGTTTTACTTAGATGAGTAAGGAAATCACGATTTGGCCCCAATATTGTTCAATGATAAATATTACATCTTTTTCCTCTGTTAAATTTCTCGTTTGATTAGCAAACGAGTATATATTTAATAGTATATTCCAGGAAAATATACTATTAAATAATGTGCTTGCTTTGTTGCGTACAAAGGAATATGAGAGAAAAGGGGGGTGAGGTTATATCTTTTGTTGGTCCAACTTCTGTTAGTGAGACACAAGCTTTTGAGATTAAACAGAGCTCATTGTTAACAATACTCCATATAAATGACTGCATCAGATAAGAATGAGGAAGCTTTCAAAGATAACTGAAATATATTTGAAGCAAAAATTGTATAGTAATTCATTTATGAAATATTTTATGAAGAGTAGCAGTAGATACATTTTATGTCCATCTAATGGTCGGGGGTATAAAAAAATAGTCTTTGATATAATTCATCTAGGCAATCAAAAATGTCTTGCTACATATTTTAAAATGAAGCATTTGCAAATTCAGCCTTTTTTCCTGAAGATGTTTGTATTCCTCAGTGCAGACAAGCCGAAGTGTCAGACTAGTATACACGTTTGCTAATCTAGTATGCTAGTGCCAGTGTTATTTAGGTCATCAAAGCCATTAGCTGAACAAAACAGGAATTGCAAAAACAAGTTCATCAATTGTTTTACCTCAATTATTTTTCTTAGTGTCGATGATGAATGCTTAATTCCATTGTCAGTGATGAAAAATAAGGTGTTTCATGTCTGTACCTAAAATTTAGCATATTTCTTGTAATGTGATGCATTAAATTGCTTACCCACTGTAATTCTCTTTTTATAATGCAAAATCTGCTCATAAGCCCTCAAAGCTATTATATCAGCAGTTCCTGACAGAAACAGAAACGTGTGAATGTGTTGAAACTATTCATTGTAGCTGCTGCAACTCTGAGCTCATGGACACACTATGAGGAAAGCAGAAAAGATTTATACTTAAAAAAACCCTCAATTTAAAATGTACGGTTTTTTATTGTCTACCGACCGCATCTTAACAAGGCTCTCACAAGATTAAGCTGAGAGATCTGTTAAATGACAATAGCACCTTTCTAAAATGAACCTTCAGAGATGCTGAACAATTCCCAAATATTAAAAACTACTGTATTTATTACTTCGATATAAGCACTAAGGAACAAATGACCAAATTCTACTAAAAATCACTAGCAATTATGGAAAAAGTGGAAGACTAGAAAGCCAGGAAGCATAAAAAAAACCTATAGAAAGTGTCACTGAGCTAATGCAAAAATAATAAGATATAAAGGCAAGTAAAGATAAATAAGCAATTTAAGAAATGGACATTTTTTTCTATATTTGATTTTCTATAACAAAACTGTATGTAAAAACTTTACAGCATCTTCAAAAGAGAAAAAATATAACATGAATCTAATAACAGTGAATGTAATGTGATATTCCAGTAAGCTTGTCAAGAAGCCAAGAAAAATCTAGCGCATCAAAAATAGAAGATAAACTGTTGTAAAGTAATACATTAGAATAGTTTTCAATCCTTTTCTAGATAGATGCTAGAGCTGGTGGTAAAAAATGGAACCGTGACAGATAGCAACAAAATTAACCATTTCCTTATAGCAAAATGAATCATTATCTAACTACTGTGTAGCTCAAGCACTGAAGTTCCTTCACAATCCATTCGTACAGCATTTATTCCAGTTATCGTATGTTTTGCAAACAGCTCTATTTGCTTCAATCAGACTACTCATATAAGGAGTATTCACAAGCGTGCAGGCTACAGGATGGACACCTTTATTTCTCATTCCTCTGCTGTGGAGGATAGGGGCCTGGTCCTAAAGGCTGAGTGCATCTTGTGAAGTATTCGGCACATTCAATTCCCTCTAATCTGAAGAAGAAGTGAGAGTGCTCTGCACCTCAAAGGAGGAGCTCAGCAGCATGAAAGTTAATTGTTACATGACTATAAACATCTTCCCCATTACAGAATGTGTTGGTATCAGGAAGCAATATCCATTTTTGTATAGTTTCTTTTTCGTTGGTAATGTCTTAATATAATTTAGAATTCAGATGTGCTTTTTAAGATTGAGTTAATGAGCCAGTTTTGTTTCATTTACAGTTGTGTAAATATGGAGTAGTTTCATTTTCTACAGTAGAGATAACATAATTATAATTGTACTAATATGAACTAAGAGTCACCGATCAGGGCAACTGTATTTGTATTCCCCGTCTATGATCCCTCATGGGCACCCTCTCTAGGTACTCACCCATTAGCCATCACCTTTCTTAGGCAGAGACCCATACCTTTCTTTCTCTTGACCAGGGTTTTTGGGGGTGCACTGTTCTTGGCCTACACTGTGATCCCCTCATCAAGCCAGCCTGCCAAGACAACCACTGGCTGCATTTTGCTTTCTCTCTGAAGGCTATGAACAGCTGTAATTACCAGAAGTTATCACAGCTCTTTTTAAGCAAGCACATTTATTCTTAAGATGAAGACATTACAGAGAAAACATGTTAATTTTTAAAACCTACATGCATGCTAAAAAGCTTACCAGAGGTCACTGCAATGCCAATCTTAGGCTATGGTAGGAGTCAGTCCTTCAGAACCCACAAGTAGGTTTTTCTTGTGATTACACATTCACAACTGATTCGGATTCAGCATCGCAACAGCAAACTGGGCAGTTCTGCATGAAGCTTGTTTTTTTGTGTCAAGTCTCAGGGAACGGGTGAGCAGCAGACAAAAACTCTCTTCTCATGGCATCGTTTCAAAAGATTGAAATTTTGCATTACCCAAAGTGCATTGATCTCTGTAGCTTTTTCCTAAGAAATTCAGTTCACATGTGTTCTCCAAAAAGTCCATTCTTGTCAGACATATTTTTCAACATAGTCCTTTGAACTCCCAGGCCTCATATCCTACCACCTCCTAGAGAAGCTGCATACAATCTCAACCCAAAATAATACATAAACCATTCATTTTATACAATTGGCCCCAATGATACTTAAAGGTCTCCCAGAATATTACAGGATATTGCTAGCTCTATTACACTCAGACCAACACTTGGGACTATGTCAATTACACTTTTGAAATATACTTCTAAAGTTTAGAACTGCTGATTATATTTTCAACTAGATTCATAAATTCCCAGACCAAAAGAGACCACTGAGGTATTGTCTTGGACATATAGTCTTGTCTTTGCTATAGCACAGACCACAAAACTTCCCCAAAATATTTCGAACATATTTTTCAGAACTAAATAGAGCATATTTCCAATCAGTATTCCCTGTAAGCTATGCATTTGTATGGCCACCCAGGAGATACTCAAATGCTGCCCAACTGATTAGAATAGCACCCACAAGCTAGGTTTCTGTTTCAACAGAGAGGAGGGAGGGAGAACATATGTCCATGCCTCGGTGCACATAGAAAAACGTATTCTGCACATGGATGAAAAAGAGTGCTTCCAATGATAGATAGCTCTCTCATAGTTAAGATTTTCACCTCATTTCTATTCTAAGTCAGAATCTGCTGCATCCAGTTAAATTTAGATACTTCTAGGTCCTCTCTGAATTCTACAGACTCCTAGATCCAGGGATGTGGCCAAAGTACATGCAGCCCAGTGGTATAACCTAGGGGCTCCAGGCAAGTGGAGCTAACCCTTTCACCCAATTTCATGGATACTGTTACTTGAGCTAGCTTTGATCTAGCTAGATCAGGGGTGGGCAATAATTTTTAATGCGGGCTGCTCCAAGATTTTGGCAAGTGCTACATTTCTACCAAGAAGATTTGGGGTCTGAGACAGAGGTTGGGTGCAGAAGGGAGTTTGGGGTAGGAGACTGGAGTGCAGGAGGGGGTGTGGAACCTGAGAGAAAGTTTGGGTGAAGGAAGGGGTTGTGATCTGGAGAAGAAGCATGGGGTGCAAAGTCCAGGAGGGAGTATGGGTGCAGGGAAAGATTCTGGCCTGAGGGAAGGATATAGGAGAGGGTGCAGGGTCTGGGAGGGAGTTGTGACCTGGGGGAAAGGGGTACAGAGAGTTTGGGTGGTGGCCTGGGGTAGGTAGTTGTGGGGGGGAGCAGGAGAAGGGGAAAAGAGCAGGGTTGCCAGAGGCAGGCTCTGTCTGGGAGGCGCTTACCTAGGCAGCTTCCAGTCAGCAGCCCCACAGGAGCCTGAATGCTACAGTAGCAAGCTGCTCCATGTTTCTCTGCTCCAGGCAGGGTGAATGAGTGAGTGAGTGAGTGAGGAGACTTCACTGGCTGCCCTTGCCACCAGCAAAATATCTCAGCTGCTATTGGTCAGAAAGTGGCCAATGGGAGCTGAGAGATTTTGCTGAGGGGCGGGGCAGAGCACAAAGCCTCCCTTCTCGATCACAGAAAAGAGCAGCTACATTTAAAGTGGCTGCCGCTGTGCTGTGCTTAAGGGTCCCAGTGAGGCAGCCTCAGGCCAGATCCAGTGGTTTGGCAGGCCAGATTTAGCCTGCTGGCAGCCTCTTGCCCACCCCTGAGCTAGATCAACCTAGCTTGGATATGTCTCTTTATGGAACATTCACAGTTCCTAATTACAAACAAGACATATCCCAAATTTACCATTACATTCCCCTGATACTGCTCTGTGCAGGGCTAATCAAACCTGTACCGTATTGAAGCAGCTTGAGTGCTTCTCTGAGTTAAGCGAGACTTCAATGACCACAGTGGGTCAAAATACAGGCAAGAAAAAGAATAGTTGTTCCTCCTTCCATCAACTACATCAGTATAATTCTTTAAGCCAATTTAGTGAGAAGGTTAAACCAATTATGTAGTGTGAACTAAACATATCATCCCTAATAATCTTACCCTGTAACCATTAATAAGGGCTCAGTATTTAATGACAAATCCTTACTATGACTTATCAAACACATGAAAATTATTTCTAATATGAAAGTTTATTAAAATGAAAGAAAAGAGAAAGAGACAGGAGAGGAATAACGGTGAATTAAAATTAGTCATACCTTCAGAAATTATAGGTCTTAAACACTCAAGGTACATCTACACTGCACTGCTATTTTGGGATACCTGTGGTATGCCGAAATAGCTATCCCATGTCTACACAGGCCTGCCATTATTTCAAATATTTTTTGAAATAACACGCTCACTATTTCTCCATCCTGGTAAACCTCGTTACACAAGGGATAAGGGATGACTCGATATAGCGTGTCATTTCAAAATTTGACACCGTGTAGACGTGCCACATTTCAAAATCAGCTATTTCGAAAAAGTTTCAAAATAAGATATACAATTTGCGCTACACCCTCAATTTCTTTTGCATCAATACTAAAAGTAGGCAGAGATATAGTGGAGTTTTCTATCAATGTTTTTATTTTGTTTACTGTACCCTCAACAGCAGTCAAAAGATAGAAGTATACTATAATAAAAGGTTTATTTAAACTTATTCTACCTGTTTTTCTGTATAAAAGGGGAATTTGAGATTTTTTTTTCAAGAAAATGGGGCAAATCTTTCTCCCTTTCCTAATCCAAGTACAGTAGTTTGATTCACTAAAAGCTCTGACTTAGAAAAAAATAAGATCGCCATCTTCCATAAAATTGGAAGCAAAAACGTATGCAATAATAGCCAGATGGATAATAAATTTGGGGCCTCCTATGGAAAAGGATATCCACCACAACCTACCATTCTGAGGATAGCCACAGCATCAGGATTCAACTCAGTGATTTCTTTAACTATATAAAGATCATTAAATTAGCAAGCATCTAGAAGTATATTTTAGAAAACTCAACTAAAATAGTCCTGAATGGAAGTGATGCTCTGTGCAGTGGGGAAATACCAGGTCTGACACTTTCCTAACTGAATTTTATTAATATTTCAGTGAAGTCTTTGGGGGCATTTACTGTAACATGTATAATGCAGCATTTGAAAAAGTTGCCTGTGTCTATGAGGAGTGCGATTATTTCTGTTTTGAAATCTTGTAGGATACAGCAAACTACACTAAATTATAAGGCAATTTTCAGAATTAATGCACTCTGCAAAATACTCACAAGTAATAGCAAAAATGATTAGAGTTGATCCTAACCAAAACCAATTCATGAGATTCAAACAGGAGTCATAAGAATAAGGCACTCACAAAATGATATAAGACTCATCCTTGACCTCATTACTATAATTCAGAATAAAAGTAATGAAGTGGTAGCTTTTATACTGGATGCAGAAATGGGGCCTGATTTACCACTGACTGGCATAAAGGAATAGCACCAGAGTAAAAACAGAAAATTGCAGCAGAAAATATCAAGCCCAAGCTATTGGAAAATTATTTTCATAATTGGGTTAAGATGCTATTTAATTACATAAATAGCATCTTTAGATGAGGGCCCAGTGGAGGGCAACCAAAAGGATTAGGGGGCTGGAGCATATGACCTATGAGAAGAGGCTGAGGGATTTGGGCTTATTTAGTCTGCAGAAGAGAGGGGATTTGATAGCAACCTTCAACTTCCTGAAGGGAGGTTCCAAAGAAGATGGAGAGAGGCTGTTCTCAGTAGTGACGGATGGCAGAACAAGGAGCAATGGGCTCAAGTTACAGTGGGGAAGGTCTAGGTTGGATATTAGGAAAAACTATTTCACTAGAAGGGTGGCAAAATACTGGAATGGGTTACCTAGGGAAGTGGAGGAATCTCCATCCCTAGAGGTTTTTAAGTCTTAGCTTGACAAAGCCCTGGCTGAGATGATTTAGTTGGGATTGGTCCTGCTTTGGGCAGGGGGCTGGATTTGATGACCTCCTGAGGTCTCTTTCAGCCCTATAATTTTATGACATTAAGTTCTCTCTTACCCAAAAGGGTTTCCTGATGTCCAATTTACTTTCTGTAAATAAAAGGAGCACAACGGGGATTTCCATGGGATTTGCTAGCTTTCAGCCATGCTATATAACTTTTAACAAAAGAGTTATATCAACATTTAAAAAGAGATCAGAAATACCAACTAAGTGCCACATTCTGCCACAATTCATACTCCATGCAGCCCACTGAAATCAGTGGAGCAATATGGAGAAAAAGACCTGATCTAAACCCCAATGAAGTCAATGTGATTTCCATCAACTACGATGGGCTCTGGGTCAGGTTCAAAGCCTGCAGCTACATTAACACAATGGCTATGTCTACACTAGCGGGCTCTTGCACAAGAACTGCTGTTCTTCCGCAGAGTGTCCACACTGCCCACCCACTCTTGCACAAGAAGATTTACAGTAAAGCGTGGTAAGAGAGGGCTTCTTGTGCAAGAGCTATGCTCTTTTCTAACAAGTGTAAGCTTTCTTGCGCAAGAGCTCTTGTTCAAGTGGGCAGTGTGAACATGCGGCAGGGGTTTCTTGCACAAGAAAGCCCTATGGATAAAATGGCCATCAGAGCTTTCTTGCGCAAGAGAGTGTCCACACTGCCATGGATGGCTTGCGCAAAAGAACATGGCAGTGTGGACGTGTTCTTGCGCAAGAGTTCTTGCACAAAAACCCACCAGTGTAGACATAGCCAATGTGTTTACACTCTGTGTATGCAAATAATACTAGTATTTACAATGGCACTATATAATGCAATTCTTGAAATTTTAGAGCTTATCAATTGCTTCACCACAACATCTAGTTACGAAATAAATTGAGAGAAATCAAAATTGATACTGGGGAAAATACCTAGTAATTAGCAAAAAAACAGTAGTATAGATCCCCAAATGAAGTGTTTTCCTCTTTTTATGTTATTTGCTTAAGAAGATAATAGTAGTTTCTTTGGTTCTGCACTGACAAAAAACATATTTCATTTGGAAAGAAATGAGGATGCAGTTTCTGGAAACAGAATTACTGTAAATTCTTCTGACTGCTTCAGCGCTCCTCCAAATGAGCTCCAAGGCCACCAGGGTGATGATTAATCTGAGGAATTTTAATTTTTAATGTGTCTTTTTAAAATTCAACAACGGTAACAGGAATGTCTTCCTGTCACTTTAGGCTCTCATGGAAACTTAAACATTAATTGAGATAATCTCCTTCTCATAACTATTAATTAGTAGCATATCTATTTCTTTACTAATTCAGTTATGCTTTCCTATAATCACATTGTATTACTGTTATGTATAGCATTGTCCTAATAAATGTATCATATACATATGAATCTTATTGTATCCTCATTTAAACTAGTGTAAATCAGAAATAACTCCACTGAATTCAGGCAAGTGACACTAGTATAAATGTAATGTAAATTAGAATCAGGTGAAGCTGTAAGTCAGATATAGTTTGTCCCAAACAAGTGAAATAAAACCATTATTTTACTCTGCCAAGAACATTATAGACTATATTCCACATATTTTAGACATGTTTCAGATTTATTTATTTTTTTGAAGTGTATCTGTTCTTGTTTCTTTTTTAATCTATCCTCCTGGATATAAAGCAAATATCTTCACTACCAGGAGTTAACACAGGGCTCAGAGAGAATCAGAAAAACCTTTAAATATGTATTCTGAAACATATTTTCTGTAAGTAATTCTTCAGTTGTGAGCTCACTCTAGGACTAAAGCAATTTTAAAATCCCATAAATTGGAAATCCCCCTTTCCAGTAGTGAAAAGTTTCCATTATTACTCCTGTAGGAACCAAACATACCAGATGTTTTTTGTCTCTCTTTATAAGAATGGTGGTTGTTCGAAGAAGCTGAGATTTTTTGCAGTGTTCTACATATGAACAGCATGGATGGCATGAAGGTAAAATAGCCAGAAGTGAGTGCTAAACAGAACGCATCATACGAATATTATCTCCCTCTCTCACAGAGAGTCATGACCTTACTAAGATCAAGTTACCTCTGTATTTGGAGTACTCCCAAAGGAAATACTTTGTCTACTGTGGCCCTTTCCCTGCTGCTGAAGACTTTCAGTACAAGGGAAGGGCTCCAGTAGTGGGGAGGAAATGGGATTGTACACTGCTAAAAACAGCAGAGTAGATGGGAAGGCATGGCTTGGTGAGTAGAAAGTATGCAGGACATGTACTTGTATATGTAATCATATCCTTTAGATGTGTCTTTATTTGCCAAACAATGCCTTGCTGGCTACACAGTTATCTGCCACCTTCCTGTGTCAGTAGGTGAGGGAACCTAATGGTGCTGGCAGTGAAGGGGATAGTCTCTCAGAGAGGTTACATCTAGACTACATCCCTCTGTTGGCAGAGGGATGTAAATGAAGCACTTTGAAAGTGCAAATGAAGCCGGGATTTAAATATCCCGCACTTCATTTGCATAATCACGTAACGGTGCTCTTTCGAAAAAGCGCTATTTCAAAATTGAAACCGCAGTAAACCTGTAAACAGGATCTTTCGAAAAAGCACCCCATTTTTGAAAGAACCGCATCTAGACTTCGGTTTCAATTTCAAAATAGCGCTTTTCCAAAAGAGCACCATTATATGATTATGCAAATGAAGCATGGGATATTTAAATCCCAGCTTCGTTTGCACTTTCAAAGTGCTTCATTTACAGTCCTCTGCTGACAGAGGGATGTAGTCTAGACGTAGCCTCTCTGAGAGACACCGGAAAGCTCCTCCCCCTGGGAGTCTCTGACACCCATTGCCCTGCTAGAGGGGTCAAATGCTGATTGGCCAACATTTTCCAGGTTCTAGGATTTTCTGGATTGAGTGGCATATGAAGCCTCTTATCTCTGAGCCAGCAGCTCCAATGTATGCACCACAAACTAGGAACAGGAACCTGACCTGACCTATGCTGTGAGACTAACTGACTGCCCTTGGAGGATCAGGAAGGAATTATTTCTCCTTTGGACCAACTGGCAGAGGACCAGGGATTTGTTTGCCTTTCTTGCAATACCTGCAAGTGACAGTAGTTTAAGAAGGAACACACTCAGTACCTAACTGAGGTACTGGGGTTAAGGGTGGTTAGTTTTCTCATGGTTTTTAATGGGTAGGTCACAATATGTGACTAGCTTCCAGTGTGGTTTAAAGGATGAAATTTCCAGAGTTAAAAGACCTGGGACTTGGTGATGGGCCTTGGGTGCATGGGATGGGTTAGACCTTGTGGCTATCATGGACTGAGGTCCTCACCCTCTGTCCCTCCTCTCATGTGGAGGAGGGTGCCAGCCTGGAGATAGGCTGAGTTACATATTGCATGATAAGAAATGATGTGAACCCGGCACTGGAACCAGTTAAAAACCAAGTATAGGAGAGATGGCCAGGTAGAACCTTTCCCCCTGTTAAAGTTGTAGCCTGCTGTGTAATTCCATGCAGATATTATTTTGCTCACTTTTCTGCTCTGTTCACACCAATTACAACGGTCCTGGCAGGGGAACGAGAGCATATACTCTGCACACCACCAAGCGAAACAGGTAGGGTACTTCTGCCTCTTGCCTTTCCCTGCTGTTTCCCGCCACTAGAGCCTTTTGTCACTCCAGTGAAAGTCTCCAGCAGTTATTGAAGCTTTTCCCTGATGCCTCCTGTAGCTACACGTTGCAGCTGGCTTTTCACATATACCCTACCTGGTACCACCCGTAAAGTACAACAGAGTTGTATTCTATAGGAGTTCACAATAGACCATTTTCCTTTATGTAGTAATAATAATGAGAAATGGCTTATGGTTCATTCTCACACAAAGACTGGGATTGATTGCATGTTTTTCAATAGTAGCAGCTGTTGGATCCTGCAAGTCCACAGAGTAGCTAGAGTGAAGTTTGGCATGTTTTGAGGGGTTTTGGTATTCCCCCATTCCTCCTTAAGGGCGTATCTAGACTACACAGGTTTTTTGAAAAAACTGGCCTTATTTTGAAAAAACTGTACCCGCGTCTAGACTGCCATCACTGTCTTTCTAAATTAAATCGAAAGAACGCGGTGGTTTTTTCAATCACAGTAAACCTGCTTGTACGAGGAAGAATGCCTTTTTTCGAAAGAGCTTTTGAAAAAAGGCACGTGTGGATGCCAGGGAGCCAGTTCTGTCAAAAAAAGAGGCCTCCAGGAAAAACCGTGGTGGACAATCTTTCCCCAGTAAGCAGAACTCTCTAGTTCCTGCCTCCAGCCAGGAATTAAAGGCACAGGCACCCATTTAAGCCAGTGTGCCAGCAAGCCAGCTGAACAGTAGCACAAGTGGCCACATTTCTCACTCTGCCAGAACTGGAACCCAAAATGGCACAGCCACAAGGCTCCGGAGGCACCCCTCTTCCTTCCCAGGATCCACCCAGGGGGAGCAAAGAATGTACACCAGCGTGGTCCGGGGCAGAGGTCCAGTCCCTGCTCAGATTGTGGCCAGAGGAGGAGTCTCTCCAGGCCCTGCACTCCCATCGGTGTAATGCAGACATCTATGGCAGGATGGCCACTGCACTGTCAAAAAAGGCAGGCCACAACCCTCGCACCCTTGATCAGGTGAGGGCCAAAGTAAAGGAGTTGCGTCAGAGCTATGCTCAGGCCCGTGACACCAGCTCTCGCTCTGGGGCAGCACCTGCTTCCTGCCCCTACTATAGGGAGCTCCACCAGATAATGGGTGGTGGGGACACACAGTCTCCAAGGCACCTGGTGGAGTCAGGACTGGAGACACCTCCAGTCATCCAGCATGAGCAGCAGGAGGAGGATGACGACCAGCTGGTCCAGGAGGAGGAGGACAGCATCACTATCACCCTGGATCTGGTTACCCAGGCCCAGGACTCCTCCCGCACATCATCTGGCACCAGAGAGGGTACATCAGGTCAGTGATGTGAGGTTGGTGCATGGACACAGTGAGGGAGGCTGGTTCACAGGGGATGGGACATGATAATCACATGTAATGCTTGGCCTTGACAGTGTGCAGCTGGCCAGTCAAGTTTGTGCAGCGGCAATAGGTGATACGTGGTCACAGGAGCCAGTCCCAGAGCACGCGTGGGCCAGGTGCAGCTGTGTGGTTGCGGGGGGGTGGGGTCAGGGATGGGTAGACTGCTCCAGGCCCCTCTCACACACCTGTGAATCCACTCTCAACAGACACTTCCCTGGGCTGCTTATCCATGCTCCTGTGTGTCTGGCCAGTTTGCTTAGATACTGAGGGAGACAGAAGACATGTTTTTCTCCAAAAAGACTCTTCATAATGTGTAAGTAGGGTAAAGTCTAGGTAAATCCATCAGGTTTTATTGTTTTATGGCTTGGGAATGTGGATCTGATGTCTGTGCAGCTAGAAATGGGATTTCCTCTCTTTTGTAACTAAGTCCGTAGCCCATGGGAGTCGACCAAGTCATGATGCTTGCAACAGGAATATTGTATGATAATAAAAGTGGGTTTTTTTAATAAACCACCATTGTCTCATTTCTGTGTCCTTGGAAATTTGTCTGTGGGCTCTGTGTGCCTCTGACTAGGGCATAGCAACCGCAGACTGCAGTTTGCATTTTCTCTGTCTTTTTCAAGCACTTTGTAGAAAAGTGCTTGGGGTGCCCCTGGGGCTGGTTTCAAGTGTTCACCCCTGTTTGTGGGTTCAAAGGCACTTGATGGTGCTGCTTTTGTGGATCCCCACTTCTGCATTCTTCATGACAGAGTGGGGAATCAGCCTTTTGATGGGGCCTGGGTCTCCGGCCATGAACATCCCCTCTAATAAGGCTGTTTGTTCATGGATAACTCACGACCTTCTCTCTCTCTTTCTCTTCTCCCCCTGCCACCTCTCACTCTGTGTTTCTCTTCTCCT
>CM057845.1:69399327-69412446 GCA_030068395.1 Apalone spinifera
GTAAAGATCCTGTAGGTGATTGTCTCTGTCTGTGGGGTCGGAGCAAATCCGGTTCTATCTTAGGGCTTGGCTGTATACAATAGACTGAGAAATGTGTCTCGGATAGAAGCTGGAGGCATGGAGGTAAGTGTAGCGGTCGGTGGGTCAAGACCAACTTGAGACCAATTACTTCTTGTTCTGTCATCTGTCACCCCTGAGAAACTGCCTGGCTTTATCCTCTTTGGAACCCCACTTCAGATAGTTGAAAGCTGCTATCAAATCCTGCCTCACTTTTCTCTTCGGCAGATAAATAAACCCAGTTCCCTCAGTCTCTCCTCATAAGTCATGTACCTCAGCCTCCTAATCATTTTGTTGCCTTCTGCTGGACTCTCTCCAGTTTGAAGACATCATTTCTTTAGTGGGGGGACCCAAAACTAGACACAGTACTCCATATATAGCCTCAAAAGTACTGAATAGAGGGGAATAATCACGTTCCCTAGATCCGCTGGCAATGCTCTTACTAATGCAGCTCACTAGGCCACTAGCCTTCTTGGCAACAAGTGAACACTGTTGACTCTTACGCGGTTCCTTATCCACTATTTTCCGTATGTCCTTTTCTAAAGAATATTTGTTGTTTTTTAAAGTTTTTGCTACTTACCTAGTCAGTCCATTGCCTCTAGCACTACATAGGGGTCTTCTGTGCAAAGTGCAGGACTCTGCACTTGACCTTCCTGAATTTCCTCAGATTTTTTTTTTTTACACAATTCTCAAATTGGTCTAAGTTACACTGCACCCTGCCCCTACTCTCCAGTGTATCTACTTCTCTCCCTCCAGCTTAGTGTCATCCGTGAACTTGCTAAGAGTACAGATCATTAATGAAGATGTTGAACAAAACTGGCCCCAGGACTGATCCCTGGGTACCTATGCTTGATACTGGCTGCCAATTAGCCATCAAACTGTTGATCACTATGCACTGAGTCCAACGACCTAGCCAGCTTTCTATCCATCCTATAGTCTATTCATCCACAACATAATTTTTAATTTGCTGGCAAAAATACTGGGAGAAACCATACCAAAATCTTTGCTATTGTTAAGGTATTTCAAATCTATCTCCGGCATATCCACAAAACCAGTCTCATCATAGAAAGCAATTAGGTTCGTCAGACATAATTTTCCCTTGGTGAATCTATCTCCTCCAAGCATTTGAATATCTGGTCCATGATTTTTTCAGGGACTGAGAGAAGGCTAAGCATACTGTAGTTTCCTTGATTCTTCTTCATCCCTTTTTAGAAAGATGGATACTAAATTTGCCTTTTTTCCAATCATCTGAGACTTCCCCCAATCACCATGAATTTTCAAAGAAAATGGCCAATGGCTCTGCAGTCACATAGCATAATTATAACATGAAAGATATGCTTTCTGGCCATTTTGATAAGACTGATGTGGTAGTTTTGGGTGGAGGAGGAGGATGAGTAGGAGAAGAGTTATATGAGCAGGGATGACTTTACAACATCTCTTTTACAGAAATTCTCACATTGCTTGCAGACTTTATGGAAACAGAAAGAGAGACCTGACTCTGCCTTTCTGTCTCTCTTTCCTGCCCATTCTTCTTAATTCTCCTGTAAATAATTGTGTTCCTTACTCCTCTGCATCTTGACCCTACGTCCTATTTGATATGTGGTTATAGGGCTAGCTCTTTAAATGCAGAGGATGGTGCAGCAACCATTGAGAATTAATGGAAAGCCACCTCTACAACCAGTTAACCGGGTTTTGTGTGCCTGAACCATAACTGTGTGCCAGTCGTAGGCTGAGTGACTTACCTGCACTATTCTGAAAATATCATATGTGCACTATCCAAGGTCACACCTACACACAATCAGTTTTTGAACATCTCTCTTCTCTTCTTTGGTGCTTTGAGAACCAGAGCCACAATGTCAAAGCAATACCCACATACGTTTGTAGACGTGGGCTGGGATTGAGTCTCACTCCCCGAGGCAGTGTAGACATGGCCAATGAGTCTTGACCACATGCTTAAGGGTTTTTCTGAATTAGGGCCTGTACCGGGGTGTGCATACCGTGCACTGAAACAGATGGGATTAAACCCTGTGGGCAGAGGAAATACCTCGCCTTTTCCCAGACTGGGAATGCTCTAAATTCTGGGGCAGCATAAAAGGCAGGAGAGCAGCTCAATCTGGACTGGCCACTGAAGGAGAAGGACCTCCAGCTGGAGTTCCCAGAGCTGCACCAGACAGCAACCCAGACAGCAGGAACCAGAGACCCATGAGATCATCACCAATTACCAACACGAGAGGAGCCCCACGGAGAAGCAGCTGCCAGGTAACCTGAAAACCCAGGAACCACGTGGGATGCTGCCCCACCAACACTGGTAGGAAGTGACCAAGGGAGGGTGTCAGAGTGGTATCTTCCAACCAGGTGAGATCAGCATGTTTCAGTTGGATTCTCTCTCCCGCCTTCCTCCCCCGTCCCCGCCCCCGTCCCCGCCCCTGAGTGAGTGGTAGAATGCTCTGCCACTCACAGGGCCCTGGGTCTGGACTTGGTGGAGTAGTATGGGCCTGGGTTCCCCTGCCGGGCCTGCCATCCCTGCCCCTATTGACTCTAGCCAATAGGCTGTACTTCCTTGAGATAAGGGCTAACTGTTTACTCTTGCCATTAGACTGCACTGCCTTGAGATAAGGGCTGATATTATCAACTTTTGACATTAAACCAAGAGTTTTAAACTAGACCAAGGGTTGTTTACAGACTAAAAGAGTCTGCTGAGGACCCTGCAGCCAGCCAGATGCAGCGTCCACACACCTGGGTACCCTCACCTCAGGGACGGGGTATGCATAAACCGCAACAGGGCCACATGAAGGTCAGGCAACAAGCTAATGCTGCCCTGAACACATGAATGAAATATGTACACATCTCTCATAAACACTTTGTTTTAGATTTTTTTTAAATGTGTGTTTCAACAACGATATCTCAGCAAATTTAAGATAGAACTATGGATTCTCTGTTGGCCCTCCCTTTTCCTAAGTTTGTTTGCTCAGTTTTCAGAGAGGGAAGGGTATACATTTAACAGGTATACATTTGAGGAAAGTTTTATTATATAAGCAACTTGCTTTAGAAACACATTTTTGAAAAACTCATTACAATGGGCCTTATTTCTTGAAATTAAAGGCCATTTTGTCTGATTGAGGACAACAGAACCTGAAAGACACTGCAGGGAGAGAAGGACAGGCAAGATTCCTTTTAGCTTATTTTTATTAAGGTGTATATTTACTATTATTTCAGAAAAGATATAAAATAAATTTTAGGAAAATATGTTGAAGTCAATGAGATTCCTGGATTGCCAGCAGCTCTGAAAATCAGGCCAGTTATTTAGATACCTAAATATGTATCTATTTACTGAGCTTTAATCACTCAAGATTGAAAATGTTGGACTTTAAAGATCACTAAGTATATCAATTTTTATCTCAAAGACAGTTTTTTTCATATTAATCCAAAATTCTGTCTTCAGAACAGTCTTAAATTTATCATTTTATGGTGACCCTGGATGTTAAATCCAAAACTTAAATCTGTTGGTTTTATTTTGCAAGATATTTTCACAACCAGCACATTTTTAAAGTGCAGAGGCCTATGTTTTCTCCTAGCTATCACAAGAGAAAAAAATTACTGAGGCATGAAAGCTTCCTTTGATAACATACAGATGACATTATTTATACAATCTGCATGTTTAATGAATGCATACAAATTCAAATGTCAATGGAGATAAAGTGAAATTACCTTTATATTAAGGAAGAATTAAGCTTTTCAATCAAGAGAGTTTTGATTTGAAAAAATCCTAAGCAGGAAAAAAAGTAGGGGAGGGAGAGAAATAAACCAAATAGGATAAGCACGCTATTGTCTTAAATAAAGCCTGTGAAGCAAAGGAAATAAGCCGTGAGGTGACTATAATTACTGAGTTTGTTGCCCCTTGAACTTATCTGATGTCTGGATTCAAATAGAATTAAAAGCAGGAATCTCAGTTTGCGTGCCCAATTTGCATTTCTCAATATATGAATTAATGTGGGTATACTTCCAGGGTTTATACCAAAATATTATTATAAATTCCTCAGGAGGTGGTTGTGTGAGATACAATGTAGGAGCTTATAAAAATCTACCATATGTTCAGGCTAACTTTTAGAAATGAAAAATGATTTCCATTTATGATGAGAGATTCTGTAATAAGTATGATGCATTAATGCACTCGGGGCACTGGCACCCTCAGAGCCTTGCATCAGAGTTATAGCATGTATCTCAGTAGATAGATGACTGAGTAGATTTTCCATATCCCTGGGGCAGTTACAACTTATAGAAAGTGTCTGAAAATTATTAGGCCTCAATGTGTAAGGATGAAAGCCTGTATATGGAACTTAATGTATTTTAGAGGAAAAAATTAAATGATGAGATTTTTAGGTGAAAAAACTAAAAAATGGGCAAAAAATAAGGAAAGATGTATTTATTCTTGATATGATGCAAGAATGAAGCTTAAAAGTGGCAAATTTTAAATAAATCTGGGAATTACACAAGCAAAAATAGATTTTACATTAATTGGAGCCTATTGTACAGGATGTCAATTGCGATCCCACTGAAAGTTATCACACTGCACTAATCCACTTTGCAGGAAGTATTTTCGTATTTCAGAGAATTTTTTTCTGGTAACTACAATCAAATAGACACAGGGCAAAACCATTCAAAAACATCTTTTTTTCTCAGAGACCATGGTGTCACTGTCTAATGTTGATTCACACTCTATGGCATATGGTGAATTTTGGTAATCCTCCATTATTGTCAACAGAAAGGCAAGATCTTACAAGTCCACACCACTACCACCTTCCTACATCTAGCAATAAGAACAGTTTATTCATCCTGTTTATAGAAATACTTACATTTGCTTTGTCTCGATATTTTTTCTAAGAATATTGCTTCTTTCTGGATGATCATTTTCTAGGAATATTGTTCATGTAGGGTTAAGCACATCTTTAAACCCTATTAATTTCAATGGGATTTAGCATTACATGCACACATTGCTGAACTGGGATTTTAGGGTCTCATCCTTTTGGTTGATGACCATGTTCTACAAGTGCTAAGCACCTTCAGCTCTCAGTGATAGCCATGACTATTGCAGGTGCTCAGCATCCTGCAAGATCAGGCCCTTGTGACTCACTTTCCAGTGTGCATACATTTTAATAGCTTCAGAGGGGTAGATGAGTTAGTTTGTAACAGGAAAAACTTAAACAACAAATAGTCTAGTAGCACCTTAAAGATTAACAAAACATGTAGATGGTATTATGAGCTTTTGTGGGCACAATCCACTTCTTCAGATGACAGGAGTGTTAGAAGTCCAGATCCAAGAATAAATAAGGGAAGGGGGGAAGAGGGGGAAAAAAGAAAGAAAAGGAGGGGGAAAAGAAAGAGAGACAGTGAGTAGATGGTTGAAGTAGTTACAAGAGGTTGATAAGAACAATTAGCACCTCCATTGTATGGTTAAGTCATTAGGATGTGTAAAGTAGTGTGGGAGCCAGCCAATGTCTCTGTTCAATCCATTTCCATAACAATTAAACTTGTAAATGAAGTTAAGTTCCATTCCTTCCCTGTGTATCTGGATTGTGGAATTGGCCTGAAACAACTCAGGGTACGTCTACACTAGCCCCCTAGTTCGAACTAGGGAGGCTAATGATGGCGACCGAAATTGCTAATGAAGCACGGGATTTAAATATCCCACACTTGATTAGCATACTCCCAGCCGGTCACCATTTTGGAAACTGACTAGCTCAAAGTAACTACCCGCATATATATGTGGCAGAGAAGTAGGATTCCGAGATTAAACCCCTTAGTTCAAATTAACTGTTACTCCTCGTGGAATAACTGTTACTCCCCTTCCCATATTTATTCTTGAATCTGGACTTCTAACACTCCTGTCATCTGACGAAGAGGGTTGTGCCCATGAAAACTTATGATACCATCTACATGTTTTTAAAAAACAACTTAACACACAAAAAATAGTCCAGTCGCACCTTAAAGACTAACAAAACATGTAGATGGTATCATGAGCTTTCGTGGACACAACCCACTACTAGACTATTTGTTGCTTTTTAAGTTTTTCCTGTTACAGATTAACTCGGCTACCCCTCTTAAGCTTTGTATCTACATGTTTTGTTAGTCTTTAAGGTGCTACTAAACTATTCATTGTTCTTTAAGTTTATACATTTTAATGTTCATAATAGAGCTAACTATCTGATTGGTCAGAATTTTTTTCTTTAATATTTACATATACCTATTAAAATGCATATTGGGCTTTGATTATTGTAATGACTTAAGTGCTGAAAATTAGATGTTGCCCTGGGTAGCATTCCTGGCATATTTTTGGAACTGTTGCAATTTCCTTCTAGATTTGTAAATAAAATGAGGGGGGAAATGTCACTTTTTCAAAACAGCCTGAGGCAGGGAAGTTTCAAGTGCTCTTCATGGCATTAGCAGATGACTCAGCATTTAAAATGATAATTTATAATTTGACATCATAAATTAATAACCTTAACATCTGTAGCTCCACTAATTTAACAAGTTTACAACATATTGTCCATAAAAAGCTAGTCAATTCGTTAACATCCCAAAAATGTTCAGTCATTGTCTCAACTAGCAAATCAGTGTCCAATATGCATGCTCTCTGGATGGTTACAAATGGGAACCTGCGCTACTCAATAGGGTAGTTCCACATAGCCGTACAGACATGCCCCCTGTATCAGAATTCCTTCCCTAGAGTTTTAGTTCTTTAGGTGGAGTTGGGTAGGTGTTGGTATTTAAGTATAGGAATTAAAGTGCCGCTTCCCCTTCCACCGCCTGAACTTCAGGAGAGGACTCACTGAACCTAGACATCAGATAAGTTCAGAGAACAACAAATACAAAAATAGTGAAAGGAGTGAGGGTCATAAGCATAAAGGGTCTCCATACCAGAATTCCCACTCCAAATTTCAAAGCTGTCCAGGCTTCTCCAAAATTCTTTCCCCAACCAAATCCAACAGGGGACCCCAGCAGAATTAAACAGCCTCCATTGATATATTTTCTAATATCATCTTGTACAGAGTAAATTCACCCAGATAATATCACTGCATACTGGCACTACAAAGCTTTACTTTCACTCTGGTAGGTTTGCATAGAATGCATTATCCCTCTAGCTTTTTGAAAAGAGAAGACAACAGTTATGGGCTAGAGGTAATTCCTAGGATGAGAGATCCCTGTTGAAACAAAATGAAGCCAACATTAGTTTAAAAAAACCCTAAATATTAAAAAAAATTCTCCCCGGGCTGAGTAAACTAAACATGGAGAGAGAAAGAGCAAGAGAGTGCAATGAATAGAATTCATCACAAACTCAATGGAAGAAGAAACCGATCTTAAAGAAAAAAGCTCATGATTTAATAATGAAAAATCCCTAGACCTTCAGACAAGAGTATGCATAATTTATACAATAGAGATAAATTTAGGGAAGATGTAAAACATAGTAGGGTTGATGTGAAAGGCAGGATTCTCATAATAGAAAATGTGATATTAACCATTTAGTGAGATTGGTATAATAATGTTTTCTTTAACTTTATTTTCCTCGGCTCTCTTACTACTTTATATCAGCAAGGAGAAAGATAAAATATTTTGATTAGTAGAATAGGATTAAATTTCTGGAGATTTAAGTTTAATAGAATCTTTAAACGTATAGTTTTGAACAACAAAAATGGGGAATATAAGACACAGAATGTGTCTGGATAATATTTTATTTTTTTCATTCTGGTTTGATGAAAAATAAGTTGATATAAAAAATTAGGAATTCAAAAGTAATCACTTTTTTTCACTGGATTGCTTCAGGCTTTTTTTCAGACTCCTTTAGAAAGAAATCTGAAATACACTAGGACTCTGTATTTTGTTCCACGTATTGCTTTTCATGTGCTGATTACTAAATTATTAGTTATATATAACAGTATGCATTTCTAGAATTTTGAATATTTTAAAACAGCTAAAATTATTCAGCATGGTAGTGTTTTCTAGAAGCATCAGTAATAAACTCAGATCCTATTGTGTATTGTACATGAATAACAAAAAGACAGTTCTTTCCCCCAAAGAGTTTACCATGTGCCAAGACAAACCTGCCATATTTACCACTGATGATATAATATATATAGTAGGGAGAATCACCCACTGCTGTCCTGCTACTGTCACACAGAGTTCTCGAAAATTGGGGAATGCCTTCCTTCTCTCACCCCTATCATCTCTGCTGATTGCATGGAAACATAAACAACCCTTATCACTAACTGGGACATTAGCCCCAGTCCTGGAAAGCAATTGAATATGTAACACTGCCCCAAATTTACCAATAAATTAACAGATTATACAATATCACTTCAGTCACAGCTGAGAATAGGATACAATTGCTAGCATAGCAGATCCAAGCGTTATCCCCTCAGCCTCCGTGCCTTTCAGGGTATGGCTATAGTGCACTGGGAGCATGCCTTCCAGCTCAAGTAGATAGACATACAGTAGCTCTGCATCAGTAGTGCAATACAAATAGCAGGGTACACAGGCTAACTGTCCAATTACAAGCCCACATGACAACTGTGGTCCACGCTCAGGTGGCGAGCACATTCCATGCAGGGAGAAAACATCCTTTAAATCATGGTTTTAATTAACATCCATTGTAATATGTGAGTGTTTCACCTTTCAGTCAGTTGTCACAGATTGTGCTTCCATGTGTCACACATTCATTGTTTTGAAGATGGAGAAGTATGCTTCCCACAGGCAGGGACAGAGAGCCCAGAAGGAAGGAGAACACAGGAAGCAGAGACACTGGTAGAATGCAGGGATGGATGCTGCTGCTGCAGTCACTCAGGGCTACCTCTCATTTGCCTATGATGTAGCAGTGCATTTCAGGAAATGGAGTATGACACAACAGAAGCCCATTGTCATAACAAAGCTGCTTGATGCAAATGGTGGGAGCAGACACCAGATCTTTGTAATACAAAAGATTCCAATAAAGATAAAAGGTACAGTGTATAAAACTGTACTTCAGTGAATCCTAATGTATGGAATAAAGACTTAGCCAGCCCTTAGAAAGAGAATAAGTACATTTTCCACCACAGAAATGAAGATGTTGAGATGGTCAAATGTTTGGACATTCCGTGATAGGAAATGAAATAGGTAGTGAGGGGGTTATACATGGGTTACCTCAGTTGATAGTAAGCTAAGTTACACATTGGTATGGATACATCCAGCAGAGACCAGATAGTTATATTAGTAGCATGACTCTTACAATGATCATGGAGAGAAAGCCACCAAAGTAAAGGCCAAAGGCTCACTACATGGACTGGATAGCAGTGGACTTAGAGAAAAAGACCATTTGCATGTCAGCCAAGGGAGCGTTCATAAGTGTTTTAGAAGAAGGCCTTAAGAGTCACTGACCTCCTTTTAGGGAAGTAAGACAAAGATAGCAAAACAACAGGCTCCTTCAAGAATTCCCTTTGACAAATCACATCATTGCCAAATATGGAGGGTTTGTTCTTTCCATATTAAGTTTCAAAAGCTTTTAGGCAGTGCTGAAATAAAATAAACAAGGACCTTTCCTAGACACTCTTTAGCTTCACAGGCCTTTTAAGAAGGTGAACTTCAACAATGAGTGCAGCAATACAATTTCTTCCTTTGTTTCCCCCATGTGATGAAGCTCCCTTTCTGCTCTCACTGTCCTTAAGGAGCTATTCACTGAAGTACAGCAGCTCTGGATATAAAACTAGGTTATTAACACTGGATATAAACAAACTCAGTTTAAGTGATAGTGGAGGTTGCAGCAAGATACCCCTTGCCCAATCTGAAACCTTAGAAGTATGAAGAAGTAATTTAAGGGAAAGTTTTCTCAATTCTTTGCCCCCTTTGCATTGCCTACAAAACTCTTGAGGACACTCAAGGTGATATCAGCAAAGTGAAATCAGATATATTTCCCAAATGCAACAGCTGGATGTGTCAATCTGTTGCTACAAGAGGATTTGAGGTCATCATTAAGGTTTGGTGTGTTATACAGCAATTTTGATGAAGCTGGGCTATGCTTTACTTTTTTGGAATCTTTGTTGGAGGTGGAAGAGAGAGCCTTGTGGAGCACTGAAGCATGGTATTGGCAGTGTTGTAGGCAATGTTAAGGTGGCAGGTGATTTACTTCTTAACTTCTTATTTCCATGGCTGGATGAGGTGTGCTCTGCTGCAACTGTAACTATCATATACAGTTTGAATGTTGCCATACTGACTCTCACCTGTTTTTCATCTCTTCTCTATGACCCTACATGAGTTAATTACCATGAATAGTGTAGCTTGTTCGCTTATTATTGTTTAAGTTCCTTTTTAGAGGTTGTTGTAAATTCAGCCCCGTTTTTATACTTCAGGTTTCTCAAAACACTTTACTGAATTAACTGTGGGCCTAATCTTTGTCCTGAAGTCTACAGGTGTTTGCCAGGCCTTACATAAGCAAATGGAGGAATCATTATGTATCCATTTATAGTTCACTAATTGCCTTGAAGATAAAAGTGATATTCTCAGCAGTGTGGGACAAATAACAGATCCTTTAGTTCACCGGCAGATCCAAAAAAGGTCTTTTGGCTTAAACAAAACATTTGGTTCAATCTAAAGTTAAATGTTTTGTTTAGATTTTGAGCACTTTTACGTTTAAGTTTTTTAACTAAAATTAAAAGGAGATTTCAAATTAAAAAAAAATCAAAATGAAATTACAAGTGGAACCTCTCTAGTCTGGCGCCCTGAGGACTTGACGAGTGCCATACCAGACATTTTGCCAAACCACAGCAAGTCAATATTATAGTGAGTTAATCTCTTTATTTTTATTTCACTGAGGGAGAATAAATGGAGCAATACTTGCAATTCTGCTTAATAATACATAACTGTACTGATACACTATGTAAGCCTACACCTAGCCAAGACTTATCTGCTCTCTTCATAACAACATGTTCATTTTCTTACAAAGTTGTATTGTACCTGCACAAGTAGATCAAGCATAAAAACCACACTTGCGCTTAGCAGCATTACCAACACTTCCACTGCTTACTGGATTCTTGGAAGACATTTATGGGTAAATTAGAAGTAAATAGCAGCACAAAACACAGAGAGAGGACTGGTGGCTGGAAACATATTTATGGGACCATAGGAAACTTTGCCACACCCATGATAAGCAGACATCTGCCAGACAATGGATGTTGATAGACCAGAGAATGCAGGACTAGAGTTTCATCCTGTATTTAATTTTTTCAATTTTTTTTTTCTTACCAAATAAATTTGAAAATTTCAACACTATTTTTCAAAATATTTTCCAGGGGCCAAATCTGCATGTCATCCAAAAGATGGGTGTGTGAGAAATATTTCACCTATCTCTGATCCCTAAAGCAGTTTGAAAAACTAGGATATATGACAGTGAGATCTAGACAAAAAGGGTAAAAAGGAATTCTCCCTCATCCCATACTAATGGAGCCAAAAAACCATTCTGCTTAGCGCCAAAACCTGCAAAGCCAGGTTTTCATGGTTTATAAGTAAATGTACTTCTATAGAACCCTTAAGGGATCCTTTCAAGTATATCTACAATGAAGCTTTGTTTCCTTGGAAGAATTTTCATTCCTTCATCTCACCCAGGACATGAAATCACTATTTAGTCCTTTAAGATTTTCTAGTAGAGGATTTAAAGCATTATATGAGCAAGTCAATACCTTCTTTTGAACATCCTGCTGATTATGCAGTCTCCCTTTTATGATACGTGATCAGGTTTGAACTTGCAATGAGAGGATTCATCCAATCTCTCTCTGGGATTTCTTTCATGTGGAATACTCATTCCAGAGATATTCAATATTGTCATTATATGCAATCAATTTTTAAGCCACAGCTTTATAAAAAGTTTGCTATGAGTCTAATACAATAAGTTACTTTTTTCTCTTTATAAGGTTTACTGGCATTATGTGATAAATAGGTAAAAGCCTGAAAGAATTGGAAATGCTTCTTTGTTTTGTTTTTAAAAACTTTGAATCTAGCCTATTCTGAGCTTGTAAATAACTTATTTTCTGTAACTTAAAAAACTGAGTGGTCCTAAAGCACCTTAGAGACTAAGAAAAATATATATATATATAGTATCATGAGCTTTTGTGGGCACAACCCACTTCTTCAGACGAATGCAGAAACACACACACACACACCACCAAAAAGCAGGGCAATCATTAGGGACAAATATTTTTAAATAATATGCTTCACATTTGGGCACAAAAATTGTGCCATATTAAATATAATGAACTGGTTCTTTACAAGATATTGACAAGAACACTATTCATAGTTAGGAATGGATAGTTCATTTATTGAAAATACAGCCATAGAGAAGATAGACATTTTATTGAATTCCATTTTTATGTTAAACATTTGTATTACTACCTTCTAGAAACATGAAATGGTGTAATTTTTCTTCATTATTTTTCCTATTGGATTTCACAGAGGAGGAATGTTAATAAAACCAATATCCTACCAATGACTGGCCAAACTGTAGGAAATGACAAGTGAGCATTTTCATGGAGAAACAAGCAATCCTCCTTCCACTTAAGATAAGTACTGCAGAAGCAAATAAACCATACAACAATACTGGTTACTAAAAGGTAAGGTGGCTTGTGTGACTTCAGCATTTAATACTATGATAAACTAAATCCCAAGATCCTAAAATCTCAAAACTTAGGGATATTCAGATCCATATGTGAACTTTACCCACTAAGACTCAGCTCCACTACATCAAAGAGTATCAACTTTAAAAGTCTCAGATATTAAGTTTATTCCATTGAAATTGATTCAGTTTGGTGAAATTTAGTTTCTACATTTGAATTGTGTAAAGGGCCAATGTAAAATTCACACATTATGTACCAGTGTGAGGGTGACATCATACTTATATGTGGAAAAATTTGGAGGAGTGAGTGTACAGCTTGTCTGGCAAAGACAGTCTAATTTAGGGATGCACAGCAGAGTTAGATACAGAGCCAAACTACTAATTTTGGAGCACCAAGAGTGATTCCCTAAATTCATTGGCACACAGAGAAATCA
>CM057845.1:69412606-69423658 GCA_030068395.1 Apalone spinifera
GATAGTTAACGCTACATATTCTTCTCCTGCAATACCCATAATAATCAGATCAAGTATATTCTCCTCCTAAAATACTATGATAAGATAAAGTTAAGTTCAGGAATCTATCAGTAATTTAAAGGTTTAAAGCAACATTATAAATCTTATAAATTTGGCTTTAAGATTCAGTTTAACAAAATCCATACATGTTAAGATATAAAAATGCATAATTAAGGTTCAAACAACCCTAACTCTGCCTTTAATGACTGTGCAATTGACTAATGAATAATACCCATGGTTCCAGATTAGAGTGAAAAAAGTAAACCCAACTATTTAAAACCAGTTTATTCTAATCCAGTACAAATATTGATCAATCAATTGTATAGGTTATAGATTCTAAGGCCATATAGGTTCATTGTGATCATCTAGTTTGATCTCCTCTGTAATGTAAGCCATAGAATTTCCTCAAAATAATTGTTGTTTGAACTAAGGCATATGAAAATTTAAAAATTGCTACCGATGAAGAATCCACCACAACCCTTGGTAGGTGGTTCAAATAGTCATTCTCACTGTTCAAAATTTGCTCCTTATCTCCAGTCCAAATTTGTTTAGCTTCAACTTCCATCCATTTGATTGTGTTATCATGTGTCTGCTAAACTGCAGAACCTATTATTAAATATTTGATCTCATGTAAGTTATTGTAGAATGCCACTGTGACCCTAAAAGTCCCTCAGTGCAAAGGGTTCACCACTGCCGTGTAACAACAACTCCTACAGAGTCACCATATCTACCACATTGCTACCATAGTATTTACCTGGCAAGAGTGTCATGTGAAGTATCAGATGAAATATGGTGACCCATAGGTTGTTAATATCACTGTACGATGTATAGCTAGGCAGTGTGTAAAGAGTTCTTATGTGTTCTAGAAATAAGTTCATAAAATGTGTTTTGGGGGCAGAGTTGCAAACAAGTTTTACCTCAACAAAGGAATGTTGATTTGCCTGTGTGTCTAACAAACTGAATATGATGATGCCAGAGACAATGGAAGTTTACTTTCATCTGAGGTAAACCCAAGTTTTCAGGAGAATGAAGAAACAGTGTGGCATCAGCATACTAGAGGACACATTGAAGTCTGAACTCAAGGGGTCATCCTGATTCTTGAGACAAAGACCATGAACTTGGGGAATATAAGGAGAAGCAAAAGGACATCTTGTTATCCATCACTGAGGGTACAAAGAGGTCAGCACACTTTTCATTTGTGAAAGCCATGTGGGGTGCTGATGCTAAGAGGTAGCAACACTTGAGAACACAGTCTTAGACAAGGATTATAACCTGTTAAGTTACTAGAAAATACTGTATTTTTGGTTTATTTATAAGGATTTCTTTTTCAATTATTTCTGCTATCATTTCCATGTCTGTTCTATTAATACATTTATTCTTTATTTTATTATAAATTCATCCCAGTGTTGCTAGATTAAAGTAAAATATGAACACTCAACTGAACCAACAGACTAGTCTGTATATGTCTCTCTGGGGACAGTAGACTTAGTAATTTCTATGAGTATTCAGGAATAGACAGGATGCTGCAGGGAAATACTTTGGGAAAATTTGGGAACTAAAGTACACCAAGGCTTATACAGCAAGTTAAAATTAAGACTGACATAATACTAAGGAATTTGTTTGGCTGGCTAACAGGCAGAGAAGACAAGGAGCTGTGTCACAATTTAGCACCAACAAATCCCTAAAACAAAGAGGTAACAAGGTGACTTACAGTCCTGAATGTCCCAAGAAAAAAAATCAGCCACTAAAAAGCAGAATTCAGGTATCTTGGGCCTAAACTGTGCATTTCTATTACCTAAATGTGTTTGAATTTTTAATAACAACCTAAATATAATAAACCACTATGTGATAGGTTGGGTCACAGAGATCCCCTTGAAACTGTCACCTGATGGGATCATCAGAACACTGAGCCTGCCTAGCTGCCCTTTGGGATGCCCCACCACCCTGTCCTGCTGGAACGGATGCTGGGGTTTCCCCCAGTAAAGACACAGATCAGAGTAACAGCCCCTCCAGACAGAGTAAGAGAGACACTGAGAACAGCTCTGCTCTGGAAGACTCAGTGGCAGTACCCTTGGGACTTGTCAGCACCCAGGAGCACAGCTCCCATGGGACCAAACCCCTAAATAAATTCATCTTTCTATAAAAGTTTTATGCTGAGAGAGCTCATAAAGTTCATTCCATTTATCAATGAAAGAGAGATAGCTGTTGTGTCCCACCATCCCCCCTAGACAATTACTTACACTAGGTTTGATAATAAACAAATGTGATTTATAAAAAGTAGGATTTAAGTGCTTTCAAGTGATGACAGACAGATCAAAATAAGTTACTAAGTTAAAATAAAACAAAACATGTCAGCTAAACCTAATACACTAAGAGAGATTGTTACAAAACAATTTCTTTAATAGCTTCTCCCTCATAACATTTTTTTTCTTTCCAAGTTCCTTTCATGTGTCCTCTTTAGATGGGGAGCAGTCTCTGAAGCCAGCTGAAGATAAATCATCATTTGCTTACCATTCCTTAAAATAGAATTTCCCCAGGGTGGGAAATCTTTATCCTATTCGCCATACCCCAGTGGAAAAAAATGCCAAATTCAAGATGGATTCCAGCACCAGGTGGCATGGTCACATGTCTTTGTAGGACCAACCACAGTTTAGGCTTACTGGAAAAACAAGACTATTCACCAATTCTTATCTTGAGCACCAAGCCATTAAGTTCCTTAAATATCACTAATAGCTTTCACTAGAAAACCTAGATTTACAGACAGGTTTATAGGCTATATTTCTAGTTTCACAAAGTAGTAAGATATATGCACACAAATAGAATATACATATGGAGGGGGATTACAATGATCTTGAATTATAGGTTACTTACACCAAACATACAACATAAAGGGATATTTAGGTTATGTATATTTATAGTCAAAACACATTTCCATAAGATACAGGAGCACAGTCAGGCTACGTCTACATTGGCGCGCTTTTGCGCCAAAGCTATGCAAATGAGGCTTAGCGTTAGAATATCGCTGAGCCTCATTTGCATAACTAATGATCCGCCATTTTCGCGGACCAGCTCTTGCGCAAGACGGGGCTGTCTACACGGGCCCGTCTTGCGCAAGAAAAACCCTTTTGCGCAAAGCCCTTATGCCGATCATTTTCGCAGCCTCACAGTATATCTATCATATGCATGATATTTCAGTGAGTTTAAACTACACTGAGAGTTTGAAGACTATTATTTCATTAGTGAGATCATTTGGGACTAAAAGATCAACACAGAATGGTAAAATTCTTCAAGGACTTATTTAATTAGCTTAATGCAATTCGTGAATTTACTTGTATCTTCTAAGAAAATTTCCAGAGTATGTGTTGCAAGTTTGGGGATAATACACCGTATTCTCATCTATAGTATAAATAGGGAATCCCTGCTTTAAAACACAAACTGAACTCAACCTTAACTACAGTCACTACCCAGTGCCTCTACAATAAAATAAAAACTTAAACTGAATCACCAAGATGGGAACCAGCCCAAATGGGTAATAAGAAAATATTTTATGAAGACATTAGAAGTGAATGGAAGACTAAGGACAGAGTAAACCCATTACTCAATGAAAAGAGAAAAAACAGTAACAGGCAATGTGGAAATGACAGAGGTGCTTAATGATTTCTTTGTTTTGGTTTTCATCAATAAAGTTGATGGTGATTGGATACCAAACAGTGAATGCCAATGAAAACGGGGCAGGTTCAGCGGCTAAAAACAGAGAAAGAACAAGTTGAAAATTACTTAGATAAGTTAGATGTCTTCAAGTCACCAGGGCCTGATGAAATGCTATCAGAGACATTAGCTATTATATTTGAAAAGTCATGGAAGATAGGAGAAATTCCAGAAGACTAGAAAAGAGCACATATAGTGGCCATCTATAAAAAAGTAAATAAGGGCAAACCACAGAATTATAGACCAGTCAGCTTAACTTCTGTATTAGAAAAGATAATGGAGCAAATAATTATGGAATCAGTTTGCAATATCTGGAATATAATAAGGTGATAAATAACTGTCAGCGTGGATTTGTCAGGAACAAATCTTATCACACCAACTTGATAGCTTTATTTGAAAGGGTAACAAACCTTATAGATGGGGGGGGGACAATAGATGGGGTATATCTCGACTATATAAAAGCTTTTGATACAGTCTCACATGACCTTCTTATAAACAAACTGGAGAAATGGTCTGAGGTACATAGGATGAAATTCACTAAGGACAAATGCAAAGTACTCTACTTAGAAAGAAACAATCCATTACACGTATACAAAATAAGAAATGAATGTCTAAGAAAGAGTATTGCCAAAAGGGAGCTAGGGGTCATACTGGAGAACAAGCTAAATATGAGTCAACAGCGTGACACTTTTGCAAGAAAAGTAACCACAACTGCTGTCTTCTGCTCAGCCCTCAGTAATGCTGCTCCCTCACTCAGCACTGCCAATTAGTCAAACTGTCCCTTTGCTCCATCCCTTTGATTGGGATTGGTAGTTCCCAAAACTTCTGCTAAGGGTGTGGGGTGGGAGGATGGACCTGCTGCTTTGTTCTTCACATAGGCTGTAGCTCTGAGCTGGGACTAAATCTGCTGATTTATTCCCTCCACAAATTGTAGCTCCCAGCTGGGAAGCAGATCTGCTGTTCTTTCTTTACAAGCTGCAGCTGCTACTCCCAGCTCAGCTCCTTTAAAAAGGAATCTGTGGTATACAGCACCCTACGCAGTGTCCCTACCACCCCAGCTGCAAGTCAGAAGCATGCCATCTCTCCCCATTACCCTTTGCCCAGTCCAATGCCTCTTACTCAACCATGGTAAACATTAGTCTTAATCAGAATGAACCAAAGCCTAGTCATTATTCAGACCTTGCCCAGGTGGCTCCCAAAAGCAGCCCACAGAGAACCTTAGCCAATTTCTATCCCAAATTATCCACAATTAATATGTAAATGAAGTACCACCTTCCTGAGTAGACTCCCATTAGTCTTCAGCAGCTACCAGCTGAGAGCTCACTCAGTTACTTCTCCTTTTCTCCCAGGCATCACTCCATAGGGCTTATAATGACAAAACCATGTAGGCAGTGTTGTTATAGCCAGAATATTAGAGACAAGGTGGGTGAGGTAATAATCACTGGACAAAGCGAGATGGGTGTGGCTGCAGTACTCTCCCCCTTTCTCTTTCCCTCCTCCTCCCCCAAATTCTGTACTAGGGGGTCTACTCATCCTAACCCCAAATAGGGCTCTTAACTGCAACACAGTTTGAGTGTGACTGTGATGAATTTGGAAGCTGGGAACAGCACATCCTTGGCAGCAGGGAGTGTGTCTATAAACATAGGGAGGATGATTAAGATAATAAAAGGCTTGTTATTAAAATAAACTAAGGATCATTAGATGACCCTGAAGGTACTGTCAGATACTCTAGTCAAAAAGAAAGGGAATAAATGGTAATTGGGACCAGTGCTGATCAGCAGATTAATACATGATCTGAGAGAAAGGATAAACAGTGAGTTGGCAAAATATGTGTGTGGTAGAAAATGTATTCAAGATAGTTAAGTCCAAACTAGGCTGCAAAAAATTTGAGGAATTTCACAAAATTGGGTGAGTGGGTATCACAATGGCAAATGAAAATCAATGTTGATAAATTCAGAGTAATGCACATGGCAAAATATAATCCAACTATACATACTGTTAAAGCAAAAACGCTCTTCTCTGTTTATGCAGCTAACAAACAACTTTATTAATTAATAAAGCACAGCATGAGCCAAACCTGGTCCCAGCAAAAGCAGGCCCGGTAAGGCTGACTAAAACAATCAATCCTAGTATCTTTATACCCTTAATCAAACAGTCTGATATCAGGGCATCCAATTACAGAAATCATCAATTAGACTAGGAAAAACAAAGCCTTATCAACAAGATGGCGGACAGGTACGAGGGAGTACACCTCCTGTCCCAACCAGCCCAATTAACACATACCAATAGCCCATCCTGTAGGCCTCTTCTCACGGGGTGATAGAAAGTTCACTCTGGGCTACGTGCTTGAGAGAAAAGCTGAAATGGTTTCTGTTATACAAGATGGCTTCTAGCTAAATATGAAATGGTTTCTACAGCTTCTACAATACGAAATGATGGATCTAAATTAGCTGAACCCATCAATAAAGAGATCTTCAAGTAGCTGTGGATAGTTTACTGAAAATATCTGCTCCATGTCAAGTGATAATAAAAAACCCAGAATACTGGGACTCATTAGGAAAGGACAGATAAGACAGAAAATCTCATACTACCTCTATGGCCAGTATGATGTTCTTACAGAGAACCACATCTTTCTGCCCCTTCTGTAACCCACAAGACCCCACGCCCCTCCCAGAGCTGAGATAGAAACCAAGAGTTCTGATGGGGTCTCTTTCTCACTCTGCCAAGTTAGTAACAAAGTAGGTTTAAAAATGTAATATATATTCTAACATTGTCCCTTAAGTGACTTGCCACAAGATATCAGAAAAGGTTATTATTAGAGTTGAGTGGATTCAATATTTGTCTTTATTTTATATTTGAATTAGATACAGGGCTCCTGTCAGCTAACTGCTAAATGATCTGCCAGAAAACTAGAGATTTTAAGTGCCTAAATAGCCCCTTGAATCATGGTTAAAGTTGCCTCCCCTCACCCAAAATCTGAAATGGCATCCCTGATTGGGCCAACTTCTGGTGGTGAAAGAGACAAGCTTTTGAGCCTACCCAGAGCTCTTCTGCAATTATTACCTCATTCTCCTTGTCTCTCTAAAAACATCAAACAATTATTCAGATGGCATGTTCAGCCCTCGATTAAACTGTTAGGTTATGTTTGGGTGCTTTATTCTTCAATAAAAACTAATATAAATATGCTGCAACCATCTTGAGGCACATTCTTCTCTCAGTCATGCCACCAGTGCAACCTCATTCTCTACGGGGAATTGCACAAGTGATAAATGAAAATATTAGTTTGTGTTCTCTTCAGTAATCAATACAATGAATTTCCAAAGGTGGTATTTGCATGGATTATACAAGTACTGACTTACTAAAAACCCAAAAGGAAAAACTATCCCCTTTATCACACAGTTGCTCTGAACCATTTGACAAAATGTAATTGGAATGTAGCTGTGCAGATGTTGTTTCAGTGACAGGATCATTTAAATCCTGTATTAAACTAATAAGTCAATAATACTCGGTGAACTTTGGATTCATGCAAGTGTAACCAACACTAGAATAAGACACTAGGGAAGCACTTCCAGTTAGACGAAAAAGCAATAGGGGAACAGGTAAGATTGTACTTTGCTTGGGGCTATGGACCAATGTTGTAAATTCCAAGCAAGTAAATGATTTGGGTAAAAATTTGATAAAAGCTGAAAGACTGTAGGCCTTTTGGCAACACACTGAATTCCCTAGTTGGGATTTGCAAAGGAGCCCAGTGGAATTAGGCATCTTCATGCTACAGAAAGTCAAATGTTCTTTGGGCAATTTACTTACTTTGGCTACGTTTAGACTGGCATGATTTTCCGCAAATGCTTTTAATGGAAAAGTTTTTCCGTTAAAAGTATTTGCGGAAAAGAGCATCTAGATTGGCACGGACGCTTTTGCGGAAAAGCACTTTTTGCAGAAAAGTGTCCGTGCCAATCTAGACACGCTTTTGCGCAAGAAAGCCCCGATCACCGTTTTAGCCATCGGGGCTTTTTTGTGCAAAACAAATCTCAGCTGTCTACACTGGCCCTTTTGCGCAAAAGTTTTGTGCAAAAGGGACTTTTGCCCAAACGGGAGCAGCATAGTATTTCCGCAAAATAATGTGCAGGACCCACATTATCTGTCTAATGAAGGTGAGGAAAACCACAATGCAAAGTCATACCTGCATTACTTTGGCCTCACTAGTGTGAAGTCACCTGTGTATGCCAATACGACTTCTGGAGGCAGTACTCCAAATTTCTGTGCTTCAGTAAGTCAAACCACTCTGTGATTCCTTCCCAATGAATTGTGGGATAATTTGACTGTCCTTCAGGGCACAAGTGGGGGAATTGTGCAAGAGCACTGGAGGACTGTCAGAGCACACATAATTTAACCTAAGACCTCAGCTAAAATTAGGCAGATTACGAGCCAGACAAAAAGCAGAACTCAATTTGGCCAAATGCCTCAAACAGCCCAGGGTAAAAGCACCACTAAACTCAAGTCAAAGGTTTGTGTGTGCATGAGAGGCTAAAGGGCCTGAAGAGGACAGTCCATAGCTTCAGAATAACTAGTATTGTATTTTGGAAGCACACATTTGCCACTGGCTTGGTGAAATCTTATTATAGAATATACAGTTTGGGTTACATATCCTGTTTTCTGTTAGTCTGACCTGACACTGGTGCTCTTAGCTGAGTCCCATACTAGGCAGCATGACATAGGCCCCACAGATAAGTCTGTCTCCAAAAGAATTTATGACTTTACTCCAAAGGTATTTATGACATAGTCAAAGTGTGTTTGGGCCTACACAATCTGTCTCAAGACTGTAGCAAGTGCTGATTGCTGATCTCTCACAGACTGCATGGCTACACACCAACAGCGGCATGAACATTTTATTGAACTACTTAATCATTTATCTACTGTGTCTCATGAATTACTGGATAGTGTCTGCCGATTCCTGACACCCAATGTAGTTACTGATCCATTCACATGAGCCAAAGTTTTGAAGGTGTTCAAATAAGAGAAATAACTAATATCCTGATTCCAATGGCATTCCAGCTGAAAGTTTTAAAACATAGAATCTTCAGTGACAGGCTTTTTGAATTTCTTACATGTCTGACTTCTAAACCTCATATTACAATAACTAAAAGATGTCAACATGATCAATATTTACATGAGTAAAGACTCAAAGAGTGACTGTGACAACTACTATAGTATCACTTTGGTCTGTGGCCAACAGGGTTTTTTCCGAGATCCTCCTGAATCAATCCTTCAAAGCATCCTTAAACAACAACAAATACCACACACAATACTGTACATTGCAGACAATCTTTGAGCAATTGGTGACGGACTGTATTGCATGGTGCCACACCAGAAGGGGGGCATCCATGACATCAGGAATTGTGTTAAGCAGCTGGAAGCACAGTGACAGGAATGAAAACAATGTGCAGCTCCATCAGCACACGTAGGCAAATGGTTCTAAGACCTATGAAGTAAACACTGTCCTTCCCAAAATGATCTACAGAGTCTGTATACTTGCATGAATAAAGATAAGAGCTTGCATAAAGTTAAGCATACACATAAGTGTTTGCAAGCATAAGAGCCCTAGAGCAGCCCTGATATTTTATCCATTTAGGGCATTTTTCAATGCTTTATTGCTTCTGTCTTAAATGAGGTCTTCTCTGAGAAAAATTGCTTTTCTAGAGACTGGTCTACATTACAGGGTAAAGTTGACTTAAGATACACAACTTCAGTTATGTTAATTATGTAGCTGTAGTTGAAGTATCTTAAACCATGTTTTGGCACTGTCCATACACCAGGAGGTCGACAGGAGCACACACTCTAGTCAACTTCCTTTACTCCTTGTGAGGAGCAGGACTACCTGCACTGATGAGGGTGCTCTCTCTCTGTTCAAATTAGCGGGTCTTCACTAGACCCACAAATTCGAACCCCAGAAGGTTGACTGCTGCAGCGTTGATGTTCTGCGTAGTGTAGTTGTAGCCTAATTGTCAACTTAACAGCCAATACATCTTTTGAAAGTGTGATTTCTTTCTCCGAAGCACTTACATTTTTGGAGGAGTCAAACGGAGGCTGGCAGAAGCAGCTTATACAGAGCCACTAACAACTGTGTTCTTCACAGTTTTGAGTGGATGTTCTTCCCTCTGTGCTGATGGACTGTTGGCACCAACCTCTTCCCATTCTCTCCCTCTTTCTCAGTGACACTGAGGAGGGAAAATAATAAATTAGTCTTTAAGAATAAATTTAACCTAATCTAAGTTGAAAAACATGAAAATGACTTACCTGTAACTGTATGGATGTTACACTGATCCCCTACAGTGGAATGTTCATATTTCTACTGAAGGACAAGCTTTCAGTTATAAAGAATAAAGGGAGGAATTGACCATTTATTCAATCAAAAATGATCTTATGTCAATGTGCAAAATTTCAGTGAATTTTCATTACATGCAAAGTTTGAAGCATCTCTGACAGGGCACAGGTAAGTTTGTTTGGGTGCCAACCTGCATTTCCTAACTTTAACATGTTTGTATTTTTTTAACATTGAGCTAAGCTGTAATGGGATTGCCCATGCTGTGAAAAAATTTCTCCATTGACTTTTTTGCCATTTTGTAGCAGAACAAAATTTTAAAAACCCCTCCAAATTTTGTCATCGGATGGCTGCTTGGCTGGCCACTTGCCCTCAAGGGCAGAAGCATGGAAAGCCAGCTAGTTGGATAACTAACCATTTGCCTTCCCACAGAAATAGGAGTCCCTTGGAACACCAGGTACACAGCGACTTTCCAGGCAAGGTGCCAAAAAGCCAGGGAGCCCGGCCAGCAACCAAGGAGCATAGGAGCTATAGCTTGCCCAGGGGGCTGCCTGAGGCTGAGGAGTCAGAAAATATTGCAAACTTTTCAACCAGATCTCTCCTCTTTAAACTTGGTTGCAAACAAGGGTTTGTAACACTTGTTCTAACCATTCCAGGGATATTTGGGGGATAAAGTTTACCATAAATTGCTGTTATGTATTCAAAACCTTTACTCCATTTTAATGGCTTATTTTTCTGAGAATTAAAGTTACATGGCAACATTAGTTTTATGTTTTGCTAGCTTCCATTAAATAAAACAAGAGATCATTCTCAGACAAAAACTATGTGAAAGCGGATCACATTTCAGAGTATATATCATATATTTCGTAGCCCAATGTCTGAGAGTCTGTAACGCTGAAATGCTAGCTGTTCCCTCTGGGCGGTGCTGTTGCCTGAAATGCTGACTGTTCCCTCTGGGCAGCGCTGTTGCTGAAATGCTGGCTGTT
>CM057845.1:69423758-69447841 GCA_030068395.1 Apalone spinifera
TGGAAGAGAGACCTGAAAATCCCGTTTTATGACAGGCTAATTGGCTAGTTAATAATGTGAGATAAAAAATGTATATGTATATTGTAATTAACCCCAAACCAATTATTATAGATCCAGGACATTCATTATAAAGGTTGCACATAAAAGAAATCCAAACCTTAGCTTTCCCCTATCATATGACTCACTGTGGTTCACAAACAGAATGTGAATCAACAATGTGATGCAGTTGTTTAAAAGGCTAATATTCTGAGACAGGTAAGATCTGGGAGGCTATTGCCCCATTCTACTGGTGAGACTTCAATTCTAACTCTGGGCGCCGCACATTAAGAAAGATGTGGACAAATTGGAGAGTCCAGAAGAAAGCAACAAAAATGATTAAAAGGCTTAGAAAATCTGAGCTCTGATAGAAGCTTAGAAAAACTGAACAAGGCTAGTCCTCCCCTCCCATGCCCCCAAACAAAAAAAGACTGAAGGGAACTATGACCACTGCCTTCAAATACATTAAGGGATCTTCTCAAGATAACAGGGAGCAACTGCTCTTCACATCGACTGGAAGCTGGATGAGAGATAATGGGCTTAATCTGCACCAAAGGAGATTTAGGCTAGATAAAATGAAAAACTTTCTAACTATTAAGATAGTTAAGCTCTGGTACAGGCATCCTGGGAGGCCTTCACTAGAAGTTTTCAAAAGAGGTTGGAGAAATACCATCAGAGATGGTGTAGGTTTATTTGGTCCTGCCTCAATGCAGGAGCCAGACTTGATATTTCTAGGGTCTTCCTAGCTCTACCTTTCTCTGATTTTATGATCATACAGTTATGATTAAGGCATTTTAAGACCAAATTTAAACTGATTTTTTTTAAATGCACTGATTTTTTTCATAATTTTCACCTCAAGCTGCCATTGTGCATTAGAAATCATGTTGCAATAGTATTTGCAAATGATAACACTTCACAGATATTATAGCAACACCTTCATTCAACTTCTTTCTTCTGTCAAGATCTTACACTTCATCCTTATTATTATTTATTTATCACTAGTAGATTTTCATTAACATGATGCAGGGTTCCTGGTACTGACTGTAACCTGGGATATTGGATCACTATTCAAGATTTTAATCTGTATGGGATTGCTCCAATCTTACTGAAATACCTGAAATCACTTGTGTGGGTAAGATCCTGTACAAACATTTTTACAAAAAAAAAATCCACAAGATATACATAGGTTGGCCAACATACCACATTCCTGACAGAATATTCCATAGCTGTTAGTTCAGTATGGTCCTTTGTCCACTGAAACAATTTTGCCAAAATCAGTGGTGGCTTTGTAGTATGGGTAAATGAACTGCACGTCCTAAGCTTCAGGGGATAGCTGAGTTAATCTGTTAGGCTGTGTCTAAACTACAGGGTTTTTTCGAAAAAAGTGGCCTTTTTTAGAAAAAACTTCCCCTGCGTTTAGACTGCTGCCACGTTCTTTCGAAAGTAAATCAAAAGAACATGGCAGTTTTTTCAACAGAGGAAAACCTCATTTTACAAGGAATAACGCCTTTTTTCGAAAGTGCTCTTTCAAAAAAAGGCACTATGTATTGCAAACTGCTTTTTTGAAAGTACTGGCTGTAATCTAGATGCTGTCTTTCGAAAGAGGTTTGTAGTCTAGACGTATCCTTAAAAAAACCCCAAATGGTCTGGTAGCACTTTATAGACTAACAAAACATGTAGATGATACCATCTACATGTTTTGTTAGCCTATAAAGTGCTACCAGACCATTTGTTGTTTTTCTTCTGCACTTCCTAAATCCTTTACTTTTGATCATACTCTAATTTAAAGCCTGATCTCCAGTAATGAAAGGCTAATGTATAATGCTTACTATCCTTCACTCCCTTCCTTCTATTCAGATTACTACCACATTGTTTACATATTAAATTCTTAACTTCTTTTAATTCAAATTAATTATTCAAGTCATATCATCTCTCTCAACATATAAATATTAGGATGCTTCTTTAGGGAAAAAGAAACCACAAATCACTCCTCCAAAAATAAAATTGATTTGTATGAATTAATCTACATTATTCATGGGGGGAAGAATGTTCTTTATTAGCTTCTTCACTGAGAGAACAAATGCCTCATTAATTTTAAACACATAAGTCTGAGAATGCTATCCATGTCAGACAGAATAATGGCTGACATTATAAGAAGCATAGTAAACTGCCTACAAAATATAATCACCCATTCTTCACTCTGAATAAATACACACCCGTGTTTGTTCTATGAAAACTTCAAAAAGGAAAGTAATGAGATGCACATAATAGTAGGTGAGGGGGAAAGAAGAGAATTGTGTTCTTGAAGGATAAGACATTCATATTGAGACACATGAGAACACTGACATTTCAATATGTTTATGACAACACATTGGTTCTATCATGCTTGTGCTCAAAATACTTGGGAGTGTCATCTTAAATCAAGCTAGTCTCTCAGGAGAATGCCTAGTATTAACTCTGAAGAGTTCTTCTTTCTGTAACTTTTCATCCACACCACTTTATTTGTTCACCAGTGAAAGTGTCAGGATGCCCAAGAGAAACAGAACTGCTGAAAAATATTTCTTATTCAGCTTTCTGCTATGCACAGTGAAGAACAAAGTACAAAATTATCTTCCCCTACCTGTACACTGCACAAATCAGAATCTATCTTGCACGTTGCTAGTAAGCCCCAAAAGGAATAAGATGGCACTTTTGTTTTGAGTTAAGCAAAACGAAAGATTTACGGAGATCTAAGGGTGCAATTTGTAAGCTAAAAGAGACCTGTAGAAACTGTAGTTAAATGTGTTGAAAAGCAAGTAGGATCACAAAACAACATGACAGATGGCAGCCACAAGAAGAACTCTCCAGCTAAGCAGCTGTGCCTGACTAGCTGAGTTCAGCCCTCAAAAACAGTTGGCAGTTAGAACATGAGAACAGCCACACTGGGTCAGACCAGAAGCTCATCTAGCTCATAATCCTGTCTCCTGACAGTGGTCAAGGTCAGGTGCCTCAGAGGGAATGAGCAGAACAGAGAATCATCAAGGGATTGACCCTGTGGCACAATTTCAGCTTCTGATAAACAGACTGGGGATACCATTCCTGTCCATTCTGGCTAATAGCCATTGATGGACCCTCCATTAATTTATCTAGCTTTTTTTTTTTGAACCCTGTCATAGTCTTGGACTTTGGAACATGCTCTCCCAAGGAGTTCCACAAGTTGACTATGCACTGTGTGAAGAAGTACTTCCCTTTTTAACCCTCTTACCTATTGATATCATTTGGTGACACCCTAGTTCACGTGTTATGGGAAGAAGTAAATAACTTTTCTTTATTCACATTTTCCACAGCAGTCATGATTTTATAGACCTCCATCACAGCTCCCCCTCCTTAGTCATCTCTTTTCTAAGCTGAAAAGTCCCAGTCCACCTCGGGATGGCAGTTTCTTCATATCACTAATAATTTTTGTTGCCTTTTCTGAACTTTTTTCCAATGCCAAAGATATCTTTTTGAGATGAGGCAACCAATCTGCATGCAGTATTCAAGGAGTGCATGTACCCTGGATTTCTATAGAGGCATTAAAGTATAGAGGCATTTTCTGTCTTATTCAGTATCCCTTTCCTAACTCTCTGCTTTTTGACTGCTGCTGCACATAGAGTAGATATTTTCAGAGAACTCTCAACAATGACGCCAAGATCTCTCTCTTGATTGTGAACAGCTAATTTAGTCCCCATCATATTATGTGTATTGTTGGGATCATGTTGTCCAATATGCATTACTTTGCATTTATCAACATTAACATTCATCTGCCATTTTGTTGCCCAGTTCAACTAGTTTTGTGAGATCCTTTTGAAGCTCTTCACAGTCCACTTTGGACTTACCTATCTTGAGTAGTTTAGTATCATCTGCAAATGATGCCACTTCACTGTTTAGCCCTTTCTCCAGCTCATTTATGAATATGTTGAATAGGACTGGTCCAAGTATGGACTCCTGCAGGACACCTCTAGTTACCTCTCTTGATTCTGAAAACTGACTATTTATTCCTACCCATTGTTTCCTACCTTTAAACCAAATATCAATCCATGAGAGGACCTTCTCTCTTATCCCATGGCAGCTTACTTTGTTTAAGAGCCCTTGGAGGGGGACCTTGCCCACAGCTTTCTGGAAATATAAATATACTATAGCCACTAGAACCTGCTTGTCCATATGCTTGTTGACCCCCTCAAAGAATTCTAGTAAATTTATGAGACGTGGTTTCCCTTTACAGAAACCGTGTTGACTTTTCCTCATCAAATTATGTTCTTCTAGGTTTCAGACAATTCTGTTCTTTCCTATAATTTCAATCAATTAGCCCTTTACTAAAGTTAGATTTAGCAGTGTAATTGCCAGGATCACCTCTGGAGCCCTTTTAAAAAAAATTGACATCACATTAACTATCCTCCAGTCACTTGGTACAGAAGATGAATTAAAGGATAGATAACAAACCATGGTTAATAGTTCCATAATTTCACATTTGAGTTTTCAGAACTATTGAGTGAATGTGATCTGGTCCTGGTGACTTATTACTATTTAGTTTATCAATTTGTTCCAAAACCTCTTCTAATGACACCTCAGGCTGGTACAGTTCCTCAGATTTATCACTTAAAAAGAATGGCTCAGGTTTAGGAATCTGTCCTTAGCTGTGAAGACCAATACAAAGAATTGAATTAGTTTCTCTGCAATGAACTTATCATCCTTGAGTGCTTCTTTAGCATCTCAGTCAACCAGTGGCCGCACTAGTTATTTAGCAGACTTTCTGCTTCCGATAGAATTTTAAAAATTACTATTATTTTGAGTTTTTGGCTAGCTTTTCTTCAAATTCCTAATTATATTTTTACACTTCACTTTACAGAGTTTATGGTCTTTTCCGTATCCCTCACTAGGATTTAACTTCCACTTTTTAAACAATGCCTTTTTATCTCTCACTGCTTCTTTTACTTGGTTGTTTAGCCACAGTGGCACTTCTTTGGTTCTCTTAATGTGTTTTTTTAATTTGTGGTATACATGTTAAGTTGAGCCTCTATTATGGTGTCTTTGAAATGTTTCCATGAAGCTTTCAGAGATTTTACTTTTGGCACTGTATATTTTAATTTCTGTTTAACTAACCTCCTATTTTTCTGTAGTTCCCCTTTCTGAAATTAAATGCCAAATTAAATGCAATAGCAAAGCTTTTGATATGGTCTTCCACAATATTCTTGTCAGCAAATTAAGGAAGTATGGATTGGATAAATGAACTGTAAGAGGGATAGAAAGCTGGCTAGACTGTCGGGCCCAACAGGTACTGATTAATGGCTCGATGTCAGATTGGCGGTCGATTTCTAGCAGAGTGCCCCAAGGATTGGTTCTAGGGCTGGTTTTATTCAAGATCTTTATTAATGACCTGGATGAGATGATGGATTGCACCCTCAGCAAGTTTGCGGCTGACACTAAGCAAGGAGGAGAGGGAGATATGCTGGAGGGGAGGGATAAGTGCCAGAGTGACCTACATAGATTAGAGGATTAGGCCAAAAGAAATCTGATGAGATTCAACAAGGACAAGTGTAGAATCCTGCACTTGGGATGGAAGAATCCCAAGCACTGTTACAGGCTGGGGACCAAATGGCTAAGTAGCAGTTCTGCAGAAAAGGACCTGGGGATTACAGTGGATGAGAAGCTGGATATGAGTCCACAGTGTGCCCTTGTAACCAAAAAGGCTAATGGCATTGTAACGGGTCCACCCACTGGTGAGCACCCCACTGTGGCCAAGTGACGCTGTGCAGGGTCTTTACCTGGTTGTCTGGTTGCCCTCCGAATCCCGGGACCAGGGCCTGACTAGCCCTGTCCACAATACTTATAAGTCTCTCTTGTGGCTGGTCTTTGGCCACTGGGTCTGGATCTTACTCAGATCTAGGCTCAGCTCACACTGAGAGCTATCCATAGTGCTGATCTCCCAGTTAGGGTATCGACCTGGCTGGGTCGAGCTCCTGAAGGGAACTGCCAAGCCCCAGCCCTGCAGCTTTTTTTATCTCTCTCTGCTGGGTCCTGATTGGCTGCCACAGAGGCAGCCACTCTATAGTGCCTGGAGGACCTCTTCTCCGCTCCACCTGCTGGGATGGGGTGCGGCAAGGCCGCTAGCCTCCTGTAGGGGGCTCTGTGGCCTAGTCCAGTCCATCACAGGCATACTAGGTTGCATTAGGAGGAACATTGCCAGCAGATCTAGAGAAGTGATTATTCCCCTTTATTCGGCTCTGGTGAGGCCACATCTGGAGTATTGCGTCCAGTTCTGGGGCCCCCACTATCGAAAGGATGCGGACACACTGGAGAGGTTCCAGCGGAGGGCAACCAAAAGAATTAGGGGGCTGGAACACATGACCTATGAGGAGAGGCTGAGGGATTTGGGTTTGTTTAGTCTGCAGAAGAGAAGAGTGAGGGAGGATTTGATAGCAGCCTTCAACTTCCTGAAAGGAGGTTCCAAAGAGGATGGAGAAAGGCTGTTTACAGTAATGATGGATGGCAGAACAAGGAGCAATGGTCTCAAGTTACAGTGGGGGAGGTCTAGGTTGGATATTAGGAAAAACTCTTTCACTAGGAGGATGGTGAAGCACTGGAATGCGTTACCTAGGGAAGTGGTGGAATCTAAGTCTCAGCTTGACAAAGCCCTGGCTGGGTTGATTTAGTTGGGATTGGTCCTGCTTTGGGCCCGGGGCTGGACTTGATGACCTTCTGAGGTCTCTTCCAGCTCTATGATTCTATAGTGTTAGGCTTCTGAGGTATTTTACCCACCATAGAAATGTTACATTTAATTACATTATGGTCCCTATTTCCAAGCAGTTCAGCTATATTTTCCTCTTGGACTTTCTCTGTGTTCCACTTAGAAGTAAATCAAGAATAGTCTCTCCCCTTGTGGATTCCACAATTAGCTCCTTCAAGAAACAGTCATTTAAGGAAGTGGTTCCCAACCACTGGTCTGTGGCCTGACTACTTGCTGCCAGGCCTCCGTGGCTCTGGGGGCCGGGGCTGAGAGATACTACTACAGCTGCTGGGAGAGGCATGTCCTGCCCTGTCTCTCAACCAATATGTGACAGGCAAGGGCAGGGTCTCTTCCCAGCTACAGAAGAACACTTTGCTGCATGGCGAGAGAGCCACATGGAGTCTGGCATTTCAGCCGTAGAGCAGCCACGACCCAGGCAGCAGCACTCAGCTGGTGGTTGGGAGGCAGCACAAAGCTAAGTGAAGGGGCAGGGCAGGCACAGGGGTTCTGAGTGGAAGGCACTCTAAGAGCCAAGGAGCTGACACTGGGGGGCACTGGAGCATTCGGGGTAGGAAGCTGCCACTGGGGTGTTCTGGGGGGGGGTTAATAGTGGGGGAGTTAAGGGGTTGTTACTGTGGGGCTCTGGGGACAGGGCTAATATTGGGGACTTGGGGCTGGCACTGGAGATTTGGGTGCAGTGGGGCTCTGGAAACAGTAAGCTGGTATTGGGGGCCTGTTGGAGGGCTATAAGGGGTGGGGGCTGGCACTGAGGCACTGGGGGGGTCTGGCGGATTGTGTGTAGGGGACTCTGGGATCAGTGGCTGGCACTGACGGGGTAATGGAGGGTGGGGTGCTTTAGAGTTGGCACTGGAGGGCTCTGGGGGTTGAGGCTTTTGGATTTGTATGATATGAAAATAAAATGTTACTGGTCCATCAAAAGTTTGTGAATGGGTTTGCAAAGGTTGGTATAAGAAAGATTGGGAACCACTGATTTAAAGGTGTCCTCTGGTTGCTTAGGCGTGGACTTTGTAAGGCCCTGGCCTTCCTGCATAGCTTTGCCTCTCTGGTTAAGGCTTGATGGGTGTTAAATAAATTATGTATTAAAGCCTGGTTAAGAAGCTCTCGGCCTTGCTGTGTGGGCTGCAAATTTCAGCACATGGTCCTCTAAACAAACAAGTACAATGCACAGTATCTTTCCAGAAAGCAGCAAGTACACCCCTAACACAAAACACACACACACTACAGAGAACCAAAAACAATGAAATATAACTGCATATTGGTGATCTCTATAGCAATTTCTAACAAAATGTGGTCTAAGTTTGCTTCCAAGTCTGGCTGATGTGTTAGGTAGGGGCAGAAGAATCAAGATTCCCCACACAGAACGGGCTACACAGATATTAATCTGTACTGGGACTCTTCACACACGTGAAAAATACTTTTCCCCCATCTATTGATTTGAGTAAATCACCCTCCGTTTTGAATCTTTCCATTGGCTTCTTCTCCACTGTATCAGAATTAAACACCTTTATTTGTCTATAAAATCATGACTGGTGTAGAAAAAGTGAATAAGGAAAATAAGTTATTTACTTATTCCCACAATATAAGAACTAGGGGTCACCAAATGAAATTAATAGGCAGCAGGTTTAAAACAAACAAAAGGAAGTTTTTCTTCACTCAGTACACAGTTAACCTGTGGAACTCCTTGCCAAAAGATGAGGTGTCCCTACCTTCTGTTTGTCTGGAAATGGATGACTGGAGAGAGATCACCTGTTCTGTTCACTCCCTCTGGGGCATCTGTATTGGACATTGTTGGCAGACAGGATGCTGGGCTAGATAGACCATTGGTCTGACCTAGTATGGCCATTCTTATTTTTGTATGTTCTTATGTACTCATGAAAAACACTGTATACAAATGTTATTATTAATAATATTATTAATTCTTGCATAATAAATAATAATAATAATTATTATAATAATATTAGGTGAGGGGTTCCCACTTCCAAGAGAATGGGGAATTAAAAACTAAAAGTGTTCAACTCCCAAGTGGAGGGAGAACAAGGATTATTATACATTTAATGTTAGATCATGCCAGACTCTAATATGTCTTGGAGTATTGCTAAAGTATACAGTGTATCTTTTTCTAGTCACTCTAAGTCCAAAAAATTGTTAGAAGAGTTTTAAAAGCTAGCTAAGCATCATGGTGGCTTATCAGTGAACAGTACACATAACATTCCTATTTGGAGAACTACTCTCCAGTGAAATTTAGATTTTCCAAATACTAATTTGTAGGTTAAGTACTATACAAATAATACATTTCCGAAATCATTTTCTAGAAACCTATGCATCTAAGAGTGCCAGTTTGCTATTAGTGGTGATCAGACAAGTGTGTCTAGAGGTCCTATATAATTCCTAGAATGCATTTCACTTAGGGCATCTCTACACAGCAGCTTTATTTCAGAATAATTTATGTTATTCTCTGGATATCATAATTACAAGTAGGTTTAAAGATTTAAACAGAAACTTTAAATAAGGAATTTGTGGAAATAAAAAGATCACAAGTATTTTCTCAATTTATCCTGCTATTGTCCATGAAAAAAAAGCTTTGCAGAAATACCACTTTTCACCTAGAAAACAGGTATTCCAAATATGCAAAGGCATCTGCTTTCAGAAAGCTACATTTTTGTAGTCTCAACTGAGACATGTTTTTACACATCCCAGTTTTAATAGTCACATCACATTACTTGATTTAGCACAGCATAATGCAGTCTAACTAATGCAACTAGATGCCAAAACATCACTGAAAAAAATCCATCACCTGGAAAATGTGAAAAATAAAGGCAGTTTTCAGAAAACAAAGGTTAAGTAAATCAAAGTTTTCAAGGGAGAAAATTCAGATAAAAATGTTTTATTTCATCTCAAGGTCTTGAGGGATTTTTTTTCCCTCTGCAAGACCCTGTGTTGTGGAAGAGCTTTGTCCTTTAAAAGGGAATTTGGGCCTAGATTACCTATGACAAGCTTGTTTAAGGAGCCCATCTAGGCAATTAATCAGATAACAAGCACTTGGAATATTGTCAGGACTCAGTTGCAAGGAAGAATTCATAGAGATGCTTTCCCAGGGAGAATTGCTCCCAGGACTGACAACACAGATCCAAATGGGAGGGAGGGCAAGGCTCAGCAACCCATTAGCCCTAGGGGAGAGCTGCTAGTTAAATTATTTTAGATTTAATGAATTGGAATTCCAGCAGAGGACTTTTATCTTGCATATGTTTGGGACTGTATGGAATTCTCAAGGAGCCCTGTGGGAAGAGGAGCTGATGGAAGGAATGCCTGAAGTACTATTCCTAGCACAGCAGGGTGCATTATGGGCAAATCTAAAAAGATTCAGTGGCTCCAAGCTTCGGATTGAAAAACTGACCTGACCATACATACTTTTAAGCCAAGACAGTCCCTTTTTAAGCCTTGTCCTGGCCATCCCAATTTTTTTTTCTAGCCCCCAGAAGAGGACATTTGTCCTGTATGCTCTTGATGACTCAATCAGCTGACAAGAGCAAATGGGACAAATACCCATTTTTGTCAAAACAATGGGTTGCGGTGAGGAGGAACACATGGGGAGGAAGAGGTGAGGGGGATGTCAATACCATGGAAGGTGCACTCCTGCATTTAAGGAGCCAGCAGGGTTCCAGGCACCAACAACAGCTGGGGAGGGCAACAGAATTCCAGGCACTGGTAACAGGCTGGGTTAGGTGAGTGGTTTGGGTGTTCCATTCCATGTCACCCTACTTTGCATTTCAGAGTACTATTGAGAAACAGGATCACCATACATGGGCAGAGTATTCTGTACAGGAAATCACTGGTTACTTTGCAGGAACCAATTGAAAAAGGTGTGATGTAATGTATAGTATATATGCAATGTAATGTGTAAATGCATATAAAGGCAGCAGTTGTCTGTAGAACTTTGGATGTATGGTATGTTTTCATATCCACTTGAGTCTGGTCAACTCATCCTAGCTTAAATAGAAGAACTTAAATGACAAAATCTGTATTTTAACTGAGTGTTTTGGATACCAGTGAACTATATGAAGCCTTCCTCCAGAAAAATAAGCAAAGAGGAAAAAGGTCTCCTAGGGAATCCCAACAAAGGCTCCCACTCATATCATGTCTACAAATAGTTCAAGTTTTGCAGAGCAAGGACCATGTTTTACTTGTTCTGTGAAGCATCCAGCACTGGTAAGGCCCAACCCAACATTCATTGAACACAGTGAAAATGACTTATTGGCTTCAGTAGGTGTTGGATAGAGGGTTATAAGTCCTGAATAAATAATATTATTGTAATATTGCAGAGCAACTGGTGACCTGTACATTAAAAATGCAAAGCAAGTCACAAATACAGATATTTTAGTTTCAAGAAAAAAATTAAAAAGTGAACCTAAGAGATTCTAATAATTTGTATTCTTTGATTGTAACAAAGCAACTAATATAAATCAATTTCTCTAAGGAAATCATTTTAATATAAAAATGTATTTAAACACACAAGAAATGGTAGAGCTTACCAATAGTATGTACAAAAACACTATTCAGGGAGCCAATCACACACAACTAGAGACAAATCAATAATAAATCAAATGTTTAAAAACCCTGGCCTTTAGGAGAGCCTGCTCATCTTAAGCTAGTAAAAGGATTCCTATCAACCCACAGATCTTAGCTTCAGCAGTGAGAACAATCAATATCTTTGTACTATCAATGCTCTAAGGACCACATTCATCAAGAAAATTCTCAAAACCTTTTTTCTATTAGTTATCCATTGTTATTCAGTTACTACTTTTCCGTAAGCCTTTGAGTCACACAGCGGTCAATCAAGTGAACACATGGGGGTTTTTTTCCAATGCTTCTTCCATTAGCAAGCCTGTGTTTTTTTATATTTTTTGGGGTGGGAAGCAGTAGCCAATTAGAGCTAAAGTGTAACTTGGTCAATTCAGGTTGCTTAAATCAAATCTGATGTGTAACTTTCTTTGTTTTCATTGTTTTGCTTTCTTTCTAACAGACAAGTTAATAAACTATGAAAAAGGTGTTATGCACTTATTCTGTACAACTTCAAAAGTTGATGTAGCATTAGTTTCATTGCTGAAAGTCTATTTAGAATATAATATTGAACTGCTACCAGCTTTTTTCCAGGTGTAATTTCATTTCTGTTTGACCATTTCTGTTATGAAGCAGTGCTTTGGCTTAAGTGACATCATAGCCATAAAAAACAGCTTTTTTTGAAAACCTGAAATGAATTAAACTTTATGAATGATCCTTGCTTCTTAGGATTAACAAGAACTGTCAGACAGACTGGGAACATGTACCCAATTATCCCCTTCTGAGGAAACCGTTAGTACTTTGGTGACCACAGGTTTACTGCAAAACTGGATTTGTGACTATCCAAATCCAGTTTTAAATGCGATTTAATTGTCTATTCTTGGTCAGGTATCCTTTTTATCTATTTGCAGAAAACATTTGGTTCCCACTGCTGTATAGGGAAAAATTCTGTTCTTTATATAATGGCTTAGAGTTTAAGGCCAGAAAGGTTTGTAGCATGTAGCCTGACTTCTTGTATATCACAGGCCACCAGAACCAACCAATCCCCACACACTAATCCCAAGAACCAAAATTAGACAAAAAATATTATAGCCCACATAGTATTAAACACATGTTCCACAGGCAGAAAATAGGAGGGACTGAGGTGCATCAATGGATCCTTGCAATGTCAGGGATTTATGTCAAACATACTCAGATATTCCCAGCAAACGACCTCCTCTGTATGGTACAGAGGAAGACAAAAAGTCACTGTGAATCTGACAGAGGAAAAAATTGCTTTCCAATTCCATCTAATGTGATCAGTTAAATGCTGAGCATGCCTCCCACACATAGGTTTATGTTTCTACTGGTGATGTACATATCCATGCCTTGGTTCACACATATTATTCCACACATGGATGGAAAAGATTAGAGGGAACATTGCTTATCCTTAATATATCAAAAATACAGGGGAGGAAGCTGGATTTCTCAGATATATATTCAAAAATAGTTCAACAAATTCTTGGCCTTGTTTATCCATCACGTCACCATCTCAGACACACACAGAGTGGACTGCCTTGCACAGCAGGAAAAGGGCTGCTTAGGCTGCATATTCACTGAAAACCCAGACACAAATTCTGAAGAGTGCAATCCCATGGGACAGGTGTCTCCTTAGGTACAATCCAGAAGTCTAACCTCCCAGTCCTTACAGCACACCCAGAACTCATCCTGCACTGCTATTCACTCACCAGCCACAATTCAAAGCCCTCTAAAGAGAAGGAATTGGTGGACTAGTATTAATGTCCACACATGTAACCGTATCTGCAAAACTCCAATTGGATCTCATTCAAATGATTGCTTTGGACTGGATGAAAGTGACAGAGAGGTAAGTATTTTGCAGATTAACCTGTTTTCGAAAGATGCAACAAGATTCACGGCTGCACGTTTTAGCTCCTCCCTCTAGTGTAAACCTTCACAACTGAGGTTCAGACTTCACAAACTTCAAGCAATAAAGAAACCTCAAGCAAGCCAATATACCAACTAATATACAAATCTACTGATTAATTTTACCTATTCCACACAATGCAGATTAGAAAAAAATCTAAATAAAGCATTTTAAATGCATCAGTAAGTAATTACTCCCTGGTTCAGAGCAAGTCATATAACCCACTAGCACAACATAAAGTAGATATATAAGCAGAAATAATAAGAACAACATCTGAGCCCAAGAACTCAAAGCAGGTCTTCCACATTTTCCACAAAAGTGAGGCTGCAGCCAATTACCTTTCAGATTAAAAGGACACATGCACCTCTTCTGTAGTGCATCCACAGCACACATACACAGTTACCGCTTTAAAGTTTCAGACTGTTACCTCAATTCCCCTAATCCCTTTATGAATTCAAGTATACCTGGGGAATCTAACCAAGTCCTCTTTTCATCTGTGTATGATATATATGTAACCCCCAAGGAGATTACCTAGATTCCTGGGGCTCTGTCTGCTGGCAGCTCAGGGACAGGCACACTGAGTTTGCTTTGGCTCCCCCTCCCTACCAGGGACAGAGTCAGCACGGCAACCCATAGGGAGTGAGATGCCCCTCCCAGAGAGTGGAGGAGGGGAAGGAGGAGCCATGGTTTGGGGAGTCTGGGGCCAGTCAGGGCAAGGGGAAGGCTGGCTGTGTGGGAGCTAGTAAACCCCAGGCCTGTAATCAGGGTTTTCCCCTGAGAACTAGCCTCTAGGGACCTGAAGGCAGAATCCCTCAAGCTGGGTTTTATTTCTCCACTGTTGATTCCCAGTTTGTGGAGTTTTTTGAGAGGCTTCCCCAGCCCCAGACTGAGTTGGCTCTCTGGCTCCCTGCGTGAGACCAGTCACCGCATGGTCAGCTCTGCTCTGTCTGCTGGTTTGGGGCTGCTGCCTGCTGTGTGTGTGTCTGAATGCTGGGGTAGGAGGTTATGGTTTGAATTTTGGTGCAGTTGTGTGGCCTGCACCTTGAGCCTTCCACCCCTTTGTGGTGAGGGGAAATTCTGGGACCGTAGCAGCCTGACTCCTGCCTGAAGAGGATCCCTGCCAGAAGAGAGCAGTCCCTCTACAGTGACTGAGTCATCTCTGAACCTGAGGCTCATTCATGGAGTGTGTGAGTGCACCATCTTTTAGTTAGTAAGGCAGGAAATTTGTTTGGTGATTTTATTACCTGCTGCATATTAAACCTGTGGAGGGAGTTAATGCCTTCTCCCATTTGTGAGTCCTCTGGGCTGTACTAGACCCAGCCAGCCCCACCGCTAAACCACTGCAGAGAAGAATTTTGTGGTCAAAAGTCATCAAGGGCCCCAACAAAGTACTCGTACCAACGGGACCCTAACCTTACAGTTGCTGGGCACCGGTGACCCTAAAAATAGTGTTTTATCCTGTTCTGTTATATTTGTCTCTGGTTTAATATAATTGTTTTTATTACAGTGTATGTGTTTGTGTTACTTTCTGGGAGTCTCCAACTATCTGGCAAATACATGGGGATTACCCTGGGTTAGAATTTTCTTCCCAAGCTGCCCTGGTGACCCTGCCAGGAAGGAGTGAAGGGGGTGGAGGCACCGCCAAATAAATCCATCAAAAAAAAATAAAGTTGAGTGGGTGGCGGGATCCAGAACCATCCAGACCTATCCATCAAAACCTGTAAGGAGATTGGCTTTAAAGAAAGTAACCAGGTGGAGAGGGGGCGCTATATATACTCTTCTGAGGAAACGCAAAATACACTCTCAGACAAGAGCAACTACTTTGTGTGAGAATCTCTAGGTCAAGCTTTCTGTTTCATTTTAAGGTGTTCTCCATAAAAGGGCACTTCATATACTTTTCTCCAAACAAATGAGAACTGTTGTATTCAGTCCCATGCAAGGCCAAGTTCTTCATATTAATTGGTACCTATTATCTCTTTGAAGTATCACTTTCTATAGCTAGTTAAGAGTGATGGAAGTCTCCAGACCTAACTAAAGATCCAGTGATATACATCCAGCTTCCTAAGTTACTTGGCTTCTACAGTCATGATGGAAGAACTCCAAACAGAGTCATGGCTTGAATTAAGATGTTTAAATATATGTGCAGAGGCATATCTTATTCTCATTTCAGTGCTATTTAGACACCTGGCTATTCATAGTCTAAACTGACATACCAGTTCCTCCTTGAAATATTCTAGGCCTGAGTTTCCCCACACTAAAACTAGTGTAAATCAGGTGGAACTCCAATTAAGTCAAAGAAGTTAGACTGGTATAAACCCCATAATTAGTGAGAGGATAATTGGGCCCCTCTTGTCAGATCTAAACAAATCACTATATAATGCAATAACAAACAAATATATAGTAAAAGCCAACTACCAACATCAAAATGAGGTACAGTACAAGGAACACAGAACTGCAAGAGTGCCTGGCTGCAGAAGCAGGGTTGTAATTGGTGAGGGGAGAGGGCAACAGTAAGGGGTCTCAAAATTAGACTGGAGAAAGTACACAAGAGTGGAGTAGCCAAGAATAATTTGTCCTTAAAAAGGGACATAACAGCATACAAATTTTTCAAAGATTTATACATTAGGACAGAGGAGAGTGATTTGTCAGGAGCTGTAATGGGGTAAAATGGAGACAGGAAAGTACAGACTGAATATCTTCAAAAGCTTCCTGGCAATGAGAGCTACTGGATGCAGAACAGTCTCTTAGGGAAAGTGATGGAAACCTCAATGCTTGGTAATTTTAAAAACTAGGCTGAACAAAATACTAGAAATACATTGTAGGGAGTAATGCATTTGCAAGAAAATGCACTAGATGATCATGTAGGACTTTTCGAGCTATAACTTGTGATATATAGTAGTTCACAATTCCATTTTGCAATGAGATATGTAGACAAAATTCAATTTCACATTCACCCATCAAAAGCAAAGACAGGTTCTTCTGGTTATGGTAAAGAATTAATTTAATTGCAGTTAACGTCTACCATATATTTGAGAGAGTCTGTTTGTCCGTCTGTCAATTCAGTAACGCCTCCTAAACAGTGAGAGGACCACCAAATTCGGAATACAGCTTCCTCTTATCATAACTTAAAACAAGGTCAGGGTTTGGAGGTTGTGCCAGAATAACTGGATGTGCCCAGAATGGGATTGCTTCTCATAAAACTATACAGAAGAGAGACAGAATAACTAGGCTGATGAAAGGGGCTGGCTGTGGGCATGACCCCCTTCCAGGGCTATCCTGGCCCTGAGCCTCTCCTCCTCCCCCTCCCCCCCGGAACCCTTTAGAGAGGGTAGGGGAGTTGAAGTTCCTCCTCTCCCCCCAATTCATACGGGGATGCATTAAACCATACCAAAAATAAACAACATTGCCAGGCTGATGAAAGGGGCTGGCTGGGGGTGCCTGTCTCTGTTTGGGACTGCCACAGCCCCAAGATTCCCACCCCCAGCTCTTTAGGGAGACCAGGGAAGGCTGAAGCGCTCCCTCCCCCCCTCCCCCAATTCGTACTGGAATATTGCTGGCTATTCTGCTTCATCAAGGAGTGAAGGGAAAGTGCACAGTTTCCTGCATTCCTCACTCTGGCTGGGGAGTGCAGGGGGCAGATGAACTTGAACCTGCCCCAGGGACACGCACTTCTCTCCCAGCTGTGCCCGAAGGAGCTGCAGTGGCTATGGAGAGGCAATCCTCTCTCCCTGTGGCCACCTGCATACTGAATCTCTCATCCCCAGCCCCACCCCAGAACGTACATGAAAATGTACATGCTTCATTTAAATCATATTTTTAAACAAACAAACCAACCACACCTTAATTGAGTTAAGTACCTGAGCAATGCCAGGTAAATCTTATAGTTATAATATATATTTTTTCTGAAACTTGTGAGAACAAATGGTTGGAGAACAAGTGATACTAGCCTGTTCAAATATGTATTATACTACCATTACAAATGACCACATTAGACTTTAGAAATGACCAGACCACCACAATAATTTTTCTATTAAGTATTTTTAAATTAAGCTTTATATTTTTACTTTTATGTCCCAGCCCTGAATGTGCAGATCCTTATCTTCCCTTAATAACTCAGGAGAAAATCAAGATGGCAATCCATCTCCAAGCTTTCTAATCTGTAAGAAGCATTGATGCATTTGAGTTTACCTAGGTTTCTCTGAACGGAGAGCAGGAAGGAGAAGGAAAACTGTGTCTTACCTCCTCCCCATCCACCTCACTGATAAAATGTGCCTACGGAAGCACCACAAGGAAGCAGCAATCCTTGGCTGCGTCTAGACTGGCATGATTTTGCGCAAAAGCAGTCGCTTTTGCGCAAAATCTTGCCGCCTGTCTACACTGGCTGTGAGTATTTGCGCAAGAACACTGACTTTGTAATGTACAAAATCAGTGGTTCTTGCACAAATACTCAGACGCTCCCGCTCAGGGATAAGCCCTCTTGCGCAAGTATTCTTGCGCAAGAGGGCCAGTGTAGACAGCCACGTTAATTTCTTGCGCAAGAAAGCCCGATGGCTAAAACGGCCATCGGAGCTTTCTTGAGCAAGAGAGCTTCTACACTGGGCACGGATGCTTTTGCGCAAAAGCAAATCTTTTGCTCAAAGGCACATGCCAGTATAGACGCTCTCTTGTGCAAATACTTTTAACGGAAAAACTTTTCCATTAAAAGCATTTGCACAAAATCTTGCCAATCTTGACGCAGCCCCTGTGTTTGCTATCTAGACTGCTTCTTAAATAATGTGTGCAATGCATAGAGCAGTGTTACTCAAAGTGGGCCGTGGTTTTTTTCTAATATTTAAAGTAATGGGAGTTAAGCAGTCATTTAAAGATGGAGAAGAGGTCTTGAGCGTCCATGTATCAATGTTATTGAATAGAGCAAGGAGCATGAATAAAATAAGCTCCACTGAACAATGGGTAGTTTTTAAAATTAGACGGTTATTGTTTTTCTTTTAAAAATAGTACCCTCAAAGCATTATGAAAGAGGAGCTCTCTGTCAATGTAGCCAGCTTTGTCTGCTGCTTGTGCATGCTAATGTGAGGCTTCCTTAAAGTGTGGGAATTAATTTTCTAAGTTATGCCATTTCTGCGGCTAGACTGGGAGTACATAATCACCACTTGGAGCATGTGGTTGCTGCAAGATAATGCTAACACCTCTCCTGTGGGATATGATGAAACAATGGGCTTCAATCTCTCCCTGAAGTCAGCTACTTGAGATATATCCTCTGACACTGCAAATCTCAGCCAGGTCATTACTCTCATTAGACTCTTTAAATACCACCTGTTCTCCCTGAGAAAAAGAGCTAGCAGAAGGAAATATGTAGAATTATGCTTGTCCTCTGCAAGCAACAGCAATGGCATATTTGCAAAGGATATGTAACTATTATATATTTGCTATTATCTTGGCTCTTCATTATAGAGTATCACAACTGCCACTAGATGTAATAGAGAGAGATAAGTGCAGTACAGTGTGGTTTGAAGAAAGTAAGTTATTTGAAGCATATACATGCCATCCTCTATTCATTCACTAAGGGCAAGGCTACACTATTAACTTAAATTGACATATGTTAGATCAACTTACAGCCGCCACAGAAATTGTTGTAATGGTTCATATCCACATTACCCTTCTACTGTCAGAAGGCTGGTGCAGCTGTGGAGAACCGGGGCCGGGGGGAAGGTTTGGAATCTGATTGGCTGACATTCTCCCGGCAGGGGTGGGAACCTCACAGACTGGACAGCATCCCAGATCAAAGCAGGGAGTTCAAGGGCCTATGAGGCAGCAGGACTTGACACGGGGAGCTCAGGGATCAGCCTGACCTGGAGTGTAAACCAGATAGTATCTCAGCTGCTGAGCTGGCTTTCTTGTCAATTTCATGGCTCCTGATAGCCAATAGATGTAAGAAACACAATGTCTACAGGGACACCACATTGCCCTAACTGCATCAACAAAAGCTCATGTTTCTGGGGGAGATGGAGCTGTAGTAGGGCACTTACAGTGGTGAGAGCCAGGCTGTCTGTGTAGCGTGACATAATTTGGTCAATGTAAGCTGCCTTATGTACACCTAACACCATCATGTAGGCTGAGCCTCAGTAATATATTCTTGTCAACCCCCTTCATAGGTCTTTCTCCAGCACACAATTAATCTTACAGTATGGGTGACTATGACATAGATATAGAAGGATAAGAGTTCCGATGAAGTGAATTCACTTTGAATTTCAAACAGTTTTGCCTTATTTGCTAACTTCTAGTCAATTATGGCCTTTCAAGGACTTTTGTCACAACTCTTTCTGCTTGAGACAGACAACACTGCAAACAATTTGAAAAAGGCATTTTGGAGAAGCCCAGTTTCAATTCTGAGGCACAGTTATTGATTACTATGTCCGTAGTTTGTGTGTGAAAAAAAAGTCTTTCTGTATGTCAACCTCCATTTTCAGTTACACCTGCATTATTATACTGTGTTGTCATGTTGAATCGCATCATTCCTCTTGCATTTCAGGGCAGTGGAGGGTGGCACATAGATGTCTGAGACCAAATGAGAGGGACATCAACAAATTATTATCCTTACCCTGGGGTATGACGATGGGGGTTCCTGGAATCGCAGATAACTCTTAAGGATCCTGTGCCAGCACTTCCACTCAATGGAAAATCCCAGTATAAGATCTGAAGAACAAAATCACAGTCTCACTTAAAAAAGAAACATACTTTGTAAGACTTGATCTATACAACACAGTTAGGGTGACACAAGGCAGCTTATGTCAACCTAGCTATGATGTGTCTACACTTAAATTTGGTTCCTGCAGATTTAAGTGCCATGCTATGCAGATTTAATAACACCACCTGTTCAAGTAGTGTAGAGTCATAGTTAACGTAATTAGGTCAACTCTGTATTAATGCAGACAATATGTAACTAAGACCACCCTTACTGGCCTCCAGAAGCTTACTTACAAGGCCCCAAATTGAGCACTCTTGTCACCATTGTGAACTCCACTGCCCAGGGCCTAGGAAGCCTTCCCTCCCCTTTTAAGCCCCATGAATTTTTGAAATTCTGTCTCCTAGTTGCCCAGGTTGGCAAGCACATCTAACAATTCTCCACTATTGAGTGTGACTGCCCCCGCTGACCATGCCAGCTAAACACTTCAGATGCAGGCTTGCTTGAAATAGACAGGAGATTTTAGCTCTCCGGGGCCTATGAGGACAAGAGGGTTTGCAGGCACATATCTGAACCAATTGTAGAAACATGGATTTCTATGAGAAGATTTCTCATGGGATGCAGAAGGACTATAACATGGACTGCCATTAGCGCTATATGAAAGCCATAGAGTGAGTTCAGCATTTTAAGTTTCTATTTCCAGTATTAATATGCTGCCACTGTAAACTTCTGAGTCTCCCCTTGCGCTCCTGGGTGGCACCTGAGCCAGATAAAGGAGAAGGAGGAAGAGGACTTAGGATGATAAGTCCAAGAGACCAAGAGACCTTGCAAGCCAGTGCTATGTCAGAATGAGCACAGGGCCTGGAGTTTCACCCTTGCACGCAGCATGGAGAGGGATAGGGTGAAGAGGCAAAAGCTGAAGGAATAGGAAGATGTGCATCATGCATCTTCCCTGACAAACCTACACGGATTGCAATAAAGTATACCCAGTGATCTGCCAGCACATGCATAACCAGAAAAAAGAAGCCATTTCTATTGATATACTCTGTGGCAAGATGGCCTGTTACTAGAAAAAGGATGTGTGTGCTATCTATTGCTCTCCAGAGTTTGGGAATACTGTTGCTGAAAAATATGTTCTGCATATTGTCCAAAGTCACAGTCCTGTGGGTGGATGTCCTGACTCCTAATAATTACCAGTAATCTGATAATGCAGGCTTCCACAGTGCAATTGCCACTCCCTTCTCAACTGTCAGAAAGCTCTCCTTTTTTGTGTCCCTGTGTTGAAGAGCTGAGGCATCCTCTGCACAAACATTTGAAAGTTCTCTAGCCACTGCTAGTCACCCTAGCTGTATGACCAGTCAAGGCTTGTTTCTCTGGCTCAAAACCGGCACCCCCCATTTCCTGCTGCTCTATGAACATCTCTATAAAAGCCTTCAATTGTTTCTGTGTCCCAGAGTAATCTAGCCTCAAAGCATTGTCAGTTCTGCACGCCCATGAAAACCATGAAGACTTGTGCCACATCCATGTTTTTGTCAACGATAGAGGACACTGAGGCAGGACTTGAGTGTTTATGGGATTTTGAAAAGGTGAGAAAATTCAGACTTTTACATTATGAGAAGTTGACTTCATGAGCCCAGTCACATCTGAGTGACTCATTTCAGTCCCATCAGGCATTGCAAGAACTTCCCAAAAGACACTGTACTAGATGGTCACAATTTGGACAGAGGAATACTGAACCACAGTGCTCTGCACTTTGTGTTGATACAACCATTCCTGGCAACCATGTGCAACACAAACACAAGGAGCCAAGTTTGCACATGCACAAGCAATGGAAGAACTTCAGCAGTGGTTCTTTGACATTATAAAATTATGTCAACATGGTATAAGCAAGGGAGGGACCATTGCTAGAATGAGAGGACCAGGCAGGAGAAGGTGGAATAGGAGGAGCCTGAAGAACATTGACCAACATCAAAAAAAATCTCTTAAGAGTAACTTGTGAGGAAACTGAGGGAGGGAGATTGAATGTACATTTGTTTCCCCCCTCCCCCTCCATAGTTCTGAAACTGTTGTGCATTTTAAAATCAATAGTATATATAGTTAAGTTTTGCAAATTGTGTGTTTCTCGCTTTAACTGTCAGTGCCCATGAGTTGGAGCTTGCAGACAGCACGCATATGCTACTGGGATGAACTGAGTGGGTTCAACACTGGTCTTAAGGCCTAGCAAGCCCAGCAGTACTTGGGGAGTCAAAGGGAACAATTGCCCCCACCCTCAGAAAATGAATTTCAAAGAGCCCCAATTTGTTAAAAAAACAACTACAACAATAATAATAAATAAATAAATTAAAAAGCCAAAATGAGTTATCACATTAAACAGTGAAAGTGGCAGGCATGGTGCATTCCCATCTCTGTCTGAGTCATTTTCATACCAGACAATGTTGTATTTAAGGTATAAATCACCTCAATGGTAAAATCAGACTTGCCTAAATTAGAAGCTAAGAGGTCAGTGGTTAAAAATGGATGTCACATCAAAGCTGTCACATGCATTCTGTGATCCAGAATGAAGTATCACAGCAAATATTCAACAACAGGAGTCATCCAGGGAAGATCTGCTGGACCAGCTACTTGGTGCTGTTTCTGCATTCATAATTCATTTGTTTCACTTTGAGGCTATATTTGAGGCATGGACATATGATTTCTTCACCAGTCACATAATTTCTTAAGCCATTTTATAATTACTGTTTAAAATATTATTAAAAGAGGCATATGTCTATTGAGTTTCAAAGACCAACCCTCATTCCTACTGGATAATATTGTGTCAGCACTATCTTAGTAACACTAAAATGCACGAGGCACCATGATGGTAAGGAGTGATTGCGGTAAAGGGAGGAGGGGTTCATTCACTGTTAATATGGGAACCTTCAACCATGCTATGGTCAAAAAAGCAGAAATATATTGGTCAGGGGCTGAAAAGTGCATATACCAGGTTGCCAGAATAGTTATATGCCATATTAGCAGGCCAGTCTAGAAGAGTGGTCTTTGGTCCAGGATGGGAAGTAAAAAGATCATGTAGGGACATAGTGCACTAAAAGTTCAGAAGATAACTTTACTAAATAGGAGATGAACAATATGTTTGCAACTTCCAAAGATGGGAGAGGTAGCACTGATAATTTAAATGAGACATCTGTTGTCAGGCCCACCGAAGGGGAGGGGTGGGATGGGCAAAGGAGGCCAGAGCCCTAGAATCTTTCAGATTGCTGCTGGAGCACCCACTCTGCATGGCTCTGAGGGCTGGTGGGGGCAGCACTGTGGTCCAGACGGTGCCGAGGGCTGGCTGCCCTCAGCCCCGCCAATTCCACCAGAGACCCTGCCCCTTCTCGGGGTGCAGGGCCAGGTCCCCACACACACTTTGCCCAGGGGGCCCACAGAAGCTGTCATTCGCCCTGTCTGTTGTTCTTTGTGATGATGAATCAGTCAGCTCAGCTTCTTCAGCAAGTGTCCAGAACAAAATCCCAAGTAAAAGCTCATCACAAGAGACTGGAACAAGATTCAGAAGTGTGGCCACATCTCCAGGATCAGACTCCATTCACTGTTATCTTGTTGAGAAAGGACTTATTCAGGAGACATGTGAAACTTTTAATTTTTCACCATGGAATAACAGATGTTTCATTGGAACAGTCTGATGGAGTTTACTGCCAAATGGAGACACTGCTGTCAAAACTGGATATTGTATTCCTGTGCAGGGAACAAAACGTTCTGTTTCAAGTAAGGTTTGCAGAACAGCTTCCAAGACATCTTAACATTATGAAGAAAAAAAATCATAAATGTTGTGTCATAACGGAAGAAGTTGAAACTTAAACTAAGAAAACATGAGGCATCAGAAGGCTGTAAGAACTAGGCCATGGCTTAGTCTGGAGAGAACTGCACAACTCTCTTGAGAATTTTGTGACTTGATGAAAAGCTGCTGCAGGAAACTAAAAGGTGAGAAAACTGCAATGTGGTCTGTGTCTCACTATTTCTTGGCGAGAGAAATCTGCCACTTCAAAGTAAAGTTGAATATTGGGAGAAAAACAGAATGGCTGTGTCTAGACTGGCCCCCTTTGCCGGAAAAGTCATGCAAA
>CM057845.1:69470372-69491595 GCA_030068395.1 Apalone spinifera
TTTGCATCCCTTTTCCGGAAAAGGGTGCCTGTGTAGACGTAGCCCCTAAGTATATTTTTACACTCAATTTTTCAGAGGTTATGCTCCTTTCTATTTGTCTCTCTAGGATTTAACTTGCACTTTTTTAAAGGATGCCTTTTTGATTCTATGGTTTCTTTTACTTTCTTGTTTAGCTATGGTAACACCTTTTTGGTTCTCTCAGGGTAAAGAGCAAGGCTACAGTCGAATTAAGCTAGCAACTTCAGCTACTTCAATTGCAAAATAGCTTAATTTCGCACTGTCTACACAGAAGGAAGTTGAAAGAACACTCTTCCTTTGACTTCCCTTGCTGCTTGTGAAATGAGGGTTACAGGAGCCGGAGTAAGAAGTCCTCCAGATCAATATTATTTTGAAATAGAAGCTTGTAGTGTAGATGCATACTATGTTATTTCAGAATAATGCTGCTGTGTAGACGTATCATTACTGTGTTTTACAATGTGGGGTAGACATTTAAGTTGAGTTGATTGCAGTGTCTTTAAAAAGTTTCCACACAGCTTGCAGGGATTTCATTTTTCTCATTAAACCTTTTAATTCAATTAACTAACTTGCTCATTTATGTGTACACCCCCTTTCTGAAATTAAATGCTACCATATTTGGCTACTATGTTGTTTTCCCCACCCCAGGAATGTTAAATTTAATTATACTGTGGTCATTATTACCAAGCAGTCCCATTGGTGACACCTCTTGGAATGGATCCCACGGTCCACTTAGGACTAAATCAGGAATTGCCTCTCTTCTTGTGGGTTCCAGGCCTAGTTGCTTCAAGTAGTCATCTTTTAAAATTTCTTGACACCCTATCTCTCTGCATCCAATCCTGAGTCAACATGGGAATAGTTTAAATCCCACACTATTACTATTTAAAAAAAATGACTATAGCCTCTCTAATCTCCCTGAGCATTTACTGTCACTATCACCATCCTGGCCAGGGGGTCAAAAGTATATTCTTACTGCCATATTCTTATTCAAGCATGAAATTACTATCCATAGAGATTCCATGGTACAGTTTGGTTCATTTATGATTTTTTTTTTTTTTTTTACTTTTACTTGGTGCTGAAAGAATTCTGCTTCCTCACATTCAAAGCAACTGACTATTAGGTGACATTATGAAGAAGATGCTGGCATTAGACACAGCATGTCTCCTCTACCATGCCTGCCTGCTGCGGCCTTACTTTCATAAAACAGCAGGGAGTCTAACAGATGTTGGCCAAGTAAAATATAGTATAGCATAAGCCTCAGGATGTCATCTTGAAGTCCATTTCTGGAAGCAAGACATGTGTTGATCATTCCCTTGCTTCACACTATTACAGTCAGAGCCATATGGCCAGGCAAAAATATTGCTTCTGAGGAGATGCTGGGTTAGGGATCCCCCAGCCACATTTCCTGGTAGTGATTACAGTTGACACCACCACACAAAAACATGCAGGCCACCCATTGCTCCTCCACTTTTTTATTGCTGCTGAATTATTTAGTGTCAGTGCCACCTGTTAGTCCAGGCAAATGAGGCACAGTCTAATCAAAGAATTCAGAAATTAACTCCCAATCCTAAAAGCTACATTTGTGCATTAGTATTAGGACAGTTAGGCACCTATATTACATAAGTTAACATATCTAGGTCCACAGAGGGAAAGAGTGAACAACAAATATTTCCTCTCCATAAACACAGTGATGTTCTGGAAGAAGCTCTGATCAGTAAACAAGTAATTATGCCTCAGAAAGCTGCTCTGTCACCATGGCAACTTACCACACCCAGGTAGCACTTTATGAGGGTGAGGCCGTGGTATCCACGGAGTGGTGAGGCTATGGCAGAACTGCAGCAGTTATAAGACTGTTCTGACCATAGGATTGAAAGGAGCCTCCCTGCATGGTCAAGGGGCCCAGAAAAACTTAGGGCTCAAGGCACTGGGAAGGCTGCAAGGAGGGCAAGTCCCCAGCCCCAGAGGAAGCTATCCACTGCTGAACAGTTCCTAGCCAGGGATGGCTCCCAAATTCCTGGCTGGTAATGAGGAGGGAGGAAATCAGGCCATGACAGCAATGGCTTCCAGACCCTAGACATCCAGGGACACTGGATATCTGCAAGCACAAGTCATGGGGAAGGCTGCAGTCCTGGCAGAGCTGAGCTTTGATGCACACCCCCTCTAGCAAGGCCTGCAAGGAGGAGGAGGATACTCCACTTGTAGGCTGTCCCCAGTGCACTTGCCTTGAGCCATGCACTTTGCGGCTGTTTCTCTTCATGACCCATGCCCTACACCTCCAAGGAGCTGCTCTCCGAGGTGCAGCATCCTGATCCCTCTTGTCTGGAATGGGACAAGCCTTCACCACTAGCTGGGAGTCAGTGAAAGCAGTTGGTGGGCTCGTGTTGGTGGGGAAGAGCAGCAGGCTGTCCTAGGGTTGCCAACTCTCTGGGACTGGATGCTATTTGCAGCAATAGCATAAGAAAGGAATAGGTGCTAGAGCTGGCTGAGTCCAATCAATGCAGAGTTGCCCATGCAATGACCTGGGGAAAGGGACCTCAAGTGTGAGCCTCCTGAAATCCCACAGGACCATGGGGGTAGGGTCTCAGGCTGACCTCTGCAGAAGAGGGGAGCACTCCCCTATCTGCTCTGAGAAATTGCTCACTGTTCAACATAAAGTATTAAACAAGCCTCCCATACAAGCTGAGGAAGGGATGCCCCAGACTGACACCCTTGGGTTCAGTGCTGCGACCCAGCCTCTATCAGGTGCTCTCCAGGAAAACAAGGGACCAACCCAACCGCTTGTCTTCTTCCTCCTTGCAATCCTGGCCAATTATCTCTGCTCTGCATTCCACCCTTGTCACCTTGCACCTACAGGGATCTACTACCAGAAGCCCTCTGGCTGTGCAGGGAACCCGAGCTGCTCTGTCATGGGAGCAAGGAGTCATGGAAGGACAAAACAGACCTCCAGGGCTCCCAACCGGTGAGTGAGAGAGCAAGTCCCAGAAGAGCTGCAGGAGTCTCCCTGGGAAGCAGCAATGGGGAGGGAGAGACTGTACTCCCACCAAGTTGAGAGATTGTGGTACATATGCCTCACATAGCAGTGAAGTCACCAGCTGCCAGTGTTTAGTCTACATTTGCTTATCCTACACTTCTGCACAAAAACACTTTTCTTTCTTCCTCTAAAGCACTTCCAGTATGAATATATCTGTAAATATCTATAGTTGTGGAAGCTTTTGTGAAAAGCCAAAGCACATTATAGTGAACACAAAAATAAAAAGAAGTGGTGAATAGAGTGAAATAGCTGTTTTCTTTTGTCTGTGCTAGTCTCTCAAAATCTTATTCTTTTATCAGTCTATATAAAAGACAGTGGAGAGTTAGCAGGGGTAAAAGGCACAAAACTATCTGGCCTTCCATATGACATAGCCAGGTGCATTGTGATAATAAAAGGGGGGAAAACATTAGTGACTCAAATATAGGTTGATGTTAGATGAAGGATACTGAATCATATCAATCAATACTTGGACCTAGTATGATAACCAGTCAGGAGGGCTAGGATAGAAACACACTTTACAAAAAGAAGAAGTTTACTAATGGAACTGAAGTGCTTGTAAATGGTTCAAATGTTACCACTTTCCTGCTGCACCAGTGCTAGATACTAGATATGTCTTATTCAAGGTATGACCAGAAGCACTGCAGGTATGTCACAACTTTCTATAGCATTTAGATTACCATGTGGTAGATGTCTTAAAGGTCACAGATTCATAGGATTATTTGTAAAGGAACAATAATATCCTCAGAGCTTTGCAAGACATATTACAAACAATTCTTTCTTGGGGGCAAAGACTAATGGTTCAGATGATAGCTGCCAATTTTAATGGAATATCAAAAGAATACAGCAGTACAGCTGGAGTGGACATGCAGCAGTGAAAGTGGTTAAGTCATTCTTTGTAATATTATTTCTCTTTTTTAAATAGAAATTTTTCATCCCTTCCTAGAGTTAACATCCCCCAACCTAAAATGAAATGACACTGAAGGCAGAAAAATTCTCTATTTTGCATTCCTGTGCATCTCTCTAAAGTTCTTTTCATGTGCAATGAAGCAGGGAAGCTCTAAAAAAATCATTGAAGTTTGTGTTACACCAATTTTTTGCCATTAAAACTTTGTTTCATTTTGTAAATTAAATCATCTTTGAAGCATGCTCACTGCTTGCCACGTCTTATTTAAAATTGATTCTTATCAGTATCAGCATGTTAGCTTTCATAGCATATATATTTACACTAAATGCGGGATAGGGGAAGACAGACTTGCATGCTGAAAGTGATAGCCCATTGCAGCACCAAGATTTACATTGGCTTTATAAGAGAAACACTATCACAGTTTAAATATTCCAGTGTGTATACAAGCTGAATTAAAGACAATCAAAGATGAGCATGCCTAATTTCTTTAAAGCAAAGTTTTTGGGTACTTCAGTGCATCAAAGAACAATGCCTGCTTCCTTTTGAGTCCCACCTCCAGATAAATCAAGGCTGTCAAACGTTTGTCTGCACTCAGTCACTAATCCAATGGAAAGACTCCCATTGAATATAAATCAAGTCCTTAAAAATAGATGCTTGAAAGCAAGGCCTGAGAGGTCAGACAGACATCAGTTGGTTACATCTACACTGTACAGCTATTTTAGGATACCAGAGGTATCCAGAAATAACTTCCCCACGTCTTAACAAGCCACCTGTTATTTTGAAATATTTTTCGAAACAGGTATACTATTTTGGCATCCCTGTAACTTTTGTTTCACAAGGATTAAGGAATGTCTCAAAATTGTGCATTATTTGAAATTTGGCACTGTGTAGACGCACCAAATTTCAAAATAGAATCAAAATAAGATATGCAATTTGCATAGCACAAATTGCGTATCTTATTTCGAGTTTAGAGAACTGTGTAGATGCAAACACTACATTGAAATAAATACAATTTGAAATAGAGACTGTTCTTGCATTTACGTATGGATATTGTCCTTAAAGAAACTAATTCTATTATTCCAGTTAGGGATTGATCCTGCATTCCTTGCAGGTATATGAGGTATACACAATCAGGCCCTTTTTATAAAACTGAGGACACAGCAATCCTGTGAGAGCAGCCTATTATAAGTCATTTTTAAACAAGCTATCCATGCCAGAGTCAAGAGAATCAACTGCATACAGGGTCCTTTAAGGCAGTGTTTCTGAAAATGTTCCATGGAATCACTCTCAGAAACACGTTAACTGGCCGCCTCGGTTTGTTTATTTACTTGCACCACAGCCATGAAGCCTGCTCTAAGGTATCAAAAGTCCTGCTGTGGTGCTGGACACACAGCTTCCTCCAAAGTCTTCAATGCTAAGTCTATCAAGAAGGATGCTATAACACAAATGAGCTTCTGCCTCTCAGTTCTATTCCCAAGAATGCTACTCCTGTAGCACTCCCAAACTTGGAAGTCTAGTAACTCAAGTCTCAAACTCCTGTCTTCCCCCAGTATCACTTTGTGCTGCCAGCAGACCTTCCACTATGCATGTTACATTTGGCTCTCCACATTTAATTAAAGGGAGTGGAGAGAGAATCAAGACTGAGTGATGGAAGATTGCTCCTGGACTCTCGTTATGCACACACTAACAATGATCTCTCTGCTCAGTATTAAATGAGATGTGATCTGATAGACTATTTCTTGACTGAATAGTCATTATAGTTATCCTATTTATACTGTATTAAGGATGTTGGACAGATCTGTTCCTTTAGACACAGTTCACATTCTCGCTCACTACTCTGTTTTAATAAATAAAAGTAGAATGTTTATACCTTATTTATATTTTAAGGAAAATTTAATTCAAACTATATATAATATATGCATGCAGTCTATGTTTGGGGCAGGAGGCCCAACTAGGAAGTCTGACTTGTAAGTCACAATAAGAAGAGGAACAATGTAAGAAAAAAGCCCAACATTTTTTTCCATTGCTACCAGATATTTGACAGATGTGACAATATCCTAGATCAATCTTTAAGATGTAAAAGAAACTTTGGTCATGTTTACACTTATGACGGGATCAGCACTGCAGTGATTAACTCCCCAGGGGTTGATTTAGAGCAGGAGATGGGCAATAAAATGGTTTAGCCTCTGGCAGATCACCACCATTATATTTACATGCACCGCTGCAGGTACTGGTGATTGCAGCTCTTTTTGGCCCCGGATTGCCATTCCCAGCCAATGGGAGCAGTGGGAATTGGTGCAGACCATGACACCACTTCCCACAGCTCCCATTGGCCTGGAATGGTGATCTGTAGCCCATGGGAGGTGCAGTCACTCATACCTGTGGAGGTACAGGTAAAAATAGGTGGTGACTTGCCAGGGCCTAAACATGGTAGACTGTATCCAGCCTGCAGGCCAGTATTTGCCCATCCCTGGTTTATAAGATCTAGTAAAGACCCACTAAATTGACCACCGATCATTCTCTCCTTAACTTGGTACACTTCTCATTCTGGTGGAGTAAGGAAAGTTGATGTGATATTCACATAGCTGAAGTTGCATAAATTAGGTCAACATTGCTCCATAGTGTAGACCTACCCTTTGATGAACTGGGATGGGGTGCTGAAGGAGCTCATGGCACTGAAAATATCCAAAATGTGTGCACTATTGTGGAATTCTGTATATCAGCTTCAAAGTACTTTTGGGGACAATGCATGCAAAGTGGATTTCCTGCAAAGTACATGAGGTAAGTGGTGACCTACCTCTGAATACATCCTTTTGAAGCTAGGCCTTGAGCAGAAACACATTGTGTGTCTGATCACTTATTTGTAATTTTTCCAAAGCCCCAAAAAGGATGAGTGACTCAGTCATGAAGGTTCTTGTTTTGGGCAAAAAGCATTATGAACTTGAAGTCACAGGAGCATCCAGGCAGGGTTTTTAAGGCCTGTCGGCTGCCAAAGCCCATGTTGTAAGTGGGGTGATCTCAGATATGCTTATTAATACACAAGTATGATTTTATTATTTTCAGATATGTTTTCTCTAAATCCTTTATCTAAAGAATAAAATGAGCATGTTCAGAAAAAGTTGTTTGGTAACTTATATTATGGTAATTCTCAGGGGGCGAACACTCACCCCCACAACACTTCCTGCTATTGGCTTTGGGAATTAGCTCTTCAGCCCTAGAATGACCCCCTTCAGATGGTGTCATGCCTGCTGGTATCATCCTAGATCAGTGCCCTTGCACTCTAGGGTCCTCTCCTCCCAGGGAACTCCAATCCCGCTATACCTGCTTTGCCTCAGAGACCTATTGCCAGTTGTCACCTAGCCCCTGCCAGTTGCTATTAGGGAAAAAATGCAGTCTGAAATGGCCGTGCATCATTGACAAGGGGGTGTGGACCTGCTGTCTTTTCCTTTCCCAGCTATTTCCCTGCAGCCTTAGTACTCTCAGCCTTGGCTCAGGCCCTGCAGCCTGGGAGTGAGGTCAGGCCAGAGCTCCTCAGCCCTGCCTGCCTTTTCCCACCACTGCTCTCTTTCAAGACGACTCCAGCTTCCCTGGCAGCCAGTTCCCTCCTGCTCCCAGGGCAGGTTTTTACCCTTAACAGGCTAATGCGGGACAGACACCTGTCACAGTAATCATTAGCCTTAAGAGAAAGCAATGTTCAAATGCTGGCCCTTTAGGTAGTCTGCCTTGCAAAGTGAATTCACAATGCAGTCAAGGAGATGTGCAGCCTGGGACTACTCCAGTCATAAGGATGAAGGAACTGTGTCTCTAACCAAGACAGGAACAGCTAAGGAGAATATAAGTGGACCATACAGGTGCCCTGAACTGTGGCACCATTCATCTACCCTACAACAATGTAAAAGAACTACAAAACTCAAGCCCCAAATTTTCAAGGAGTTTAATATGAGTAGTCCCTTTACCTCAGCAGAATTCCAGGCACATTAAAAGAAAAAAAAAGGCCCTCTTTGCGATAGTCTTTATCTTCTTTAGAATTTATTTTATGACAGATATTGTTACTAGTCTCGTGGGCTAGTTAATATACACTATTCCTCCAACAAAAAATAAGAGGGGTGTTCAGAGTCCATTTGTAGATCTTTTCTTTGACTTTGAAAGATTTTTTTCCCCAAAGTTCAAGTAGTCACCCTCACAGCAAATGGAAATACATCTTACTGGATAAAGTACCACAAATGCTTACTGAGACTTAAATGTTATACAATGTAATGAAAGCAACAGAGTAAGCGCTCCATCCATCATGTTTATGAAATGGCATCTTAACTTCCTCCCCTACAAAAATGGAGGAAATATGCTATTCATCTAAAACTTATAAATTATTATTGCAATAATACCCAAAGGTATCAGAGTCACATAAATAGAGGTCAGTCCCTGGTCTTAACAGGAAGAGATAGAGGAACGGAGGCACAGTATAGAAGCAGAGATTAAAGGCAATGATGGTCATTTGTTTCTTGTTATGGAGCCTGGTATATGGGGTAAGGAGGAGTATCAAGCCAAGAAAAGTAAATAGGAGCACTGTAGTGGCAATGTCGGGGGGGGGGAGGGGGAGGAGAAAGGGAAGAGGGCTATTGAATGAGAACCAAAGAAGGGGCAATGGAAAGAAGGATGGAAAACAGGGACAGTTGCCTGGCAACAGGACAAAGAAGGAAGTGCAAACACATTCAGAGTGAAAGATATTAATCTAGATCTAAATTCAGGCGGCTGGCTGCTGACTGGCACCCTGAAAATTCCTCTCACTAGCAGCAATAGTCACCAGATTGATGTCATTAGTATTTGGTAACATTCAAATAGCAGGAGCAGAGACAAGCAAGCACAGAAACTAGGCACATTACTGTGGCATGGAAGGATATGGGGGTGAGGGAGGGACAGAATGAGACTACTTGGGGATTTCTCCCAGAAATGTGCAGGAAAGCCTCAGTCCACAAGCAGCAGGTTCTATGCACTGTCTTCTCCCCCAACCCATCTCCCTTTTTAATTAATCCCCTCTCAGCAAAAGCCTCACCCTCATCCCCTCTCCAAAAAACTACCACTTATATCATGTTTGCAGACATCCTGGAGCTCATTGTGCTCATATTATAGACCCTTCCTCAAACTCATTGTCTGGTCAATTTAAATTGTAAGGGCTCCAGGGCAGGGGCTGTTCCTCTGTGTGCAGCAGGGTTCCACATTGCCTGGGTTCATAGGCTCTACTGTGATACAATGATCTGCTGACAGTGCTTTTGTTTGCTAACAGAAGTGTGGTGCGTTTCAAGAGAGAGACAACCAGCCCACAGTGATATTATTAATGAGGACCTTACTAAAGGCATGTGCAATGCACTTAAACCTACACTTGGCTCTGAAATAGGCAATAAAGAGATCCAGCCATGCCAGAAACACTATGAATTGTTTGTAGATGTTAAAGAGCTTAGTTTTCTTGCCAGGAAGCAAGCAGGCAGGCTTCTGGCTTCAATAGACAAACCTGTCCTAAGAACTGAAAAAGAAAATCACTAGCTGGAGTGGTTCAGAAGTCCTACACCAATACAAAGTATAACTTGCTGCTGTGGAATCTGCACAGGCACTCACAGGCAGAGCAAGGTCTGGCAGGGTTCACTCACCACTGAGCACCTACTTGGAGCTAGATCCAGGAGTAACACCAATCAGGTCTGACATTCCATTTTTCATAGTCTGACCCCTGTCTCTGCAGGACTCAAGGTGCTCCCTCTTTGCTACTCAGCCCTCCATGCAGGTCACTACATTCCTCTCCTTCCAAGGTATCCAAGTCACATTGGGTCAGCTGTTCACCTGCCATTCCAGATCATCTTCCATTCTGGAGTAAATCTGTCCTACTTTCCTAGTGGTCAGCAGGGAGACCTGGGCCCACCCATTACTCCAAGTTCTAGCTAATAGGCTTTTATCCAAGACAGCGTGCCTGCTCCTAGACCCCATTGTTATTTCCCTACACTACTTCTTAATTCCCTGCTCTATCCTCCATAACTCCCTCCTCTCAGAAAGTAACTATAGCTACTTCCATCTTTGCTTTCTTGACAAACTCTTTAACTCCAAATACCCTTCCCCCCTCCCTCCCCCCGGCCCCTAAGGAATGACTGAAGACTACTTCCCCTGCAATCTTTGGTTCTCAGCTTCCTCCCCAACCTACTCTTTTCCTTCTACAGCTGAGAATGTAGAACACTAAACTAAGAGGACATACCCTCCTATCACTTCAGAGTCAGTCCTCAACTCCCAGACTAAATGAAAGATCCAAAGATAGTTACTCCCTGCACTCCTATCGGCTGGTTTCACTGAGGAAGAGCAGAAAAACCACTCTCCCCATTTAATAACAGGACAGGAAACATCATCTAGGTCCTGCTTACCAGCCTTTTAAGCTTCATGGGATGCCAGAATTTTCAGTGAATCCAGAGGCAGTTCTCTCAGCTTAAATGAACCTGTGAAAAGTTGTCTTGTAGCGAATTGGCTCTTTCTCTAAATCTACTGCTGAAGATTGTGTCACATGGGAGGGAGGGGACCAAAGGGACATAAGATCTTCCTGAAGAAAGTTACCCTCCCATAAGATAGTGAGCCTGCAGAAACAATACATAATTAAAAGGAACCCACAGAGCACTTGACGAAGGAGAAGGTTAAGGTTGGAGGAAATATCTGAATGCAGTTAGTCCAAACATGGAAAAATTGAAATGTAACACTTAGTAAAGCAGTGGACAACCAAGACTAGTGAATGGGATGCATGAACAGCCTTCCATTTCAGTGCGGTTGCATGACTGCCAGTGGTGGGCAACCTGCAACCTACAGCCCACTGGGGTTCTATCTGCGGCCCACACACAGAGCACAAATCCATTGATTCGTGCACTCCCAATGTGCTATGAGGGAGGGGGAGGGAAAGGAGTAGGAAGTGTGGGGGTCCAGTGCACAAGAGGTGCATGGGTCAGAGGTTCAGGCAGGAAGTGAGAGAGCTTCATGTGGGCCATGGGTTGCCTACCACTGACTTAGCTCATTAATTCTTAATCTAATAAGAAAACAGTTTTAGGGTATAAGTGAGAAATCGTACATTATGATTTATTATGATTTATATTTTTTCCCCATGGCTAATGAAGTATCTTGTGATAACAAGACTGTTAAGATAGGTCATCAGTAGATCCTCAGCTATGGAGGAAGAAAACAGAAGAAGTCATAATAGATCACGAGCTGCACCACAATTTAGACACCTATGGTACAGGTAAAATCCACAAGGAACATACTGATAGCCCAGTATGTTCCAATATTGCAATTTAGTCCCCTCATCTATCTCCTACAACAGCCAGTGTCATATTTCAAAGGGGGTCATAAAATCCCTCTAATGTTTTTAATTGTGCAATATTATTGAGTCATTGTCACCTAATAGTTTTGTGATTTTCATCTTGCCTGTGAAATATCCTCTCTTTAACCATTAGAAGCGTTCAGTGTGAGCCAAGAAATTCATCCCTGATGTTCACTTCAGTATGCTCACACTAAGGAAGCATATAGTCATGCACAATATTTCAATTTTGTGTATCGCTTAAGTTGGGCTACACAACATATCTAATACAAAAGAAAAGAAAGAAAAGAAAGAGTCAAGGCTAACAGTACATGCCCTCTAATTCTCCACCCCAATATACAATTTCCACACACCACAGAATACAAAGCACAACCTTAACCCTGCCTCCACTGGGATTCCTAGCTTCCAGTATCCCCCATAAACCTCCCTTCCTTTCCAGAGCTATGAATGTTGTCATTCCTTGTGGTTCATCAAAGCTGACATTCAGAGCTTGTTTTATAACATTGTTCTGGCCAAACATTTGCTTATCTATGGTCAATCACCAATTATAACTCCTGGGAATATATAGCTGTTGCATTTTTTATTGCCAGCAATGTAACTTGATATAAAAATGCATATAAATTATGCAATATTCTCAGATATTAGGACAAGCATATTTTTAAAAGATTGTGCCACTGATTCAAAAAAAACTGTACCGCTGATACAATGCTAAACATGATTTGCTCTTATCTACTGACTTTTTGACTGTGGTGAACATCATGTTAGCCAATTCCCACTCTTGAGATTGAGTCTGAGTACGGTAGATTTTGGTCTTGTCTAGTGTACACAGCACTGGACCAGGCATCAGAAGATCTGTCACTGACTTACTGTAATCCTAGGCAGCCCTTTTTATTCCCACTCTGAGACATGGGAAGGTTGTGATTTGTAGTCTGTAGCAATTGTATATGTGGGTGGAGAAGTAGAAGGAATGCACTGTTAGCTTTAATTCTTCACTTCTTTCCTAGTCTACAGCAACTGTTCCTGACTATGTGTTTCTTCAGTAGCTAACACAGAGGAGTGTTGATCTCTATTAAGGCCTTTAAACACTCTTATAAAACAGCTGAAATAATTAAGCCTTAAAAGAAACAGAGTGGTAAAGGTGACAATATTGGTCTTTATTGACATTGCAATGACACCTATAGGAGAGGCAAACTGTTCCTCTCCCCCAAATCCTTTCCAGTCTCTGCTTTTAAAACTATTTGTTGATCTGCTATCTAGTTTACCTCTATAATATATGGTTTCTGACATAAATGACTAATGTTTCTCTGGAAACAATTTGTTCTGCTGTACAAGTCAGACTAGTGTTTTCTCTTTTGGGTCAGAAATAGATTTATTGTCATCTGGATGAATAAACTTTAATTGTGGACATTAAAGGAAAAAAACAGCAGGATAAGATTATCGAGACTCAATAATAAAATTTGAGCATAATTCTTTAATACTGTATATTAAAAGTTAGAAAGCATGGAACTTTTTACATGATCAAATTGACTAATTCCTTCAAGAAATTCAGAAGTATTTATTTCAAAAGTTATGTGTACTCTTACTATGCAATTTCCTTTCTCTATCATGAAGATATTTTATATTTCATTAAATATCCTGTTGATACACTAACTTTATTGTCCTCTGCATCTGCTAGAACCACAGTACTGACCTTGGCAATTATATTTGGCAGAATACATGTTATGAATGTGTTCTAAAAAGTGAAATGGAATGTACAGTTCTTAAACAAAAATATTATTTTCATTTTCTAGGGCTGTCGATCACAGTTAATTCAAGTCATTAACTCAAAACAACTCAATTAAAAATTGTAATTAATCACACCATTAAATAACAGCATACCAATTTAAATTATAAATATTTTGGATGTTTCTACACATTCAAATATACCAATTTCCTTTAGAACACAATACAAAGCATACAGTGGTCAAATATCTGCACTGTAAAAAAGACAAGAGAAATAGTATTTTCAATTTACTTCATACCAGTACTGTAATCCAATCTTTTTATCATGAAAGTGCAACTTTACAAATGCAGACTTTTTACATAACTGCACTCAAAAATAAAATAATGGAAAAGTTTAAAGATAAGTCCACTCAGTCCAACTTCTTGTTCAGCCAGTCATTAAGATAAGAAAATTTATTTACATTTATGGGAGATAATGCTGTTCACTACTTATTTGCAATGTCATTTGAAAAGTAGAACAGGTACTCAGATGGCCCTGTTGTAGTTTGCATTGCAAGGTCTTTGTGTGCCAGATACGCTAAACATTTGTTTCTTCTCTCATGCTTTGGCCACCATTCCAAAGGATGTGTTTCCATGTCAATGATACTGAGTTAAAAATGTGTTAATTAAATTGTGACTGAACTTCTTGGGGGGAGAAGTTGACTCACAAATTTAATTTTGGTCACAAAATTCATGGTTTTACTCACATTTTTCCATATATTTCATGTTACAACAGTCTTAGATGAGGACGCAACATGTGTTGTTTGATAGACTGAAGATGTGACAAAACACAAAAGAAGGTACCAATATAAAATTTCTGAAGATAGCTACAGCACTTGAGCTGAGGTTTGTCTCTCTGATGCGCTTTCCAAACCCTGAGAGAAACAAGGTGTGGAACATGTTGTTAGAAGTCTTAACGACCAACAATCAAATCCAGGAACTAAAGATCCCAGAACACCAAAAAAGAAAATCAATCTTCTGGGTCATATCTGACTCAGATGATGAAAATGAAGGTGAATCAGTCCACAATGCTTTGGGTTGTTATAACCCATCATCAGTGTAAAAGCATGACCACCATTTCAGAGGACAAAGCACAAAGGAGAGTATAAGGGTGTGTCTATACTGCACCCATAGCTCAAAATAAACTACACATTTTAAGCTACACATTTTGCATAGCTTATTTCGAGTCAATTTTGAAATAACTTATTTTGTAATTTGGTGCTGTGTAGATGAAATTTCTAAATAACCTGCTATTCTGAAATGTCCCTTAAACCTCATTTCATCAGAAGTACAGGGATGTTGGAATAGCAAATGGATAGCTATTTCGGGATACCTCTGGTATCCCAAAATAGCACTGCAGTATAGACGTAGTCCCAATATTTAGCATCTCAAGCAAATTAGATCATAACGGTGGCCTATACCTTCTGAAAAAGATTAATGATCTGTTGAATTCTGAATATTTGCACCAAACATCTCTATAAAATTTGCCAATACTTGTTGCAGAGTTAGCTCATGATGCAGTAGTGTATGCATGTAGTGTTGAGGTAGTTGTGTGTGACAGTTCCCGGAAAATAAATTACATACTGTGCACAAATAAGGGATTGCTAAAAAGTGATACAAAAATAGCATTACATCTTCAACAATTAGTACCTTTTCAGAATTTTGCACTACTCCCAACTATGACAAGAGACCAAATAACTGAAAAACAACAAATAGTCTACAAAGTGCTACCAGACTAACAAAACATGTCTATTTGGGGGCGCATGGCCAGGTCTTTTGAATGTAAACTTGTGACAAGTATCACATCACTAGAACAGGAATTACCTCAAATAATCCTCAAATTTAGAAGAACAATTTGGGAATAGAGAGGCCATCCTATTATAGCCAGTAGCCCAGTTGCTATGGAGGCAACTGAAATGCAGTAGATATGGGAAAGGAAGGTTTGAGTCTTTGCTATGTCTGATTCAGAACAGGGACTTGAACCCTGGTTTCTCGCATCAAGTGAGTAGCCCAGCCACAAGGATATTCCCCATTCTAGCAGATGCCTATTTCAATCTCTGGAATTAGAGTTGTTCCACTTTGGATATTTAATTATACAGTAAACGGGCCAGAGAAAAAACCGGTCACTATTCCTTTGGGATTATGGTACTCACCTGGTCTGTTAGGCTGTGAATCAGAAACAGCAGGGACTTGAGATAAAGGTGGTTCTCCCAAGTCCTTTCAAGTGTCTGTCACTTCTCAAGTATATCCACAGTAGTGAGGCATCTGGCTACCCCTTGCCCTTGCATGAAGAAGGCCTGTGGCGGCACAGAAGAGGCATCTCCTCAATCCCACTGACAACTGGTAATGCATGCACTCCTCTCTAGGTCTTGCAGGCCCAGCTCTCACATTTCAGGTTATATCAATGGGCCACTCCAGACTTCTGAGTTACTTTCTGGACTGTCCAGCCCCAGTCCACTGGACCCTCACAGTAATCACTAATCCACTTCTTTCAGAGAAACTGCATCCCCCAATTTACCAGTGCTGCCCCAGATCACTACTCTGCTTAATTCACAGCACTTACAACATACAAGCAGCCATATTGGGTCAGACCCATGATCTATTTACCAAATACCCTGTCTTCTGCCAGGTGCTTCAGAGGGAAGGAACGGAACAGGCAATCATTGAGTGATCTATCCAGTTATCGACTCCTGGCAATAGAGACTATGGATACTCAGAAAATTGGGTTCCAAATTTAGATTTGTTTGTAATGAAAACAAGTTCACGTTTATTTAACAAGGCATACAGAACAAAGTACATAATAGCAATTATGAGCATTGGATACAAATGGCTACATATTAAATAAAATTACAACATGCATTCTAGAGCCTAACAAGATACTTTCATATCTAAAAATATTGCTCACCCCAAATGCCTGCAGTGCTCTACAGCCAGGCAGTCTGTGAACCTTGTTTCATGTACAAGATCAGTTTGTCTCCTAGGTGAAGGATTTGATGACTTTGCACTACAAGAGACACCAACCAACCCTATACCTTTATTCATAAATAGGATATATGCATCCTGCCTATTGTTTCATCCTTAAAATGTCACAGTCTCTGAATTCACAACTGGTTCTATATGCAAGGTGACATACAATACATAAATGGCCACAGAGACAAACAGACATCACTTACCTCTTGTCTGAGAGGAACATCTGAGGTGTCATCTTGAAGTTAAGACAGGTCACCAGATCTTAAAAGCATAATTTTCAGGATAGTTACATAACTCTTTAACTATTATCTGTACATGCATTTCACAATGATTATAATGATCAGTGGGCTACTAACTCTCAGTGGTGGACTCAAATGCTACTCTTCGGGGAATTCTTATGCAAATATCTGACCCAGGAGATCATTGTACATTTCTATTCACCCCTTGTGCCCTCTTACAGTTGCCACTAAGGGGTCCCTCTGTAGGAATTAGAGCAGAGTCTTGAGCATTATACTCGGTGGCTATGGCAGGTAAGTGCCATAACCATTGGCTAAAAGGGAGAGTACTCTCTCCACCACACAAATTCCACCCCGGATGTGCAAAACTTGTCAAATTAATGTTTCATAAAGTACCTCTTTCCCAGGAAGGGTTTTGGATTTGATAAATTGGTATTTTCCAACAAAAGACTGTTCTATCAAAAAAAAAACAAAAAAAACCACCCAGCAAGTTCTGCTGATTACTTCAACAGTACTGACTTGCCATGATCGCCAGTCACGAAGAGGTGAAAGGCTCTTCCATATGCCACAGCAAGAGTCCTGAGCTATCCGGTTATGATTATCTACAACTAAAATTCAATCAGTTTCCTTTTTGGAGGAACAATCATTTTGATAATAGATTCCACACATAGCTGTACAAACTCATGAACTTAAGACACCTTTTACTAACCAATATGTCTATGTATTAGCTTTCTTTTCTTCAAATGGCATAGCTGAAGGTTTCAAAATCATTGAACACTTAGTCAAGCTAGCAACATTAGGAAACACATTAAAGCTATGTAAAAAAAAACCCATCAAATCAATCTAGAATGTTGTAGGGCCTTCACTATGAGCTATAGGAAAACTAAGATTAGTCGGAGCATAAAGTGACAAATCTTTCTTCTATACACAATCAATAGTATTGATTTGTAAATGAACAGCACTATGCTATGATGGCACCTAGTGGTACACAATATACATTGGTATAAGATATAATTGATAATCAATCATCGTTTAAAGACTATTGTTCTATCTTTCAGGCAAGTTTCAAGTGCTGCATTACTTTATTGTTATACCAAACACTTGGGTAAGCAAGAGGGCATCTTATGATTAGCATTGTAACATTTTCTTGAAAACAGCCTTTTAAAAAGGAATTTGGCAATTCTGTTGCTGTTTCCAAATTGGCATATTTTGCCCACCTGATAGAAGACATAGACTTTCCAAAATGTTTCCCCCTATTTCCCACTTTTTTGGAATTCACCTCCCTTAACGCCCCGCCCCTCACACACACACCCCCATCCCCTCCCCTCCATCCTCTGTTGGAAACCAAGCACAGGACCAGATGCTTGATTAGATCCAAGCTGTGGACAGGGGCAGCAAGAAGTGGGGGACCACCTAGGAGCCTTTTACAGCTCCCTGATCCTGAGCTGCCCTACCTCAACATGTTAGAGCTTCAAAGGCGCAACTCTAACTCACACCAGTGGAGATGGAGTACTACATTCCCATACTTGCCTCCTGCCACTGAAACGCCCTTACCAGGGTCAACAGCAAGGAATAGGGGTGTCGGTAGATGATTGGCCTACTCTGATAGTGTTCCTCTACACAAGAGGAATTCTTTGCTGGCCATGTCAAGTCCACTTTACACAGCACAAAGTACAGAAAATCCAGATCACCAACTTTAAATATAATTTTCTTTTTTCCTTCCTATAGGCTACAGCAGATTTTCATAGTGATTACCTATAAATGGCTGATATACTCAATTTTTCAAGTTTAAACTCATGGGTTTGATACCACTGCAGCTTCTGGGCAAAAAGTTTACACAATCCCAGGCCCATTGCACCACGCAAGGAGTTCACGCCATAGAAGACCTGCACCCAGCCCTCCTTTAGAGTATCTGTCACAAAAAAAGCAACTTACAGATGTATGCAGTCTAAAGATCCATGCTCCCATACGCTCCACCCAGTACCAGCCACTGGAAGCTTACAAGGTCCCCCACACCCTAGCAGCACTGTTTAAGTTGTGCACAGCACTTTTTATGCTGTCATAAAACATTTTATTTTCTGCTGCTGGAAACTAGTGCCAGGTTCCTCAGCAAGAGAAACCTGCAAAAGTCCTTGATAAATGCTGACTACCTAGATAATGGCAGTTTTTTTGAAATATAGGAAATCCTTTGTAATAACCAAGCATCATATTTTACAAGGGAAAGAAAATGGGATTTTTTTTTTAAAGAAATCATCTGATTTTTAAACATATTCAGAAATTCAGGGAGTAGAATGCAAGAAGGCATGGAAGGGAATGTAGGAAAAATGAACAAAAGGACTATCAGTGCTGGCACGTCATTGGCAATACATAAGGGGTTCAAGGTGGAGATCGACAGTTATGCTGGGTTTTGAAATGTTGAATTTGATAAGGTAAAGAACATGAAGCCAGTGAAATCACTGAAAGAGAGAGACCAGGAGAAATAATTTGACTTGTTTCTCATTGAGCTATTCCTACAGTCTTCATTTCATTAATAAAGACAAAAATTCCAGAGAAGCTAACAGTTAAGTCTGATACAGAGTCTTCATTCTCACACAGTTACAAAAAAATTCCCCTTCCAGTGTTCCCTTCACATCAGCCAGAAACATTGCAATGAACCACAAAATTACTTCTTAGGAAATTATACAAAATCTGGAACAATATTCTCCTGCAACCAAAATACTATAGTTATCTCCCAACACAGCTACGTGATATCCCTTCTGCAGTCTTGACTCTATTGGTTAAGAATAAATCACACACACACACACGTACAAAGGAATTCATCAGGTGGGGTCATTCTCCTATGATGTAAAAACATTTCTTTTTTTACCCTTAATCAGATTGAAAGATTTTGTGGGGACAATTCCCTTTTTCCCCCAACTATTCTGAAGCTAACAATCACCTGCAAAAGATAATGTTGGTTGCCAGTTAAATTTACCAGGTAAATAATATTCTATAAAATTATTTATATTGCTGTTACATGTATAAGCCCTAGTCATGGACTAAAGCACGGTTCAGAAAAACAAAAAAGATAGTCCCTGCCCACAAAAGTTACAAGTAATTACCATTTTTTCTAAAGTTGTTAAATGCTTGTTACTAGGAAATATGCAATACCACAATTATATACCTCCTATGACCAAAATAATTCTCCTTGCTCCCAACTTTTTATTCTGATCTACAGATCATCCTGTTGATTTTTGTTATTTTGAAGGAAACCTATCACCCAAGTTTAACTGCCCTAAGGTTTTGTGACAACTACAGTCCATACTTTTTCTTTTAATGAAAAAAAACCCAAACATTTTACAATACCTGTTCTGATGAAGACTTATTTCTCTAAACAAAACATGCAATTATTTGAAAGTGTTCTCAGTCCTTTAAGCAATGGGAAAGAACTTGCCTCTTTTGTCTTTTTCACAGGATTAAGACATTTAATGTACATGAATTATTTTCACTAATCCCAGGACTTCAGTGGTTTGCATTAAATACTTTGTCTCAGTGACTCTGGGTTTTATGTAGCCAGGAAAAGCAATTTGCAGTTCTGAACTCTATCAATAACTCTTCCACATTAAACAGGAATAACCTTACGTTACCCACAGACAAAAACTCTGGTCAGTGTCCTTCTAAAGAAAGCTGTACTGATCAGAATAGTAGCATCAAAGACCAGGACGTGGGTGTCATACCTCTGAGACAGAGCAGTAGTTGCTTACCAAGAGCCAGAGCCTAAGTCAGAAATCAGAGCTAAGGGTTAGAGGTGAGTTTCCCCAGAATGAAGGAGTAGAATAAGGAAGGAGCATAAAGTACCACAGCCATGGTAAAATGCTTTGAGAAGCCAAACTGTTACTGCTGTTGGGCTTCAGACCTAGTCTACTGACTCTTCCCACCAGTCAGGCAACCTACTAAAACCCAGGTGTGCTTATTAGATTGCTCTGAGAATGGCTCTGCTGCAGTCCTTTCTGCTAGTCTGAGGCAACAGTCTCATGCAAAACTATAAAAGTTTCCCCTTTGCTGCAGTCTGTTGCAAAGATTTGTTTAAGAAAAGCTCAAACAAGCACAAGCATGTTGATTTGCAAGTTCATAAGTATTTTTTCTTTCCAAAGTCCTCTGACAGAATCTTTAAAATGGCCATTACTACTTAGCTGGCAAGAAAAGTGTGAGGAGTGTGCCAAATGCAGAAAACAAAAGATGTGAATTATACTATCTATGCTGGTTTACCCAGCACCGCAGTCTATATCTCTAAACTTTTTGTGCCCAGGATCACTTTTTTTAATTTAAAGGGAACAGAGGAGGTACCTGCCCCTCCCTGAATCCCTATTCCTCCTTCAAAGTCCGTCCCAATCACTCCATGCTCTCTCTTTCCATCACTCACTCTCCCCTACCCTTGCTCACTTTCACTGGGCTAGGGCAAGGATTTGGGGTTCAGGAGGGTGTGTGGGCTCTGGGCTGGGGTTGAAGGGTTTGGATGAAAGAGGCAAGTGTGCATGCTCTGAGAGGGATTTTGGGTGCAACTTTAGAAAAACTGGCAATTAAAAAGAGAGTTTCTGGACTGGGCATATTGTGTGGGTGCTGAAGGGGATACAGGAGCTGACTCTCAGAGGGGGCTGAGGTATGAGATGGGATGGGATGTGGGGTACATGCTCTGAGAGGAGAGTCTAGTCTGCAGCAGGAGGTACAGGGTGCAGAAGAAGTATGAGGTACTAGCGGTGGGAGAGGGCAGTTCCTCATTCCCAGAAAATGGGCCTCACCAGTAGAAACAAAAAACCAAGACATCTAATCTATCTATCTATCTATCTATCTAGTTTAGAGTGCTTCATTCTGTCTATGCATCTGTGAGTTTGTTTGTTCAAGAACTCCTCCTAAACCATAAGAGCTAGGACTGCCAAATCTGGTATGCAGCTTCCTCTTCTCCTAACTTAAAGCAAGGTCAGGGTTTGGTTGTG
>CM057845.1:69491695-69522450 GCA_030068395.1 Apalone spinifera
CCCCTACCTCTCCTTACCCCCAAACCATCACTCCAGCCTTCATTTTCCTTCATCTTTTTAAAAATACAATAATTGAAATAAAGGATGGACATTTTTCATTTATTTTCCAAAAGAAAAAACCTTCAGCTGAAGACCCGAGCAACACCAGGTACATTTGCTAGTGATATATATTTTCAAAAAGTTACCATATGAATATTACTCCAGTCAGGACAAGTTGGGCATTTGAGAACTCACTACTCAAATGATAAAATGTAGGTATAAGAGAAATAAAAATTAAAATGAAATGCATAGATCAGTCAACACCCTTAAAATGATATGCTTTGAAAGAATAAAATTACAGGGAATATGTGCAATTCTGGAAATACAGAGTAGTAATAACAACACAATTATGTGTTGGGAGGTGAGTGTGAAAGAGACTGTGTGCAACACAGAATTTTGTGTGTGTCAGAGAGAGAGAGAGAGAGAGGCTTTGAGCAGGCTGCTAGGGAAATCTCAGAAACAGTGCCCTACCTATGGCACTCACCATTCAGAGTATCTTTCAAACAACAGCAGCTTCCAAGCCTCCTGTCCTGACATAGGCTGTGTCTCTAGTCCCTTGCTTTGCAGAGATGGTATACAGGGGCAGGAGAATGGAAGAAGGGAGTGGGAAGAGGGAGAAAGAGAGAGAGCGCACGACGTAGCATTTTTCCATTATGTCCCAGCACCAGTTGTTCAGAAAGAGCCCAAAGCGTGTTATGAATGGTTCACAGGAATCACATATCCATATATGAGGTGGAACACAACTCCACCCAACTCTTCGTAAGGAATAATGTGTGAATAATGATACGTATGACACTGCCTCCTTTATATGCCTCCTTAAAACCCACTTAGTCCAGGAAGTCCCCTTAAAGCACTAACAATACTGTTTTTTCAATACATCAGAAATCAGGGAAACCAACAAAATGATAATTAATCATCAACATTCTCTCTGCATCATACTAAGGGTATGTCTACACTACAGAAAAGATCAAAGCTGCCACTGTTGTTCTTCCAGGGTTCGAATTAGTGGTCTAGTGAAGACAGCTAATTCGAAGTGAAAGGACACTTTGGTCAATGCCAGTTACCCTGCTTTCACGAAGAGTAAGGGAAGTTGAAGGGAGAGTGTTCCTCCTTCAACTTCCTGCAGTGTAGACAAATGCCAAAAGCCAAGTTAAGCTACTTCAACTTCAGCAATGCAATTAACATAGCTGAAGTTGTGTATCTTAATTTGACTTTGTCCCATAGTGTAGACATACCCTAAGGTATTAACTTAAAAAACAACAAATGGTCTGGTAACACTTTATAGACTAACAAAACATGTAGATAGTATCATGTGCATTCATGGGCACAGCGCACTTCTCATCTGAAGAAGTGGGCTGTTCCCATGAAAGCTCATGATACCATCTACATGCTTTGTTAGTCTATAAAGTGTTACCAGACCATTTGTTGTTTTTTAAGTTTATCCTATATAGACTAACTTGGCTACCCCCTGAAGCTTCCTAAGGTATTAGTTCAGAAAGGACAGAGGAAAATATACCACTGATTGAATCAATACTACTTCAGATGGTACCTGAAATTTCAGATGAAATTCTCCCATCCAAAATACAGACCAGGCTCAAGCCTGTGTGGATTTTTACAGTCCTGGTATGACCACAGCTGAGTCAACATATTAGAATATACTAACAAGGAAGGATTAGTCAGTGATTAGTTTGTCAGCTACCATGGTGCCTACTGCTAATACAGCTGTGGAGCTCATTTTCCCATGAATGGATAGGGTATGTATATTATATCTGGCAGGCCGACACATTCTGAAATGCAGTGTACAAATATGGTGTGAGCGTTCTACTCTGGTTTGTCAAATGCGGAGAATACCCCTTCTATGGGAATTTAGTATTGCTTTATTCTGAAATGTAAAAAGACACTACTGTTGCAGTTAGTATAAGGCTGCCAACCAATGACATGTCAAAGTGACCTGAAAAATACTGATTAATGATTAATGCTAATACTTAAGTCATTTCTATCTCAAATGCATAAAAGATGGAAATTCTCCACACCTGATATCAATGAAAGAAAACAAGATCTATGCTCTAAATATGAATCTGTAGGAAATGCATGAAGTGCAAAAGAGATTACGTACAAACCTGAAAAAAAGCTAATGATGTAATATCAGAGAGAGAAATTTAGCCCTGTGGCTCCTTTCTGATATAATGAAAGAAGTTTCTGCTGTTGCTGACTTGTAACCTATACTTTCCCTTTTCTGGATTTCTTTCTCTTTTAAACGATGTCTCAGTATCATGTAGTGCTGTCTTATTGCAGCATGGTATAGTAATAATGTTATAAAAGGAACAGCTGACTCTGAACATTCATATAATACATGTCAATTACCTCCATCAAATTGTATGATGCCATCCCTTCATCAGGGCCAGGGCATGAAGTAATGTTGCATGAGAGAAAATCTTGATAAGAGCTGTCTTTAGGATGATAAAGTTATGAGAGATTGCCTATTATTCATGTACACAGGCATGCTTTCTGGCAGTCATGCCAGAAGAGGCTTGTCATAGCTTACTGTTGTGGGAAACTTACTGTTGTCCCTCCTGGACATTTGTCTGTAGTTGTTACCCTAAGAAATTGGCCGGAAGCTTATAAAGAGTCAAAACGTTTTCCCTTGTGAGGTTCAATAGCTCACAGGCAGGACAGAATCATTCAAGCTATCATTTGTCTGACATTACTGTTTGGACATTTATACGGTAATTAACATTTTTACAGTTAAAATAATAGCTATGAGCAGCCTGTACCCAACAAACACAAAATGTCCTCTTGCAGGAGGGAAAATGAATAATCCAACAAATAAATTCTTTTCCCTTTGCCAGGCTGTTACTAGTTTAGATGAATAGCTTTCCCTCTGCACAATTTATCCAAAAACTTTTTAAATAAAGAGTTTGAACCCTCCAGAAAGGTCAATCAAGAGAGCAGCCATTCATTTTTCCTTAACACAGTCCTTCTCTACAAGACAATCAATTTTTATGCCCAGTATTTGGATCCCATCTGTCTGTAACCACATCCCTTAACCCACCTCCTCTGGGGCACCTGGTGCTGGCCACTGTCGGGACACAGGCTACTGGGCTAGATGGACCTTTGGTCTGACCCAGTACGGCCATTCTTATGTTCTTATGTCCTTCTATGAAGGGCTTGACTTACCACGAACACCTCCTTGGGTCCACATATGGCCTGGCATCTTTCTTCCCATCAGGTACCTCCAGTCAATGGTTACTCCAACACTGTAATGGTTGGCCTATTCCTATGACTTTGCCCTCCAGCCAGTAACTTGAAAGACTCTTCCCTTCCAGGATAGTCCCTGAACAAAACAGAAAAGGGAATTAGCATAAACAAAATGAGTTCATAGGGATAAAAGAGAATGATTCCCCTTCAAGGTGCACCAAAATGTGGTCCTCAACTCCCTTATGGAGGGGCCATCAGGGAAGGTCCCAGCTTCATGCAGCCCTTTCCTTTTAACTTGAAGGCCTATTCTCTTCTCTAATCTTCCAACAAGTGAGTGGCTCTATTCCTCTTTTTATCTCTTCCTTCAGTTGGTGCATGTCTTGCAAGTGTGGCACAATGGACTGTCTTAGTACATACCAGCTCTTTAACCCCTTACTGTCCATTGTGGGATTTGTATACCTCTTCACACTTTCTTATCTACTTCTACATCCTAACAAAACCAATAGAAAACATCTCATCCATGACGATAACAGGTCTTTGTCATTTACCAGTTTCTGCCTTCTTTACAATCACTACTGCAGGCTTATTCAGAAGTAGCAGTGGGAACAATTAGTAGCTGCTATCTAGGGAGAAAGATTTAAAAGTGCAGGTCAGGGGAAGAACTAGGGAAATGAACTCAGAAAGGCCATTTTGGCTGAAGTGTGTTAGGAGATGCAAAGGAGTTAGAACATAAGAACATAAGAATGTCCATACTGGATCAGACCAAAGGTCCATCTAGCCCAGTATCCTGTCTTCAACAGTGGCCAATGCCAGATGCCCCAGAGGGAGAGAACACAACAGGTAATCATCATGTGAGCCCTCTCCTGTCATCCATTTCCAGACAAACAGAGGCTAGGGATGCCATTCCTACCCATCCTGGCTAATAGCCATTGATGGACCTAACCTCCATGAGCTCTTTTTTGAACCCTGTTAAAGTCCTAGTCTTCACCACATCCTCTGGCAAGGAGTTCCACAGGTTGACTGTGCGCTGAGTGAAGAAAAATTTCCTTTTGTTTGTTTTAAACCTGCTGCCTATTAATTTTATTTGGTGACCCCTAGTTTTTATATTGTGGGAATAAGTAAATAACTTTCCCTTATTCGCTTCTTCCACACCAGTCATGATTTTATAGACCTCTATCATATCCCCCTTTAGTCTCCTCTTTTCTAAGCTGAAAAGTCCAAGTCTTTTTAATCTCTCTTCATATAGGACCCATTCCAAACCGCTCATCATCTTTGTTGCCCTTTTCTGAACCTTACTACAGTATTACAGTACAGTCCATAGTATAAACTGGAAAATACTTATGAAGAAGAAAGAGGAAAAGAATGGGTGGTAGGTTAGGCAAGGAAAGTTATTTTGAGAAAGTGATCCAGGTGAGGGAGGTATTAAAGATTAGGAGAGAGTCACAGATGAAGGGTAAAGCTAGAAGGGTGTGATCATGCCCAAAGAAAGGGAGAAAATGAAAGCCATGCAGATTGAGCTGTTGGAACTATTTACCTTATAAATCCTGCTCTTTTTCAATTTTGTTATGGTTTTAGCCTGCTTTTGTGGAAGAATTACATTCCCAAAGAGAGATTTATTGGACTAAAAATGAAGACAAAGGAAAATGTGTTGTTTAAACTAGAAATTATCAGAAAGCTTTTTGGAACAAAGTGCATAAAATGAACATCAGTATTTCTTCTGAACATGACTGTCCACTAAGACCTCCAGCACACTTAGGATGATGGAGGTTGGGATAGGATGGGAAAGATCAGCTTCACTCAGTGATAAGTGGTTGAAATCTATCACTTCACATCTGCAAACTCTTCACTTTATTGTCATTCATAGGTTAATGGAAGGAAAATAGCTGGGCAGTTTTTTACTAGAAATTTTGTGGGCGGAATGTGAAGAATTGTTTTTTCAATTAATTAATGTTTTAGATTTCAACAAAAAATGTTTTTTCTGTTTTCCAAACATTTTTACTTAAATCCAAGAATTTTTACAGAAATCAAAAAGCTTTTCAGTTTTAAATTTTTCATCAAAAAACTGGAAAATGTTCAAGGAATATTTGATTTTTTAGGAAAATTTGTATTTGCTTCAAAAAGCCATGCTTCATCATTAAACAGGTTTTGACTAGATCTGCTTACAAGCCCATGGCTCTATCCTGCAAATACTGATGCACATGCTTAATTTCATTCATGTGTACTCCCACTGAGTTCAATGGGACTATTCACATGCATAAATAGTTTGGGATCACAACAGGCTTCTGAAAAAAATTAATGCTTCATTCATATCTCATATTGCCCTCTTTAACGCACTTTTGCAAGTCTCCGCGGCTCTGCAAAACTATAGACAATACAAAACACTCCTGTCTGTTTTGTCACTCATGCTAAGAGTTACAACCACACTATTCCAATTTACTCTTTATCAATCCTTTCACTAATGGATAAGTTGGAGTGATAAACAAAATTGTGCTAATGGCATATACAACTTTTCATGGTCAAGCTTTAATTGAATTATGCACGTCCTCACCACTGCATAATCTACATTCCATGAAAAAAATATTATTTCAACTTTATGCAGATATCCAGATACAAGGATTTGTTCTGGTTAGCAGCTATGCATCTAATTTCCTTGTTAGTAGATTTGCTACTTTCATTTCCCATTTTTATGTATGATCTCAGAATTTTAAGATAAGATATAGCACCTGGCTTGCAAGTGTGTGACAGAATGTGTGTTTGGAAAAAAAAAAGATAAAGAGAATAAAAAAATAGATCTATTTGCACATCCAGGCATAACTCCCAAAAGGCCTGACATGCAAAATCATGTACCTGAACACCTAATGTAAGGATACTCAATTTAGAGCCCCAGGAGGCACTGGGGAGGAATAACTTAGAATGGCCCTGGTAAGGGGCTATTTAGAAATAGCGGTAGTAGAGCGTCTAAACACACCTTATTTCAATTTGTTTATTATTTGATGCATCTGACAAAGTGGGTCTTTGCCCACTAAAGCTTATTCTCCAATAAATCTGTTAGTCTCTAAGTGCCACCGGACTTCTCATTATTTAAACACACCTTATTTCAAAAAAGCTATTTCGGAATAGGCGTTATTTCTCATAGAATGAGGTTTACAGATTTGAGAATAAGTCATCCATTATCTCAAAATGTAAATGGAATGGCTGTGTAGACGCTCGCATTGTTATTTTGAAATAAGGCTGGTTATCTCAGAATAACGGTGCAGTGTAGACTCATCCTAAATGATTACATCTCATTTTTGTGAAGCATATTCCGGAAAAGTATTGCAGCAACTTGATCATAAAAAAGCAGTTCTGTTTTTGTACATAAGATCACAAATTGACTATCCTCATAGTATTGTGTAGGGAGATGGGGTAGAGAAGAGAAAGCAGAAAAGGTTGGTGTTGCTATCTCCGTAGCTTTCTAACAATTCACTGAGCTACTGTTTTATATACTAGACTTTGCAGACCATGTCAATACAGCTTGTAGACAACCCATTTTTAGTTAGAAACGTATGCTTAATGGCTTTAGTGTCTAAAGTTTCCTCTGAATCAAATTTTGTAGAACACCTGCTTTAGTTTCATTTCAGTTGGAATTTGGCAGAAAAGAAGTCATGAAGGGGAAAACATTCTTTGTTTATGTACTTTCCCTGTCTACAGTAGGGGCAGAATATGAATTAATTATGATTCTGTGTGAAGCCAATACCTTGGCGACTGAGACTGTGATGTTTTGATATTTTTATTACAGTATTATATTTGGTGATTGCATTTTGTTGGGGCTTTTATGTACAGCGTTACAACAATGAATTTTTATTGGTATATTTTATTGATTCTTTGTGCATGTGGGCTACCTGAGTGTAGTTAATTTTGTTGTTAAATGTGTTTACTTGCTACATACTCAAGCAGTAGTTTAGAAGAAGATTTAATACTATAGAATGATTTAATAGAGTGGCTTATTTAGGCATACGTACTTGATCTAGGAGTACTGGGGATGCAGGGAGCACACACCATGATTTGAAGTGGTTTTCATTATATACAAGGTTTACAGCTCAGTGATTCTCAGCAATCCCCCCATCCCCATACAAATTATTCCAGCACCTTTGTATTTAGGTTAGAAAGTCACTGTTCCCCTGTAAATCTAAATAGCCCCCAGAAGCTATAAATATCTTCATCTAGAGGGGAAAATTCTGGCATGAGACAGTATTATTGATGTGCTTGTAGGAAAAGTATGGATCACAGGAATGCATACCTAAGTAGAGTATGGACTCATACTCACTAAGTATATTCAATCCTTGCCCAGAAAAAAATGTAAGTCACATAATAACACTTTGTATATCCTAATACAACAAAAAAGAAAAAAATCTGCATTTTTATAGTGTAGAAGAAACCATAATAAATAAACTTATGACACCAATAGCTAGGAAGGCAAGAATTGTCATATGCAGGGATACCAGCTACTCACAAGCTATTCTCGTATATCTACACAAGATTCTGTTTGACAGTGTTTGGGATGAAAGGAAAGTTAAGTTGCTATATAGTGTTAGCCTTCTGAATAAAAAATAACTTTTAAACCTAGCTTAAAAGATGACAGTTCCGTGACTCTCCTGAAATAGAAAGAATGTGCTATAAAGCTAGGCCTATGACAATAACAGTATGACAATAGGCTCTTATAGTCACATACTCCTTGATCTGAGGGCAAAATGTTTCAAAAACAGGTAAAAAGCTTGCTCACTGATATACTTGGACTCAGCCAACAAAGGACTTTGTATAGAGAGATGGGCTCCCTACAGAACCCCAAATCTGAACCATCCTTGAACTGAAATGGTGGCTATGGAAGGAGGTTTGAGATATGGAAACAAAATTTTCAGCTCTGTTTAACACAGAAAACCGAGATCAAAACACCCAGAGACTTTGGTTTTGTTTATTGCTCCAATTATTAGAAATTAAAACAAATAGGAACACAAGATCAATCTTCATCCTTGAGAGTCTTGACAAATGTCTCCAGTTATATAGAAGCAATGGCTAGTAGCTCATGTCTAAGAATGCTATCACTATAAACTGACATTTTGAAGGTTTTCCTTCAGCAATTAACATTTACTTCCAGATAGAAAATATTAGGGAATGACTTTTAAATTAATCTGCTTTTAAGTTGTTTTTTTTTAATACAGTAGAACATCATACTTTTTTTCTACAGCCTTTGACACATGTAGTGTCTTTGCTTCCCTTAAATATTTGACACATGATTCTGATCAGTTGAGAGTAGATTAGGTGCTAATACAACAAAGGCCTTGCTACACAGATTTCACAAGCAGACAGACCACTATGATCATGTAGTCAACCACCAGCATAACACAGCCCAGAGAATTTCACACAGTAATTCCTGTATCAACCCCAACAACTTTTGGTTGAACTAAAGCATGTCTTTCAGAAAGACAACCAATCTTAATTTAGAGAATCTATCACTGCCCTTAATAAACTTTTCCAAGCGTTAATTACCTTCAATGTTAAAATGTTTACTTTATTTCTAATTTGAACTTATCTAGCATCATTTCCAGATGCTGAATCTTATGTCATGTCTTTGTCTACTATGTTAAGGAGCCCTGTGCTACCAGAAATCTGTGTGTGGATACTTCTAGAACATAATCAAGTCATCTCTTCACCGTCTCTTTGTTAAGTGAAATAGACTGAAAATATGCAGGCTCCCACTATATAGCAGGTTTCCAGATCTCAGATCATTATTGTGGCTGGTTCCTGAACCACTTCCAATTTTTCAACATCTTTTAAGTGCAGGCAGAAGAACTGGACATAGTATTCCTGTTACAGTTTCATATAGAGAGATAGTATCCGACTCCTACTCAATATTTTCATATTTCTACTTCTAATACAGAGGCTAACAGGGCTGACAAAATCAGCTCATTGTCACCTGATTATCTACCATGAATCCCAAGTCCTTTTTCAGAGTAAATTGCTTTCCAGGACATACTCCCCCATGCTGGAAGTCTGGCCTACCTTGCAATTCGGCTCAATTAAAATGCACTTGGACTTCAATGGAACTGAGTCAGAAAGGTACTCAAACATATGTGTATCTTCAAACATGCCTAATGTTAAGCATTTTAATATACTGCTGCTTGAAACAGTGTTGTATTAAAGTATACTTAGGAATGTTTAGTGCCAATCAGCAGGGTCTACACACAGCACATAATGCATAACACATTAATGTGCTTTAGAAATCACACCTCTGAAATGTGTTATCCTGCCGTGTAGACAAACTCATAGGCCCCAGTACTGCAAAGACCTATACACATTCTTAATTTTATATAGTAAGTAATTGTGGGTATATTTGTAGTGTGGCTTTGGGTTACATGACCATTTCTATACAATCTCAGGTGAAATAGATAACTTTGTATTATTTCTTTAACTAAAAGAACAATCCATTATCAAAACCAAAAAAAAAAAAAACCCCAAAAAACCCCCAAGTAAATACAAGTAAGCTGAGTCTATTTAAGAGCCAGTGAACTTAAATCTATGTCAAAATACATCATAATAAAAATCTACAACATCTCTCTTTACTCCAAGAAAAATGTTAAATATTTATGACAGCTGGTAGGGCTAAATCATTCGGGGAATCAATAATTGACTACTAGTAAGGTTTCAGATTCCTTATAAATATTAAAGACTTTTAATAATTACTTTACAAATTCAAATTAGCACATACCATAGAGGCTTTAAATATTGTGAGCGATAGAGACAAGCTAAGAAGTTAGGTGCCGTAGAACCCATAAAGCTAAATGAGAATTCATTACTTTGAATGATGCTGCTATATTGTAAAGGCACACAATATTGTGACACTGCATACCATGGTTGTAATAGGGCTTCATCCTTTGCTCGCTGAGGTCATTGGCTTAACTCAGAATGCTGCAGGATCAGAGCCATAGAATGGATGTCTCTGTACACAACTCAGGTATTGGTCATATCATTTGAGGGCAAACATAATGGCAGTTTCCCCCTCTAGAAACTTGTAATGTGTTTTTGTTAACTAGAAATGAGCTTCTTTAGTACCTGTGTTATAGAATACAGTACTAGATATGGAGAAGATACAGAGTAAAAGCCTTAGGTTATTACCACTTAGAGCTGGGTGAACTACTCTCAGTCATTAGTAAAATACCCCCAAAAAGGGAGCTTTGGGAGGCACCAAAGCTAGTCACAAATCCAAGTCCAATTCTCCCAGTAATGTTTGGGGGGGGGGGAGGGGAGTTTAAAAAACTGACACCAGTAATTTATCACTGAACACTCTTTTTCCTGTTCCTGAAAGATGAGGAGAGGAAGCAAAATATCGTCATATTCATGGATGTTGCCTGAGTACAGCTAAGTGGGTTTTTTTAAGTTTATTTTAAAAAAATGCAGTTTCACATCAACTGAAAGTTTTCACAAATGTGACACAAATTCACTAAATCATTTCAAAGACAATTGGGTGGGGAGCGCTAGAGTCACAAGGGGATGTACCTTTTACAGAGGTAGCAGGACAAGAAATGACACTGGCAACAGGCCACTTGGATTCAGGCACTTATCCAGCATGCAGGACCAGGGAGTTAAACTCAGATTTCCCCCAGGGGTTACATAGCTATAGACTTGAGGCAATTACAGCAAAATGAAAATTACAGGGTCAAGAGCCAGAGGTTTGCAGTAGAAAGAGAAAATTAAGGAAACTGGGAATCCTGGTTTTCAGATAAGGAAAGAGGGGTTGGAACCCTGGAAAGAATTTTGATATTATTCCCTGATTGCATCTTGGAAAGAGAACTTTGATTTAGACAAGGTTAAACTCTAAAAAAGTAAGAACTTTGTTTTAAGCCATTCTCCCAGCTGAGATGGACTCAGGGATACTACAGACTAATTTGACCTTTGTTTTTTAATGAGCTAGACATCATGTTGATGGTAGCCAATTAAAGAACCTGTACCAAGAAATTTCCCATTAGACCATTTCTCTGTTTGAATGAAACTGTGTTTATTCATGTAAATATTAAAATGTTCTCTAAGTAGCAAGAGAAAGTATTGTTAAATCTTGCAACAGTTTAAAAATGAATTATTAAACACAGTGGATAATATTTTAATGTGATGCAGGTTATTAAATGTCATGCTGGGTTTACAATTCACCCAGACATTAACAAAAACTAATGCAATTTTTACATATTGTTTGGTAAGTAAAAGTAAAGCATCACAGTCTCCAGAGGCAGTTATGCATCCACCCCTGGCATAAGTGGAGATAGGTGGCACCAGACAGCCAATCCTCTAGTTCTAGCTGTAAACCAGTACAACTCAGGATTAGAGAGCTGCAAATGGTTCCCTTATAGCCCCTCTTCTAACCACACCTGAGTGGAGCCTAGATGAAGTCAAGAGTCTGGCTCATTAATTCTAGAGCTGTTTGAAAGAGAAAACACATTCATAAAATTTCTGGGCACGCTCTTAGTCTGGATTATTTCATACCTTCAATTTTTAGAAATGTGCAAAATCTGAAATTATGTCTTTTTGTAAATTGATTTATCTAAAAGATTTTGAATGTCTAAAATATTGTACCCTTTTCCCCCACCAAATGTCCCAATGCACAAATGTGTGTGTGTGTGTGCACGCGCATGCATGTTTGTGTAAACTGCAAATTTTGCTTAGAAAATTGTTAGGCTTTTGTTAAAAATAATTGAGTTATCAATGAAATCTCACCTACTCCACCCATCTATTTGATGATGATAAAGATGATGAAGAAGAAGAAGAAGAAGAAATCGAGTTTCATGAGAACATCCATTATGTACATTTTTTTGACTTGAAAAAAGTTCCATTCAAAAATTTTCATCCAAACTCTGCTACTTATACCCAGATCCTGCAGATGGATGGAACTTGTGCTGCTGCAGAGCCCTGTTGACTTAAAAGCTTTTTGAAGGAAGAGGTGATTTCACCTTTATTAGGTTGCTGTACATAATTACAGACTACTCTTCCATTCTAACCTTTAAAATTGACACTGTAAGAAGAAAAGACAGACATACATGAAGGAAAACAAACAAGAAAAATCATAGCTGTAGAAAATCCAGTATTTTTCCACTTGAAACCAAGTGTCAATTATTTTTCAGACCTTACGGTATGTGATAAAGGCTTAATTTTATTCTTCTCCTATAAGCAGAGGAAGATGATAGAGAAAATATTGTAAAAATAATTGTCCAGTGTCAAGTATATCAAACAGGAAGAAAGTAAGAGTGAATAAGAAAAACATATGAACAGCTTTTGCTAGAAGAATAGAATTATAAGAGCCAGTCACTGACATTTCAGGCTCTTAGCGTTAATTCTCAATAGTGTCTTCTGAATAAGTTATTATTGCCGTCAAACAAAGCAAAAGATGATCCATCAGTTAAGTTTTCTGTGAACCCGTAGCAAAGTTGAAGAAATACTTGAAGAATAAGGTACTCGTATTCAAATACTGTTGATATGTATTCTACATTGCAGCAAGAACAGTGCATAATGAAATTAATACAGTCCACAAACATTGTATCTATCTGCATATGTAATTTCCTTTTCATCTCTAAATTGTAATTAGTGATCAGGTGTCAATCTGTATGACAAATATGATTCATTCACTCCAAAAGTTCATAATCTTTTCTCACATGATATGTATGTATTATGCATGACTACTAGAGGCAAATGCAGAGCATTGTTATGGAGTCTAAAAATAACGATTTCTGATCCAGAAACACAGTTTCAAGATGAGGCTTCCCTGGATAAAAGCCCTAACTGGAGCCACTAACATTTGTTAAGAAAGAGAGAGAGAATTAGAACGTAAAACACAAAACACATGTGGACACCTACAACCACTTGAATACATTTAGAATAGCTGTTCCCTGGTACAGGCCTGACAAGTCTCATAGCTTGGACAGATAGAAGTTGTTTCGCACAGGTAATCATGCCTCTTAATTTGGTTAGGATTCATATTTTCCCATGTTTTCCATTTTTCAGTCTAAAAGAAAATGAACTGTATCCAATCACTCAACACCTGACTTTGGAAGGACCAGGAAAGCCACATGTCCTCAGTCAAGGCAGATATAATCCACTATATATTTGAGAGAGTTTGTGCATCTGTCTGCCTGTGTGTGTGTGTGTTCACCCATCTGTGAGTCTGTTCAAGGACTCCCCCTAAACAGTAAGAGCTAGGACCACCAAATTTGGTATGCAGCTTCCTCTTATCCTAACTTAAAGCAAGGCATGGGTGGAATGTGACTTTCTCATCAAATGGAAAGGTAGGGTTATGATAGCAGGGACAGTTATACTCCAGAATGACCACAGGGGGCAGCAAGCATGGGGGGACAGTTTTACTGCAGAATGACCATGGGGGGGGGGGCAGCAAGCAAGTACACCCTCACTGCCCCAACAGCCCCAGGCTGGCCCCAGGGAGCAACACAGTTGTTGTGCTAGGCAGCACAGCCCCTGTTGCACTAGGCTAGTCCAGGGAGGAATCCTCAGCCACCCTTCCCCCTCCCCTGTGCTCCCACACCTCCCAACTCCCTGTCCTGACTACAGGACCACCACATCCCCCTGCACCCTCCCCTGAGTCTCTCCCACACCTCAGCCTTCTGCCTTGAGCCCCCCATATCCCCAAACCTCTGCCCTGACTCCTGCAGCTCCCATACCTCCAGCCCCTTGCCCTGAAAGACCCAAGTAATGCCAGGTAAATCTTCTAGTAAAATATAAAAGCAAAGAGATAATGAGCTGATGATTCTATCAACAGAATTTGAGAGCAATAATATTGCTAGGTCCACTCTTTTGCAAAGTGCCATTTGGATGTTCATATAAATTATGTATTTCAGATTTTTATTTGAGTTCATGGATTGTAATGTCATCTAAGCCAGGGGTCTCAAACTCATGGCCCATAGGCCATTTTCAGCCTGTGATGGGGTGAAGGAGCCCCACACTGCTGGAGGCAGGACCCGGAAGGGTGGTGGCAGCCGTCCGGCTCTTCCCGCAGCAGCAGGAGAAGCAGCGATGGCCGGAACACACTGAGAGGGTGAAGGCACTCATGCGGCCACCGCAGGCACAGAAGACGCTGGCGCAAGTGCTGTGGAGGGTGGGCCGCGGAGCACCGAGGCTAGGGCACTAGGGGCCGGTTCGGCGGACGCCGGCGCATGCACTTCTGGAGCAAGTCTGGGGGATGCCGGCACATGTGCATTGGGGGCAAGGCCAGGAGATGCCAGCGCATGCACAGTAGGGGCAAGTCCGGGGGACGCCAGCGTGGACACTTTGGGGGCACATCAGGGGGGAGGCTGGTGGCCCATAAAATGGGAAGGGCCGACTTGGCAGGGGGGAGCAATGGGAGCGGAGACAGGTGAGGGGTCACCGGGCCGAGAGAGAGGCCTGAGGAAGGGCCAGAGAGCGGGGGGTGAGGAAGTGGCCCAGGGCGAGCAGAAGGAGTCTTGCCCGTGGGCTGGCGAGTTTCGGCGGTTAGCCCCGCCAGCCAGGTAGGGGAGGAGACACCCCCACTTTAGGGCCCTGGGCTGGGACCTGGAGAGAGGGTGGGCCCAGGTCCCCCTCACACCCTGCTCGGGGGTTGTGCACTGCCGAGAATACAAGTAAACCCCACTGCTGGGGTTACGACATGGGATCAGGGGTGGAGAAAGTGAAGGGGAGAGGACTCCTTATGAGGGACTCCTTCACACAGCCCAAAGAGTTTCACAATCCATCCTCTGCATGGCTGCTGACACATGAGTACCTCTGACCCTGAAAGAGGTGTCCATACCATTCCCCCAAATCCAGACCCTGCTCTGCTTTTGCCCTGTCTCTTTCTGTACCAGCTCTGCCCTCCTCTACCCCTCTCATCCCTTTCCTCAAGTCCCCTCCCCTGAGGAATGCATCCTCCAGGATTACAGATGGATCAGGCACAGGGTGACAGCAAGGAAGGACCCTTCACATTCACCATGATGGTGGGAACTGCAGAGTGGACTACTTTCCATTTACAAAAACAGGGAGTACATTACAAAAACAATGGTGAATGATCCATTAATGTCTGAAAATAGCCTAAACATGCAACTTCAATATGTTTTTTGTTATCTAAAAACCACAGAAAACACCAAAAGATTTGCAGTGTTAATTAGAGCTTCTCTTTAGCACTCAAACAACTTTAACTTTCAATTGAAAATAATACTGGTCAATAAGCAGATGACCAGGTATTTTGCATCATATAGCTATAAACATATAGGGTAGTCATAAAATCTGCACGCTACACACTAAAAAATTTCCATCAGTTTTGAAATGAACTTCCTATTATACTAAACTGATACATATGGTAATAAAATATTTAAATATGCATGTTCAGATTAAAAATAAAAAAATATCATTGAATTTTCTACATGACTTTATCATCTTCAAAGCTTCTCATGAAATTTTAAGATTTCTACGTTTCTGTGATATTTTGCTAACCTACTCTGTTAGAAGTTCCTCTTGCTTTTTGTAAATAATCCTGTCTGGATTCTCTGCCACTATTAGAAATAGATATTAGAAATCTTCAGTGACCTGGCTAACCAGTCTTAGTATTATTTTGTTCAAGATCTAGTTAATATTGGACAATATTTATTATCTTAGAAAGAGCTGGCAGGCCATTAACTATGAGAGCTAGAGTTACTCGCTCCCTATGAAGCATTTGATTCTCTTTTTTTTAAACTACTGTATCTGAGCTTATCTAGGAATGATATTTTGTGAATACTTTAGGTATAGTAAATACATTTTAAATTGATGCATGCTCATACATTTGTTTAGTTAAACCTTCAAACTATCTGAGCTTAAATAGACACTTTAGTTCTTTATGATTTCCCTCCAATTTGTGAGGTATAGTATTATAACAGCATGGAAGATCAGTGGTGTATTTAGAGTTAGTGGGGCCTTGTACTCAGCTTCATTTTTGGGAAGCTTTGGAAACCCAGACAAGAAAAAGAACATTCACTCTTCCTGCCCCTTCCATTTGTCATTCTTTATTTTCATTTATTTCTTATTACTTATAGCATGAGGAGGTTGAAGAAAAAAGTGAGGTATCTTGATTGTTTCTATAGACTAATTTTTTTTAACAGACCACTTGAAAATTGCTGAGGACCTCAGCAAATCTCAGTGGACCGCTTAATAATCTTTCCAAATATTGTTTGTACCATTAACTAACTATTGTAAAGTGCTTTGGATAAGAGTGCTTTATATGTAAAAAAACATAATAACCTGTCTTCAGTCCACCTGAATTGAGTTCTCAGAGCATAGTTTGAGAACTTCTGGTCTAGATGAAAGCTTATATTTGCATTAAGCTAATGTGAAAAATGTGTAAAAATAAAACATATAGATGACATAGGAATGGAAAAATAAAAGTTAACTTCCTCTGAAGAAACTTATTCGATTTGAAAAACTATTTATTCAGATAGCTTTCTTTCTACACTTTTTCTTTACAAAATCATAAATTAAGTCATCATAAATAATATTTTGTAAAGAGGTACTTTCAATTGTCAATATTGCTGAACTAGTCAAATGTTCCTGACTCTCTATATTTTTCAAGTAATTTTTAACTTGTTTCAATGGTTTCTACATTTGTAAAGGTTGCCTACAAACCATCATGTTCAGGTCTATAGAAATCAACTGATGATTTTGAAGCACAAATCTCATCATTTTCAATAAAATGAATGAAATGTTTCACTTCATCTTAAAAAAAGGTTTGTGTCTATGGGTACGTCTAGATTGTGGGTTTTTTTCAGGATACCAGAGGTATCTCTGAAAAACTCCGCTGCATCCAGGGAATGCATTTGTTCTTCCTCTTGTTTTTGCAGAAGAGCAAACATGCTCTTTTGGGGAACCCTGTATATCTTGTTCTAAGGGCTCCTCCAAAAGAGGAGGCTTTTCCACCATTTGGCCCCATCTAGATGGCCATTTTTCTGACAAAACCTGAGTTACATCCACACGGCAAACGTGTTCTTTCCACGGTATATCAAAAGAACAAAGGGTTTTTTAAGCAATTGGTAATCCTCATTCTAGGAGGAAGAAACCTTTTTGCAAAAGAGCTCTTTCACAAAAAGGCGTGTGTGGACGGGGAAGAGGGAGTTCTCTCGGAAGAAGAGGAAAGAGGAAAAAGCACAGGTGCCCTGGTGGCCATTCCATCCACAGCAATCACAGCTTACATGCATGAGAGTGTCCAGTCAGTCTGGATGCTCTCTTCCAAAAAAGCAGATTGCTTTTTCAATGCACTTTTGCAGTGTGGACACACTGTTTCGGAAGAAGTTTTTTTGGAAGATCTCTTCCGAAAAAAGCTTCTTGTGCAAAAAGCCTGTGGTCTGGATGTAGCCTTCAAGAAGTTTTCTAGACCTAATAAAAATGGAAACATTTAAATAAAACCTACTGGTATCTTCATAGAAGTCAAATTAGTATATTAAATCAGGAACGCTCTTTTTCCATGCTTCCTATTGATATGTGCTGTTGACTAATTATATATCATTCTGAACAGTTATATGAGAAAAATATTATTTTAGGATAAATAAAAGGAAATATAAATACTCCTTCACATGGTGTAGAGTCAACTGTACCAGTGGAATACAGAGTCCAGAGCAGAAATCTAAACATCATTGGAGACATAGCATTCTTTTCACAATCTTTTCTCCCATTAAAGACCTAGATGGATGGTTTGGTCATAAAAATTGGTGGGGTCAGACTGGGAAAGAGCAGTGCAGGGCTCGTCTGTGCAGGAAAGGCATTAGGTTGGCACCTCTCCTGGACTGCCTCTGAAGTGGTCCTTTCATGCAGCCCTAAGCCAAATTTCAAGCTAAAGTCCTGCAATGGAAGGCTACAGGTAGTACTGCTGTCTGAGTTCCTCACCTGGTTAAGAATACAAGATAACAACACATTGGAAAGGATGCTCTAACCTACTACTAACACATCTGAATGGATTCTAATTTCCCTATAACCACACTAGAAGCGGACAGGGGCATCATTGTGAACAACTCTGCTAAATATGCAACTTTGGTCAAAAAAGCAATGTCACTGTATAAATCAATGGCATACCCTTATCTGGACACTGTGTTCTGCTCTGGTCACTCCATATCAAAAAGGGCTCAGAGACAGAAAATAAAAATGGCAGGCCCCTGGAAAAAAGTCCATATATGGATAAAGAGAAAAGACCAGGGCCATTTAGTTTAAAGAGGAGTTTATTTACAGAGGGCCTTTGTGACATATTTAAATGTATTGAATCTATTTGTGTGATTTCACAGCTATAGTTCTTTAAGCAGTTGTTTATATTGAAGCTGTTATTATATGGTGGTTGCTGTGTTTCATCTATATTACCAGAGAGTGACACCTGTCAGGGCTCCAATCTCGTGTACCCATCTGTGTTTCTAATCAGGGATTTGTGCTATACCTGTCATATGAAATAGTTGGCAACAAGGATTTTAAGAACCTTCTATGCCGCAGAGTAGCAACACAATCTATGACATTGCTTGAGACTAGGGGCAAGCAGCATCTGCTCCCAAAGTGTTTTCAGAACTACTGAACTAATAGCAGTCAGGTGGAAAGACAACACTATATTAGAAAAAATTGAGGCCTTTGACAGTGAGAGAGAGACTGGAAGATACTTTGTAATAAATGAGATTCCCTCAGAAAAACATGTAGCAGCATTACTGAGTGTGATGGGTGGAAAAGCATACTGCTTTGTACACAGTCTGATTGCCCCAGAGAAGAGAGTACAAATTGTTCAAGAGCACTTGGCACCCAAGTTCCTGAAAGGGATAGAAAATAAGACCCAGAATATCTTACTGCCCCTGTATAAAACTATGGCACGCCCACATCTTGAATACTGTGTACAGATGTGGTCTCCTCACCTCAAAAAAGATATTTTGGCCTTGGAAAGGGTTCAGAAAAGGGCAACTAAAATGATTAGGGGTTTGGAATGGGTCCCATATGAGGAGAGGTTAAAGCGACTGGGACTTTTCAGTTTAGAAAAGAGGAGACTGAGAGGGGATATGATAGAGGTATATAAAATCACAAATGGTGTGGAGAGAGCGGATAAAGAAAAGTTATTTATTAGTTCCCTAAAAGGAAGAACTGGAGGACACCAAATGAAATTAATGGGTAGCAGGATTAAAACTAATAAAGGAAAGTTCTTCTTCACACAGTGTGTAGTCAGACTGTGGAACTCCTTGCCAGAGGAGGCTGTGAAGGCTAGGACTATAATAGAGTTTAAAGAGAAGCTAGATAATTTCATGGAGGTTAGGTCCATAAAAGGCTATTAGCCAGGGGATAAAATGGTGTCCTTGGCCTCTGTTTGTCAGAGGCTGGAGAGGGATGTCAGGAGACAAATTGCTTGATCATTGTCTTCGGTCCACACTCTCTGGGGCACCTGGAGCTGACACTGTCGGCAGACAGGATACTGGGCTAGATGGACCTTTGGTCTGACCCAGTATGGCTGTTCTTATGTTCTGATTATATCAGGAAGATTTAAGTTTCATAAGCAGAATAAACTTGGAAGTGAATCTTATTTCCTCCTTTTCAATAAAGTTGAAAAGACTCTCAGAACATTGTGCATTTAAAGATGGGCTTAATAAGGCCCAAAACAATAGAATTGTGTGTGGACTGCTTAATGAAAGCACATAGAAAAGATTCTTAACTGAGGAAAATCTAACCTTTAACTGCACAATTGAAATTGGAGTAGTAATGGAAATTTCAGCTAAGGATGCAATAGAATTGCAATGTAGGACTAAAACAAATAAAAGAATGCATAGACCAGTGGTTCCCAACCTGTGGTCTGAGAACCCCTGGGGGTCCACAATGGTACTGTAAGGGGTCTATGCGGAGCCTCTCACAGCTAGCATGCCTTTCAACCCACATTGCTTCCCACGGCTCAGGAAGCAGCACACCCTGAGGGTATGTCTAAACTACGTTTTATTTTCGAAAGAGGATATGCAAATTCCGAGGGAATTTGTATATCTTCTTCCGATCTCACTTTCAAAAGCAGAGCTTTTGAAAGTGAAAATAGTCTGGATGCGAGTTTTTTTGGAAAAAAAACCCTTTTTCGAAAAAAACCACCTAAACCTCATTTTTTAAGGAAGAGATTTTTTTTCGAAAAAAAGTGATTTTTTTTCCAAAAAAAAGTGTCCAGACTACTTTCACTTTTGAAAGTGGAGCTTTCGAAAGTGAGATCTTTCAAAAATAGAGAGTAGTCTAGACATAGCCTGAGTGACTTGCTGGCTGCTGGCACATAGCTTCTCAGCTCAGCTGTGGGAAGCAAAGCAGGCTGAAGAATGTGCTGGCTGCTGGCACCAAGCCTCTCAGCTCAGCTGAGGGACACCGCTTGGGAAACAGCATGGCCTGAGGGATGTGCACTCTGCAGGCACAACTATATTGTTTGGTGGGGGGTCCCTAAAATTTTAATAGATTAAAAAGAGGTCTGTACCCTCAAAAAAGGTTGGGAGCCACTGGCATAGACTATCTGTAACCCAAGGGGAAAGCCAGTCCACTCAGCAGATAGACATGTTATCCATGGAGAAAAAGGTTCCAGACATGTTCTGATTGCTAAATTAAATAAGCATATTGCAGAAGCTGCAATAAAAAAGGACACATCCAAGCAGTTTGTTGCACTAAGAGAAATGTGGAAGAAACCAAATCAGGGTATTAGTGATAATAATATAGTATTTAAGTCTATTTATTTGCCAGAGATAGACTATTGGGCTTTGTTTGCTTTGTTTTTGGGCTGCTGAGAAACTATTGTATTCCATGCACATCCCATTGTCCTGGCATATCAAACCCTGACCTTGCTTTAAGTTAGGATAAGAGGAAGCTGCGTACCAAATTTGGTGGGCCTAGCTCTTGAACAAACTGACTCACAAATAGATGGACGGACACCCAGACAGACACACAAACTCTCTCAAATATATAGACACTATATATAGACACTGTATATTGCTTCTACCTACAGTCAAATGAGGTTTTCAGTACAGTGAGAAAAGATAAAAAAAAAAAGTGTTGATCGATATGGTGGGAGTGTAATATACAAACGTATAATTGAAAGACAGTTCTGCCCCAATTCTTCTTCCAACACAAAGCCAAGAAATAATTTGAGAGGGGAAAAGAGGATGGGGAGAGGTATAAGAAACACTTAAAGTCAATAAAAAGGTGACTTCACAACTTCACTCTCAACCCTCCCATGGAGTACAAGAGAGGTGGTACTGAAGCTGATACACTTATGATCATGAACAAGGTGTACCGGTAGTTCAAATTAGAGATCCTAATTCGAACTACCTACTCCGTGCTGGGCACGGAGTTCGGACTAAAGGGGATTTAAAAATGGCGGTGCCTGGGAGGATGCAAATGAAGCCTGAGATATTTAAATCCCGGGCTTCATTTGCAACTCCGGTTGCCCTCATTTGCCTACCTAGCTCGAACTACCGAGCTAGTGTAGACATACCCTCAGGTACCAAGTGTATTCAAGGAGGACAGAGGAACTCTAAAGCACATGAAGGCTAAAATAGTCCTAGCTGAGAAAGTGCAACCAAAGTATCACAAAGCTTAACCTGTATCTTATAGGGTTTGCTGAACGCAGATGCAGAAATAGAACAACTGGAAAAAGAGGGCATACTTTCAAAAGTGACCTGGAATGAATGGGGAACTTCTGTCATTCCAATTGTTTTTTTAAAAAGTAGTCAACTGAGGATGTATTGATTTTTAAGGTCATCATAAACCCTGTACTTAGATTTGAAAAATACCCCCTGTCTCAAACTGAAGGCAGTTCTGAAAATAGTTTTACTACCAGGCAGGGGGACAATGATTCAGTAACACTGATTTGTCCCAGGTCTACCTACAGATGGATGTTGAAGAAAACTCTATAGCAGTGTTTCTCAACCTTTTTTTATAAAGCACTCCTTTAAAAAAAATGATAAGTACCTACAGTTTTCAGACACACACATTTTTTTTCCAACACATTTGTTTAAACAACTTAATCGTAGCTGGGCAGGTGATGAAATTTTTGGGTGTAAAAAGTAGAAAAATAATAAAGCACTGTAAAACTTAAAACAAAAATTTAGTTTTCTCCAAATTTCAGTTGTGTTGACATACCCCCCAGACTTCTCTCAAGTACCCCCTAAGGGTACTCATCCCACTAGTTGAGAAACACTGCTCTATTGCATACCTTAAATCAACAAACAAAGTGGTCTATATCAGTACAACACTAGTGTTTGGTATTGCTTCAGCTCCTGATATATGGCAATGGACCATGATATGCAAAATATTCCAAGAATACAGTGTTTAGATCAAGTATCAGAGAGATAGCCGTGTTAGTCTGCATCTGCATAAACAACAAATCCTGTGACACTTTATAGACTAACAGATTTATTGAAGCATAAGCTTTCGTAGGCATGCATCTGACGAAGTGGGTCTTTGCCCACTAAAGCTTATGATCCAATAAACCTGTTAGTCTATAAGGTGCCACAGGACTTCTCAGTGTTTAGATCAGTGGCTCTCAACCTTTCCAGATTACTGTACCCCCTTCAAGAGTCTGACTTGATCCTCAAGTTTCACCTCATCTAAAAACTTATAAAATTACATAAAAATACACAAGTGTGTCAGCACACTATTACTGAAAAAATTCGTATTCATTTTTACCATCCTCTGAGAAAGGTAGTTTCTGTGACAAGTGCAACAATTCTGGCCTCTGAGTAGTTGTGTCTGACATTGAATTCAAAAGAACAAAAGTGCATGCTAACACAGAAAGGCTTTTCTGCCTGCTTATGACTTCACCCTGTAATAGAGACAGACTCAATCAAATTTGTCAACTTGTTTTCAGCTTGAGTGCACATCATTGACTTGTCATTTGATCAAACAAGAAACAAAGGGGGGGAACCCACACTAGATCAGGTTTATGAAACTACTCTAAAGGACTGGAAATATACTGACAGCCCTAATCTGGCACCCTTTTACATATGCAAAGATGAGTTTAACATACATCAAGGAGGTGTCAGGTGAGGAATTCATGTTATTATACCTACTAAACTGAATATAAGAGTTTTAGAAGACTGGCACATAGGTCACACAGGGATAGTTAAAATTAAGATGCTCGCCAAAAGTTTCATTAGAGGCCAGGCATTGACTGACAAATAGAGCAACTTGCTAAGGAATGTTTTGGATGCCAAAAGCTACAGTACATGTCCAAACCAGTGCAATAACAGCTTTGGAATGGCCAGGAGCTCCTGGGTCATATCTCCCTATTCATTTTTCAGGACCATTTTTGGGAATGATTTATCTAATAGTGCTGGATGCCCATTCCAAATGGGTAGAAGATTTTCCATAAAAATTACCACAGCTGAACGCACTGTAGAAAAAGTTTGATGTTTCTTTGCAAGAAATTGACTTCAAGATCAAGCTCCAAGTGGCACTGGTCTTCAGTTTAGTTCAGAAGAGCATAGGTGGTTCATGAAGAAAAACGGTATTAGCCATATCGCCTCTGCATCAAAACACCCAGTCACAAATGGCTTGGCTGAAAGATCTGTACATATTACTTTTAAATGAGTTCTGTGATCCATAACAAATGAGAAGGGGTCAGTGTAGCAGAAGCAGTCATATTTCTTACTAGTATACTGAAATGTGATGCATGCCATGTCAAATCAAATATCTGCAGTGCTATTCATGGGCCAAAATCTCAGGTCATTCTTGTATATATTAAAGCCAGAAATTGTCTACAAATTGTTAAATAACTCTGTCTTTGGCAAGAGGGCCAGTGTACCTCGTAAGCTACAGGTGGGTCAGATATTGTAGGTGTGTGACTATCAAGGACCCATTATGTGGTTTCTGGCAATTGTTAGTGCACTACTGGGTCCTTTGGCCTAAAAAGCACCACATTGTGGCTGATGAGCAAAATTCTAGGAGTCAACCGTTGTTCCCATATCAGTGCGCCAGCTTGAAGTAACAGCCTATAACATTATAAGGGAAAGCAGCTGTGCTGAACAACCAGCATCATCTGAGGGAACATCTGAGTTATAGATTGCTGCAGACATGCTACTTCCTCAAGGAAATGTTCATCATACAGGCAGACACTATCCAGAAAGAGAACACACAGCGCCTGCAAGGCTTGACTTGCAACTGGACATTTGGTTGTTCCCCCACCAGTACTTCTAAAGGGCTGTGTCTACACTGGCGTGAACTTGCGCAAAAGCGGCCGCTCTTGCGCAAAAACTTGCTGCCTGTCTACACTATCCGCGTGTTCTTGCACAAGTAAACTGACGTTCTACTGTATGAAATCAGGGCTTCTTGCGCCAGAACTCTGATGCTCCCACTCAGGAATAAGTCCTTTTGTGCAACTGTTCTTGTGCAAGAGGCCAGTGTAGACAGGCAACATGAATTTCTTGTGCAAGAAAGCCCTATGGGTAAAATGGCCATCAGAGCTTTCTTGCGCAAGAGAGCGTCTACACTGGCATGGATGCTCTTGCGCAAAAGCACATCTCTTACGCAAAAGCACATGCCAGTGTAGATGCTCTCTTGTGGAAGAGTTTTTGCAGAAGAACCTGCCAGTGTAGACTTAGCCAAGGTGTCTTGCCCATTTCACTTCAATGCAGAGAGTAGATGTGATATACCTGAAAGTACTGAGTGGAGCGATTAATCTGTTTATGTGAATTTACAGTTTATGGTTTTAGACAATTTTTTTATGTTGAATCTGTTATATAGTACTCACGGTTTCTTCCTTCTGTCTGAAAAGGAAGAGTCAGCCCTTCAATCTTGTATGCATATCTGTGTTTTTAATGAAGGATTTGTGCTATGTCTGCCATATACGACAGCCACAACAGAGGTATACAATGATGAATCATAAAGTGAAAATAAATCCAAAGCTCATAGTTCCCTTCTGCATAATGCCAGAACAAAGGGGTAATTCAATTCAAGTGAAAGGCAGTAAATTTAAAAGTGATGAAAATAAAATAAATTCCTTTACAAAGTAAACAATTGGCCCGTGGAACTCATTGCAAGAAGGAGATCATTGAGACTAAGAGTTTAATAGTATTCAAATAAAAGGATTGGACAGTTACACTTGATAAGATGCAAAAACTATTTAGAAAGAGTACAAAATCCTCTGCATTCAGGGCATGAGCTAGCCATCAGTTGAAAGGATCTGGAAGAAACTTCCCCATTGGACAAATCATTCCATACCTTCTCTGGAGTTGCTGTCAGAGAGGGGTTACTGGATTCGATGGACCACTGGTCTGACCCAGTAGAGCAGTCCCCATATTCCTGTGACTCTCACCTCTAGCACAGCCTGCACAGATTGCAAAATGTAGTCTCTTGAGCCCAGGAAGTGAATCCAATCCAACAAATGGAATTTACAGCCTGAGAAGATCACTAAGTCAAATAATGTGGACAATTGTAAAAAACAGCTGAATAATGTTATGGTCAACCATAACATAATGTCCACTCAAAGAGAAATGAACAACGAATCTTCTATTTCAGGGCATCAGTTGTTTGCAGCAGGGGGACAGAAAGAATTAGAGTGTTCTGCTTGGGGCAAGATGTCTGGTTCTACTGATGCAATCAGCAGTAGTAATCAAATCAGATTTTTAATATCAAACTAGAGAGCAGAATAGTCTTTCTGTAATGTAACAAACCTACATTTGTATCATGCAACATTAAAAAAAAGCATTCTAGTGCAAAAATAGGGGTGTTCTACACTGCTATTCAAATAGCTTTTAAATGATATTAGTATACTTCATGCTAGCATCTTTTAAATAAAAGCTTTTTAAACAGCTGTCCCCAGAGTACCCTCAGTGGGTTCACTCATGTTAGAATAAGCGTAGGAGAATCTGCAGTGAATCATGGAGGAGCATTTCTTTAATATAGTGAAATGCGTGCAACAGCAAATGAAACAATGCAAATCCAAAAGAGTTCAACTTTTGAGGCTGTTTATTCTGCAGCAATTTCAGCACAAGCCATGCTGATGGCTTTTCTGATGCCTTAAATCAAACAGCAGGTATCTGAGGCCTCAAGGGAAGAAATATTAAACATCTGCCAGTTTTTAGACATGCAACATTGCAGCAGGCTTGTCTGAAGGGAATTCTTAGCACTATTCCTCTGGAAGGCTCTGTCTTGCTGTCATCTGGGGATGCAGACATTTTCACCTATGCAGCTATGACTGTCACTTTGTGGTAGTGACCGATCACAAGCAACTGAACTCATGTTCAATAGCTATCAGTTTGCTGATCACACTGAATTCTACAGATTCATATCCATAACAATAATGTAATATATCACTTGGGAAAGACCCACCTTGCAGACCACACTTCTTGTGACACCTTTTAGCAACCAATTCCTTCACACAGAGAAACAGCAGTTGCTCATATCAATTTTTTCAACGTTCTTGTTGTATCCAAGACAGTCAAAGTGGGGGAGGTAGTAGCTTCTTTCCATTGGTGAAGGAGACAAGCTTTCAAGATACTCAGAGCTTTTTTTCCATTCTGAGAAAAGTATGCAGTATCACAGCTAAGTAACACATATTCTAAGAAACCATTCAAGGTGAAGTTCAAGGTGAACATCTCTGCAGTCATAAGACAAAGTGGGGTTATGGGTCACAGATTTTTGTGCTAAGTAAAACATCCAGTGTCTTCATTGGGACCATGACTTTTAGTGTTTACAAAACGATGCATTTAAACTCCTAGGCTTGTCTTTTGAAGGTATGAGGTTTCCTATGAGGATGAACATTGAGGCTATGTCTAGCCTATGGGAACACATCTGCTTTTCCATCCAGGGAATGACATTTTTTGCAGAAGAGCAGACACACTCTTTCGGAAGCCCTGTCTTTCTCAATCTATGAGGAAGAAGAGCTCTTCTGAAAGAGGGGGGTTTTCTGAAATTAGGCCAAATTTTGGAAAAGCCTCTTCTGACAAAACTATTGGAAAAAGGTATGCAAATTGCAGGGCGCAATTTGCGTACCTTTTGCTGAAAAAAAAGTGGCAGTCTCAGCGATCACATATGAAGTGATCATTTTGTGAAAAGTGTTGTGTTGTCTTTTATCATTTTCTCCATGAGTTAATGTGAGAGTGTAGTGATTATCTGGTTTCACCCACAGTTGTTATTTGGGCATCTAGATGTGACATTTTGAGTACTTTCCCCAGACCTGAAGAAGAGCTCTGTGTAGCATTGGCACTGAGTTTTACATTTCCCAGGGGTGCTCCATCTTCGATCTGTTTCAAGGCCCCATCCACCACTCCATCCTTCCCTGAGGTCCCACCTTTGCTCTGCCTCTTCCTGCCTCTGTGCCACCTCTTCTCCCAAGGCCTTTGCCCACAAGCTGTTTGCTGATCTCTGCCTCCCCTCAAAAATTTTCTCCTCCCCGAAACTGTCCTCCTCTTCCACTTTAAAATTCTCAACCAGTTCCTCTCTATTTGTTAATCTAATCTAGAACAGCATCTCTTCTAGTAGATTTCTCTGCCTTCTGGAATAAAAAATGGTCTCCAATATATTTCAAGAAAGTGTTGGATAATCTCTGCCCTGCTATGTTATATTCCCAACGGATGTCTGGGTAACTGAAGTCCCCCATCACCACCAAATCCTTTGCTTTGGATGATTTTGTTAGTTATTTAAAGGAAGTCTCATCCAACTCTTCTTCCTTGTTAGGTGGTATACAATAGACCCCTACTATGACATCACCCTGGCTTCTTATCCCTTTTATCTTTACCCAGAATCTTTCAACAAGTTGTCTCCTATTTCCATCTCAACCTCAAGCAAGTATATACATTTTAATACATAATGCAACACCTCCTCTTTTTTTAATCTGCCTATTTTTCCTGAGTAAGCTGTAACTTCTATATTAATATTCCAGACATGCATACTAGGCAACCAATTTCCTGTAATGCCAACTAAGTCATAATTATGTTTATTTTCAAGTTCTTCCTGCTAATTCTCTATACTTCTCACATTAGTGTACAAATATCTAAGATTCTAATTAGATTACTCCTCCCAATTCCGTCTTATCTCTCCTTTAACTCTTCTATTCAGCCCATGCTCCCACCAGTTCCTGACCCTTCTCCCAGGTCTCCTTGTTTTTTATGTACCTGTGGGCTTTGATAACCTGCTCCCATCTAACCTAATTTAAGGCCTTCCTCACCAGGTTAGCTAGTCTGTGTGAAAATATGCTCTTCCCTTTCCTTGATATGTAGACCCTATTTCTGCTTAGCAGTCCTTCCTCTTTAAACAACATCCCATGGTCAAGGAAACTAAAGCCCTCCTGACGACACAATCTTCACAGCTAGGCATTCAACTCTAGAATGCATCTGTCTTTTGCTGGGCCCCTACCTTTGACAGGAAGGACTGAAGAGAATACCATCTGTGCTCCAAACTCCTTCATCTGTACTTCTACTTGATCTACTCAAAGTCACACCAAACTCCTTCATCTACTCTTGATCTACTCAAGGTCACACCTTGCAGTATCATTAGTACCCACATGGATGAGTAGCATGGAGTCGTAGTCAGGGGGCCAGATGATCCTTGACAGTCCCTCCGTAACATCTTAGATACAGGCTCCTAGCAGGCAGAATACCTAACTACACAACAAACAATGCATCCTTTATCACACTGACTCTCACTTGGACCAGCAAAATGAAAAGGATATTAACCAACAGAAGAAGTGAACAAGAGGTGATTTGCTAGGTCTACCGCATAAAAATGCAGTTCTACCGTAAAAAAATATATATATTCTGTAAAGACTATATAAAGGTGTTCCATGTTAATTGTTTCTCAGTAATTTATCAGATTTTTTTAATTCACCCTTAAATCTGAAAGTCGAGTGGGGGGTTTTCCTTCTTAACCATCAAGAGTATTACAAGCCAAATGCTATGCTCAGTTAGGGTATGTCTACACTACAGCGTTATTTCGAAATATCTTATTTTGAAATAGTTAATTCAAAATAAGTTATTTTGAAATAATGCATCTACATACAAAATGTATTTCAAAATAGCGTTTTGCTATTTCGAAATAGCGCATCCACACTGATTGGAAGCTGAATCGCATTTAAGGGCAGCTGAAACCAGTTCCAGCAAGGCATCAGGTCAGAAGTTACTTTGCGTGGCTGCTGCCTGAGGCTATCTGAGGCATGTGCTTAAAAGGACCCCCCTGGACAGTCGGTTCTCAGCTTTCCCTGCTTGCTTGCCTACCTCACTGAGGGACAGCAAAGCATTTTTGTCTCTGCCTGCTTTGGTTGCCCTGACTCAGGACACCACAGCACTCAGCACCATGGAGCTGGAGCTGCCCCTGGGCACTTTGGTGCTCATTTTGGATGTGTTGCTGCAAGCCTGGCTGTGCTTTCTGCAGGATGCCTCGCAGCATCTGCTGCAGCCCGACCCCCACGCCGTCCTCCGGATCCTCCTGGAGGATAGGGAGGAGCAGCTGCAGCTTCCAGATACCAGCATGCCCTGCTGCATCTGGCATCTGGACACCAGCATTTACTGGTGGGACCACATTGTCCTGGAGCGCTGGGGAGACCAACAATGGATCCGGGGGGAAGGTGGTGTAAGTCCCCTCCACGGGAGGGCTTGATCTGTCCCAGCCGCACTATAGGTTGCCCGCGGTGGCCAAGATTGCGGGAGAAGGGGGGTTGTTCCTGGGAGTGGAGGCACGGGACAGTGGCGAGGAAGGAGCACTCTCGGCCACCCAGCACCCCAGTGACTCTCAGTGGTTTTGTGTGTCCCTCTGCAGGTGGTCAAGGCCATCAACAGAGTGCTGCTCTGCAGCGTCATCCGCCTCACCGATGTGGATGCAGACATCGAGGGGGCCCCGGGCTTTCCCAACTGCAGGGAGGGCAATCGACGGGATGCACATCCCTATCCATGCCCCGGACCACCAGGCCTTCCTCGACAACAACTGGAAGGGATACTACTCGGTCATCCTGCAGGCTGTGTCTGACCACCGGGGCCAGTTTGTGGACATCAGTGTGGGCTGGTTCAGCAAAGCACAGGACAAGCGGGTCCTTCTTCCCCAACTGCCACATCAGGGGAGGGGACATGGACGTGCCTGTCTGCCTGGTGAGGGATGCGGCCTATCCCCTACAATCCTGGCTGATGAAGCCCTACACGGAACACCTCAACCCCTCCTGACAGGCCTTTAATGCTAAGCTCGGCAGGGCCTGCATCGTGGTGGAGGGGGCGTTCGGCTAGTTGAAGGCCCTTTTTAAATGCCTCCTCACCCGCGTGGACCTCTCCGACTGGAATATTCCGCACATGGTGGCAGCGTCTTGAGTGCTGTATAATTTGTGCGAGAGGAAGGGGGCGGCTTTCCTGCCAGGCCGGATGGCAGAGACTGACCACTTGGCTGGCCTGTACGTGCAGCCCTACATGGCTGTCAGCTGGGAGGCCCATCGGGAAACTGTCCGTATCCAGGAGGCCCTGCGGGAGAGCTTCCACCCGGAGGAAGACTAAAGTATCCCTGGCGTGCCCCACTGGGGGCTTGTGCCTCATTTCACCCTCACATCCTTTCACTGACCC
>CM057845.1:69522550-69550852 GCA_030068395.1 Apalone spinifera
GAAGAAGCGGGAGGGGGAGAAGGAGTGGGAGGAGGAGCAGTAGCTGGGGCGGCAGCTGGGGCAGGAGTGGCAGGAGGCAGCAATCTCTGCCCCAGGGTCTGCAGGTGGTCAGAGATGGCATGGCCCTGGGCAAGCAGCTCCTGCCAGCTCTCCCACCACAGCTACAGGTCTTCATGCACCCAGTGGTTGAGGGTGCGGTGCTGGCCTTGCAGGATCCCCGGGTGCTGCCGCTGGTACTCCTCCTGGTTACGGGTCAGCCTGCTGGCCCAGGTGTGGGAGGAAGTCCTAGGCTGGGTGGTGCGCCCTGCACTCGCAGCTGCTGCAGATGTGGAGAAACAATAGAAGTGTTCAGTTCTTCCTGGGGACACAGTGGGTGAAACCCAGTGCCCCTCTGCCCAGCGGGGACGGCAGGTCTCTGCACCATCAAAGCCAATGTGCTTGCACACAGGCCATGTTTGGCATGTCCTGCTATCCCCGGGAGTGTGAGCTGGCCAGGGACTGCAGCCATGCTCCTGTGCTGTATCTAGTGTGGCAGTGCGTGGGAGGGGAGATGTGCCCTGCCTCTGCGTAGACAGGGCTCAGGGAGGGAGGGCATCGTGCAGTGTTCCTTCCCGGGGTCAGGAGCATGTCATGTTCCTTCATACATACACGTGTGAGGGTAACAGGCCAGGGCCCCTGTGTGGCAGCCAGCCATGGCCACGTGCCCAGGGTGGCACGGCACATGTGCAGGTTGCTGCATGCTCCGTGGTCAGCAAGGCCCACACGCGCAGTCCCTGGTCTCCCTCTGCACACACCTCGTTCCGCATAAGGGGACAGTGATGGCACTCACATGTTGAGACCTCCCTGGCCTTGGATGACACCGGCGACAGGCTTGCTGGGACGGCTCGGGGGTCCTGGGTGCGGGGCACGCTCTCTCCAGGCTCCTTTGGCTCCTGGCCATCTTCCTCCTCCTCCTCAGTGTCATGGGCAGGGCCCTCTGCCCAACGGTTGATGACCACCTGGGGGGCACGGACCGTCTGAACCCCCAGGTTGTGGTCCAGGGTATCATAATAGGGACAGGGGTCCAAGTCAACCCCTGGTTGGGAGCTGCCCCCTGAGGCCCTGGCATAGGCCTGCTGCAGCTCTTTTATTTTCATGCGCACCTTCTCCTGGGTGTGCATGTGGCCTTTGGTGACCAGGCTGTCAGCCATCCACCTGTAGACGGCTGCATTCCTGCATCTAGTGTGGAGATCATGGACATTGGAGGCCTCCCCACAAACCTCAGTGAGGTCCACGATCTCTGCACTAGACCAGGAAGGCGCCTGCCTTTGTGGCCCGTGGCAGGCTCCTAAGAGCTGCCAGCCTGCTCTTGGGGAGTGGTGGAGGGCTGGGTGCCACTGGGTTGCTGGCTCATGCTGGACCAGTGCACGGACTGCTGGCTCTGGGCTGGCAGGCTTGCAGCTGGCACAGGCACTGTGGCCAGAGTCTACCCTTTTAAGGGCTTTGGGGCGGGGGAGCGCAGAAGAGTTTTCCTGGTTGTGCCCAGAGTGGCCACCAGGGCACCCTGGGAAGGGCTGGAGGTCCCCTATTTTGAAATAAGTATCTACACAGTGCTTATTTCGATTTAGCTATTTTGAATTTGGAATTATTAAGCGTGGAATGAAGTTTACCAAACTTGAAATAAGCACTCCACTATTTTTAATTAATTTTGAAATAGTGGTTTGGCTGTGTAGCTGCTTGGAAAGTTATTTCAAAATAACGGCTGTTATTTCGAAATAACTGTCCTGTGTAGACATACCCTAAGGGAACAATTTGGCCAGTAGGTAAATACTCTGACTTCAGTTAGCAAAGCACTTCATCAAGTGCTTGGCTATAGGCATGCAAATAGTTCTGTTGAAGTTAATGAGTTCATAGTATCTTATACAATGAAACCCTTCCTTTTAGGAAAAACTATTGTCTTAGCTACAAACGCAACTCAGCAGAAGAGTCTGTCTTATGCCGGGGGCTTTCTTTCTGCTCCACCTCCCCCACTAACTGGATTCAATTTTGTGGTGACCTTGAGGCTTTCTTTCACCGCCTCCGCCTATGAGAATATTTCCAAACTACTACTGAACATCAATCTGACCAACCAGATCCCCCCCAAAAGGGTCTGAAAGGGGGTATGGTGCAGGAAAGGATTTTGACATGGAGGAGGGATGCAGGAGAGAATGCAGGGTCTAGGAGGGGGTTCTAACCTGGGTCAGAGATGCAGGAAAGGGTGTATGGATTTGGGTAGTGAGCTGGGGCAGGGAATTGGGGATAAAGGGTTTGGGAGGGGGTCTGGGTGCAGGAGCAGAGGTGCAGAGAGTTTAGGTTACAGGGAGTAGGAGTGCAGGGGGAGACAGAGGGTTGGGGAGAGGTACTGGGGTGCCATAGGCTGGGAGGTGCTTATCTAGGTGGATCCCAACCTGTAGTCCAACAGGTCCCTCCGGCAGGCTCCCTGCCTTCCCCACCCCTGCACACCACTCAGAGCAACCAGCTGTGGGAACCATGTGTTGCTTGGAGCACTGAGCATCCTGGGAAGGATACTTCATGCACTAGCCCTGCAAACAGGCTTCTCCCATTGTCCAGTTTCTGGTTCCCCCTGCTGCCCTTAGCTCAGTGGTAGCACTTAGAGGCTAGATCTACATTATAGGCCAAGGGTTTTTTTTGAAAAAGCTACACAAATTGCACTCTGAAATTTGTGTAGCTTTTTCCGATCGCTTTTTCAGAAGAGACTTTTCCACCCTTTGGCCCAGTCAAGATGGGGCCAAATGGTGGAAAAACTTCCTCTTTTGGCGGAGCCCTTATCCCTCATAGAATGAGGCATACAGGGCTCCCCAAAAGAGTGCATTTGCTCTTCCACAAAAAAAAGCAGAAGAGCAAATGTGTTCCTTGGACATGGCGGAGTTTTTCTGGAGTACCAGAGGTATCCTGGAAAAAACGTTCAGTGTAGATGTACCCAGAGATGCACATGCCCCGCAGCCAGCCACTTTGAGAAGCATGCTGTGGTGAGGTAGGCAGGAAGCCTGCCTGAGGCTCCATCTGGGCTATGTCTTGGTGGGTGCTGTATTTTGCCTGCCCCTGACTTAAATCACAACCACAGCCAAGACCTTACATGAAAATTAGGTATCTAACCTATTGGGAGCTTTTAAAAAATCCTACTAGGTGCCTACCTACATTTTAGGTGCCTAAATACCTTGCACAACTGGTTCCTGCATCTTGACCCAGCTCAGGAAATTGGTGATATTATGACATCCTCCCCATCAGATCTTTCCTGACAGCACTTCGACCTGAGCTGAGCTGCTCTGTGCCATGCCTCGTCAATTGTTTGAGCTTCAGTAAACAGACCACAGGCTACTGATGGGTTTTGGCAACTATAACACATGAACAGAAGCCTGTTTTTATACTCGGCAAAAGAGGGATGTATTGTTCTGAGTAGGTTCCCTCCAGATTTCTAGATTGCTGCTAGAGAATCCATCTGTATATTTCCCAGCATGTGTTGGAACAGACCTTTGTGAGTGCTTGGTACTGTGTACATTCAGTACAAAAATGGTTAATAAAGTTAATGGTTATGTACCTCATTATCAAGTCTCAAGAAACTTCCAGTAACGGGAACAAAATATCTTGCTCTCCAACGAGCTTTAATAAGCCCATGCAGATTTTACTTCATTTGGAGGCAGCACCTTCAGATATGGTAAACACTTGGAAATACATTACCACTGAAATGAAACAATTGGAAGCTATCCTTATTAGTAGTTCTCCATTGCGACTCTTATCTCTGCCAATAAAAGCTAGGCAAGAGCATCAAGGGAAGAATTAGACTCCAGACTATCCATTGTTCCAGATGTCTTTTTATTTGCAAACATTATAAAAGTACCTCCTCTATATTTAAGTGCTCTCTATCACGCTGCTCTAAAATGTATTATAGTTGCCACATAGTGTCTCAAAATTTATGCTCCACACCAGTACGTTTCATATCTATTTTCATCTGTAAGAAATCATGTCAAATTCATATGGGTCTGAGTCTCAGTTTCTGTACTCGTGTATGTGGGCAAGAGATAGACAGGTGACAACTTTGATTTTAAGACACTCATGCACTCCCCAAATTCTGGGACCATGCGGGGACTGGTCTGCACAAGAGGCCAGTGTAGATAGGCAACATGAATTTCTTGTGCAAGAAAGCCCTATGGTTAAAATGGCCATCAGAGCTTTCTTGCACAAAAGAGCGTCTACACTGGCATGGATGTTCTTGAGCAAAAGCACATCTCTTGTGCAAAAGCACATGCCAGTGTAGACGCTCTCTTCTTGAAGAGTTTTTGCACAAAAACTCTTCTGCAAAAGAGTTCTTGCACAAGAAGCTGCAAGTGTAGACGTAGCTGTATACATGTTTAAGAAAGTTAGTAAAATCAGATTGTTCGTAATTTGATTTCATTCCTATGGCTATACTGACCTCTAGTGACTAGAATTCTGATTAGACATTTTCACAGTCAAAACCATTTATATTTTTCTTAATTTTAATTTTTTTTAAATTGAATATTTATATGCTGTGAAATTTGTACTAATTATCACCTCCACTGGGAGCTCACAGCTTTAAATCTCTATATTAAAATTTCCAGTACAATTTTGTTTCCAGTACAATTTTGTTCAAAAAGACCTGTTAAATGAGGCAACAAATTTGTGCTGGTCCTTTGGGTGTCCACTAAAGAGAGATTTTTGATTCATTACTTGTATATACAGCTTATTTCATGTTACAATGCTGTTTATACCTCAGGAGTTAGGTTGGATATCAGTTAGCTATAAGTTTGCTCTGAAATGCAGAATCTCAGGATGGGAGTTTTTGCAGGTTTTTATAAAACACAGTTTGGCTACGTCTGTATTGGCAAGATTTTGCGCAAATACTCTTTAACGCAAGAGTTTTTGCGTTAGAGTAAGAGAGCGTCTACACTGGCATGTGCCTTTGCGCAAGAGCATCCGTGCCAGCGTAGACACTCTCTTGCACAAGAAAGCGCCGATGGCCATTTTAAACATCGGGCTTTCTTGCGCAAGAAATTGATGTTGCCTGTCTATATTGGCCTCTTGCGCAAGAACAGTTACGCAAGAGGGCTTATCCCTGAGTGGGAGCGTCAGAGTATTTGCACAAGAAGCACTGATTTTATACATTAGAATGTTAGCGTTCTTGCGCAAGTACTCGCGGCCAGTGTAGACAGGTGGCAAGATTCTGCGCAAAAGCGGCCGCTTTTGCGCAAAATCTTGCCAAGGTAGACGTAGCCCTCCTGTTTGCTATCTAAAATGCCCAATCTATTTCAGGTGCTTTTATTAATAATATAATTCTGTTTTGAGAAATATGATCTGAGAAACAATAATCTGTACATATAGGCCTGTTTGTGTTAAGTAATGATTATCCTCATTTCCTTCTAACTGCTTAATGGGATACTAAAGACAAAGCCAATCAAATATAAGAGGCATTAAGTAATGTAGTAGGAGAGGCCCTGGTGATTTGGAAATAATAATCCCAGACATTGTTCCATTTTTGTTTGGACTTTTTGGTGGGGTTTTTTTTGGGGTTTTTTTTTAATGAATCCAAAGACTATTTTCTAGCTGAGACAAAGACATTAGCTAGGGATCTGATCTTGCAAAGTGCTGAATAGTCTCAATTCTGATTGATTTCAGAAGTAGTTAAAGGCACTTAGCACTCACCCAAAGTGTTCAGTATCTAAATATCAAGATCTATATTTATTCTTTAAAAGAAACTTTTTGTCATTGACTGAGACTTAAAATGGTAATGAACATGGGGATCATGTTTGTATTATCTTTCTTTAGGCTAATCTCGACCAAGAACTTGTAAATACTAGCACTTACTTCTATATATATCTTAAATCACTCAGGCCTGGTCTACACTAGGACAAAATTAGCCTCCCCAATATCAATTTTATAAGCGATGCATCCATACTCCCAAGTGTGTTATTCCAGAAAAAGGAGCCTCAGAATTCGAACTCTGTAGTCTTGCTTTTCATGAGGAAAAATGCTATTCCCAAAACTGTAAGTCCAAAATAACATTAGTGTGAATGATCTGGTGCCACTAATTCAAACTAATTGGCCTCTGGGAGGCCTCCCACAACTCCCCAGAGTGCTTCCAGGGGCTCGGAGTCCAAGGTAGCGCACCACATTAACAGAACCTGCCTTGGACTACATTTGATTCTTCCCCGTAGTGAAGACATGGAACTTCGAATGCGTAAAATCAGGTGCCCCGAATTTGAACTTTGGAAATTTGAAATAAGCTTCTAATGTAGACATGGCCTCCAGAGTGTGGAAAAGTCATCCCCTGAGCAACATATGTCACGCTTGCCTAAGTATTGGTGTGGATGGTGCTATGTTGATGGGAGAAACTCTCCGACCAACACAACTACTACTGGTTGGGGAGGTGGAGTAATTATATCAACAGGAGAACTCTCTCCTGCCAGCAGAGGGGGTCTGCATTAGCAATGCTACAGTGGCATTGCTACATCGTCATAGCAATCTAGAGTAGACTAGCCCCAAGTAATTACAGATAGTTTTATAGTTGACAATGTTTAAAAAAAACCAGAGCCATAGCTCTACTGCTGTAATGAGGACACTTACTAGCAGACCTGCTGATGGGGGGCAAAGGAGTGCGTGGTGGCAATTAAAAGGGGCCCGGAGCTCCCAACCACTGCTGCCACCCTGGGCCCTTTTGTCACAGTGGACACAAAACTGGGAATTAGGTACCTAAACCCACAATTTAGAGGCCAAAACCTGGGGTGTAGGTACCCAAGTACCTTTGTGGACCCCACCCTAAAGCCCCTAATTTGCAGCTGTTCACAGATTTTATCTTACAGATCAGCACTGTCTCTGACTAGAATTAGTTGATATTTCCACTGAAATCCCTCTGAATTGCTGCTCAGCTTCACTAAATCCAGCTAGTCACATCCATCCTCATTATTAATTATGCTCTACACCATTTGGTCAAACAAAACGGAGGGAGGCTACATTCAATGATGTTTTCTCTGTAGAGATCAAAAATCTGGTTTACCATAAATCTGTGCTTTATAGCCAGGGCCAAAGTTAAAGAATGACTAGAATAGTCCAACTTTCAAACTAGGTTAAACTTCAACAATTCACTGAATAGACTGAAGACCTCATAAATACACAAACAGTATGTAGGGTTGTTTTTTTTTTAATTTGCATTTTTATCAGTTTTGAAACCATACAGTGTACATGTCCTGCATCTTATTTTTAGAATTTGCATTTTATCATCTTTGAATCTCCAGTGTGAAGCATGTGATAACCTCATTCCTTGAATTTGCATTTTTATCATTTTTATTGTAAATTGTATGATGGATTGTGCTTCACTTCTTTGTTTTCTCAAAGTCTCTTTCTTTCTCTTTTTTACTTGCTTCCATTTCTTCTTGGATCTAGAGTTAAAATAAACAGAATATTTTTGTATAATTTACAGTTATAAATCTTCAGGTCCTTTTAAAGACTTATTCAATGTTTGAGCATTTAGCATTTATATCAGTTTATTACTATAAATAGAGAAAAATCATTCAATATTACTAACACATTTTCAGAATGCCACATAGATTTTTTTCTCCAATGTTTTCACAAACAGTTCTGTAAGACTGTGTGAATGCATGTATGCATGCATGCATTAAAAATACACATCTCATATAGAATTCATGCAATAACATTTGGGAAAATGTGGGTGGCTCTGTAAATGGGAAAACCTGAAGGGCAGAGTTTATTTAGTAACTACAGTCATCCCACCATGCACTGGAAAGATTGATTCACTTAGGGACATCATTTCCAGCATTTAAAAGCAATTCATTTCACTATGCCTGTGGGTGTCTGCAGACTATTTAAAAGATATCCTCTGAAACCAGCAATCTTGAGGCCCACATAAGGCCGTATGCCAAAGAGGAAGCTGAATCACCTAGCAATTTCCTAGGGACCCTGGGAACAACATAGAGATTCCACAAGCTCCAGAGGTGTATTGCTGATTATGGATTGGTATAGACACTGTGGTGAAAATGTATAGACTTAGAGTTCAATTCACCAAGGTATTCGTATGTTTAGCTTTAAGCCTAAGTAGTCCCACTGAAGTAAAGAGCTTCAGAGGGGTAGCCGAGTTAGTCTACAAATTGTCAAGCAGCACCATAAAAACTAACAAAACATGTAGATGGTATCATGAGCTTTCGTGGGTACAACCCATATCTTCAGAGGACTATTTACATTCTTTCAGTTAGGCATGTGCTTCAGTACCTTGGTGAACAGAAGTCTTAGAAAGCAAAGGGAGGATGAGGAAGGGTGCCAATTGTGATGACTATCTGCTATGCATTATTAGAGTGGAGTGGAACATCCTGCATTTAATGCAGCATCTCTACTGCTTCAACTATGGAACTTAGTCCCCTAGCCTGCAGCCACTGCGGTGTCATTAAAGTTTTCTTTGGACAAACCACTAAAGGGGGACAAAGACCCACACCGTAGTAATGTGGATTGCATAACCATACTACTTTGTCCAGCACTGCAAGCCAATAGCTATTCTATACAGTAACAACAGTATAGCAGTTTCTGACGTTAGAGGAAGTCACCCATCTTGCCAAAAGTAGGAAACCATGAAATACTGGGCAAAAAGATGCAGTTTGATAGAGAGCGCTGACTGAGAGCTTATAACTAAAGGGCAGACAGCTATCTCAGATTTTTCAGCACCTCTTAGAAACCAGCAATCTTGGGATAGATGCCTAGATAAAAACTTCCAGATTATAACTTCAGAAAAAAATAAAACAGATATGTCATCTTTAATATATTAGAGTGCACTGAAAGTAATGATGTAGGTACCTGAATGGATTTTTTCAGATTTAGAGTATGTTTTTGTATGTGGGCTTCTTTTTCTCCATGCTGGTGAATTATAGGATGCTGCAGTCCATTTGTCTGTAAGGAAATATATTTCTTGGTTTACATTTTCACTTACAATTACAGTACGCTACTTCTCATCCTGTTACTCAAGTTAAAAAAAAATTACCTACAATATCAACTGACACATCACATGCCATGTCCAAAATATAAAATAATGTAAACTTTAAACAGAGACTGAGGGATGTCTATCCAGTGCCTCTGTTCACACCAGCTGGGGTGTAAATTCCAAGGTGCACCAGCAAGTTGTTTACTAACATGTCTGGGTGGCTCCTGCTGGCGTGCACTAAAAATTCCAAAATGCATGTTAAATTAGTACCATTTCCCTAGTGCTGCATTAATATTCACTAGGAAATGCTTAGTGTGTAAAGTTGCCAGGTGTCCAGTTTTGAACCGGACAGTCCAGTATTTGAGCTTTCTGTTTCAAGTGACCAGGCACTGTCCTTCCTAGATCCATTGTAAAGTGTAGGCACACTGTCAAGTAGAATGAGATGACATTTTAAGATCATCCTATAGCTAGTATGTTGGCAGGCAGATATGTGTGGTCTGAGATCAGGTAAAGGTCACTCCAACACTACAGGAAAGGGTCAGTCAGGCATGCTCAGTCCAAAACCAGGTGAAAGTATCCATACCATAATAGTAAACATGCCATAATGCCAAAACTTGTGTAACAGCTCTGACTGACAGATTTAGCAGTCATGCCTGACCTATAAGTATGGACCAATCAGAGAGGGTTTAAAGTTGATTGGAGGCTAGTTATGCTAACATCAGGATTGGGAAAAAAATAGTTACCCACCTTTCCATAACTGTTGTTCTTACAGGTGTGTTGCTCATGTCCATTCAATTATAGGTGTGTGCATGCCCACATGCACAGTTGTTGGAGATTTTTGCTTTGTTGGTGTCCATAATGTGCCCTCTTGAGGGTTACACCCATGTCAGTTCCTGCTTCCTGTTGACTCTAGCAGAGGGGCAGGAGGGCAGCTAATGGGATGGACATAAGCAACACATCTCAAAGAACAACAGTTATGAAAATGTAGGTAATTGTTTTTATTCTTCAAGTGCTTGCTCACATCAATTCCTTTCTTAGGAGACACACGGTATCTTGGAGGTGGGTGCAGCATTCACAGTCTAACACCTTATAACACTGCTCTCCTGAAGCCAGCTTCATCCCATTACACACTTATACTCAGCATAAGTATAAATGTGTAATGGGACACAAACATCTGGATGGATGACCAGATGGTGATACTGAAAATACCCTGGATGGTCACTTGAGCTAGATAAGCTATAAAAGAGGTATATGATCTGGTTGAATGGGCAGTTACTATCACCACAGGAAGCAACTTTGCCTGATTGTAGCAGCAGCAAAGACACACAGTGATCCAAGATGAAATTCTCTGAGCCAACACTAGACAAACCTTTTATCCTGTTGGCCACCATGACAAACGTTTCAATCGGCAGAATGGTTTGGTTTTACAATGTAGAAGGCTAGCATCCTCCTGACATCTACGGAATGCAACCTGTACTTCTCCTCTGACTTATGCAGTTTTGGAAAAAAGATAGATAAATATATGTCCTGGCCCTTATGAAATGTGAAACTACCTTGGGTGGGAATGCTGGGTACGGCTGCAGTTGGACCTTGTCCTTTCAGAAGACCATATAGGGCAGTTTCAAGGTAAGCACCTTAATCTTCCAGATCCTGTAGACAGACATTTATGCAATTAAAAATGTGACCCTCCAGGAAAGGAGGAGGAAAGAGAAAGAAGCCAGAGGCTCAAATTAGGGTGACCTGTGAGTCACAACAGCCTCTAGATTCAGAAACCACTGAGAAACAGAATTCCAGATCTGGGGGTAGAGACATTCCAAGCCATTGAGGAACCTAACAGTCCATATCCTGAGTGAAAGCTGACCTGCCCTCGAGTGGAGGCTGAAAGGCCAAAATAGTGGCCAAGTGGACCTTAATAGATGAAAGGCCTTCAAGTGTGAGATGCAGCAGATAATCCCAGATCAAATGAAGTGAGGCTTCCTAGGCTAAATGCCTTTATCTGAGGTCCAACATGTGAACTGCTTCAATGTGATCAGGCAGGTCACTCTGATGGAGGCCTTTCTGCTGCCCAGAAGAACTTGCTGGACCCTCGATGAGCACTCCTGCTCCTCTGCACTTAACCAGAAAGCAGCCAAATGATCACATGAAGCACCACCAGATTCAAGTGCAGAAAACTGCCATGGTTCTGGGATAACAGGTCCAATCAGAGCAATAGCTATAATGGAGAAGCTGCGAAGAGGTCAAGTAGTGTGCCAAACCAGTGCTAGTGATGCCAAGCTGGTGCTATGAGGATCACCTTTGCCCTGTCCTGCCTGATTTTCAGGAAGGCTCTAGATTAAAAATATAGAAGGGAAGGTAAACACAAGAGCCCCCAACCACTGAAGAGAAAAGTATCCAATAGGGAGCCTCTGTCAATCTTCTGAATCAAGTAGAAAATGTGTCACTTCCTGTTTTACCTGGATGTAAATAGGTACACCCAGAGGGCCCCTCACCTCGAAAAGATTATGCTGACCTCTTCTGGATGGAGGAACCATTTGTGGTGAGATGAGAAGGTCCTGCTGAGGCAACATGCTAAGGCATTGTTGGCTGCAAAGGTGTGCAGCTGGTGGTGATGAATGGTGTGCTGAACACAGAAGTCTCAAAGTCTGGGGACTTCTTGGAAAAAGGCTGATGATGCTTTTTGATATAGAACATAGCCCTGTATTGTCCATCAAGATCTGGACCACCCTGCCCTTTATGTGTAGCAAGAGGGCTTGGCAGGCCAAGTGTACAGCTCTGAGCTTTCTGATGTTTATGTGTAGGGAGCAACTGTGACTTGACCAGCAACCCTGTGCACTGAGATCACCCAGATAGGCTCCCCAACCTAAAACTAAGGCACCAGAGACCAGCATAACTGACAAGGATGGGGCTGTGAGGGGGACTCTCTCGAACACCGATGCAGGATTTCACCACCATGTCACTGACAACAATATGTGGTCTGGACCCTGAGTACACGGTTCAGGCTATGTCTGTTGGGGACACAGAACAGCGTTAGCCACACCTGCAGGAACCTGTGATGGAGTTGCATTCACCAGACCACACATAAGTGTAGGTTGCCGTGGGATCCAATAACTTCTGGCGCTTGAAGGCTTCTCCCAGAGGCATAAGGATCTTGCGCAAAAGGGGGTTTTTGCACCTAGGGAAGCGGCTACACTGCTTCTTTTTGCACAAAAACCCCTTGCTCAAAAAGAATTGGCAGAAAATATGCTAATGACATCGCAACTCATGTTAATGAGTCCCTCATTAGCATATTTTCTGCTGCAAAAAGTTGCAGTGTATTCAAAGCCAGAGAGAAGGCCATAGAATAAACATAAAGCTATGTCCTAAAACAAAATGCCAGAAACAAAGATAAGACCTCAGAATTTGACCTGAAACTTTCTTCTCAAGTAGTTAACCAGTACTAGACACTGCCAGGAAAGCAATGACTTCAAAGATGCAAGAACAACAGAAGGAAAATGTCATTGGTACCATCCTGGAAGGACTGCATACAGAAGCTAATTCAGTCATCAGATTTGCAGGAACAGAAAGTGACAATCAATCAAGCAGTATATCAGGGCTACTCAACTTTGGAAGCCCCGGGGGCCACAATGATACTCACAGCACATTCTGAGGGCCACAGCTTAAGCATGGTTGCATATACATATGCAAATAGATACTTTCACACTGATGGGCAGTAAGGAATGTATTTTAGTTTTTCTTAAATTGCTGTCAAGTGGAGACAAGACTTTGAACTCAGAGTTACAAGATTCATAGTGCAGTTGCAGGTTTGTTTTCTTTAACACAGCTATAGTTTTTTTGACAAAGATGACACACTGGTTTTCCATTTTTCTCTGCGAAAGCAAATTCCAGTTCCCAAATAGGGTTGAAAACCCCATGTTCATCCATCAAGCGTCTCATCTATGTTGCCATTTTTAATGCTTCTTATTAAAAAGAAAATTGTATACCAGTGTTTTGGGTGTTTAGCTTGAAGCTTCAGGTTGTGCATTTCTTGGAGTGATTTTACCATAAAAAGAAAAGATTCCAAGCCAGACCGCTCCAACCTGCGGTGGGTGGGGGGCTGTGTGAGTCAGGCCGGACACAAGAGACAAAAAGGACAGGTGCCCGGGAGTCCCATCCTGGTTTCCCAGCAGGGCTGACATCCCACGTGGGAGTCCGTCGCTCTGTGCGGAACAGAGACAGGGCTGTCTGGACATGGCACTAGATCCAAACGTGGCCAATATGAGCCAGTCAGCATCTCTCAGGATCTGCCCACAAGTTTAAGCAGCCAGCACCTCCTCTCTGGGGGCTAGAAATGCTGACACCTGTCTGTTCCAGCCAGCCTGTCCACTTGTGACTTTCAATGCTCACCCCACCTGGGAGATGCCTCACCATTGTGGAGCATATTCCCAGTGGAGGCCATCTTCAAAGGATCCCACCCGCAGGCCACATGTTGAGCCCCATGTAAACCCAAACTGTACCGCAGGACACAAACAAACGGGCCATGGGCCACATGTGGCCCACGGACCGCGTGTTGAGTAGCCCTGCTGTACATCGTGAAAATCCCCAATAGATTTAAAACTAGCACAATAAGTTTCAGAAAGCTTCAAGCTCCCATTTGTACAACAGAAATAGGATTATAACAAAACCGTAGCAAAACACTGGTGAATCAGGGATAAAAAAACCCTTGTACAAATATGGTTCTTTGGTTTTCTGTTTAGGAAAAAAAGGCTGAATAAGAAATGTTAGTTGGGAGGGAAATGAGATTTTTATTACTGAATTGTTCAATTATATAGGGTCTGGGATTAATATTCAGTATAGGCAATAGAATTAAAGATGGAGCACTGAGTTATAAAATAAAGATTCTTAAACACTTCTAAAGATTAAGCATATTATAAAAACAGACATCCAATTATACTAAACATACTTTGTCCTACTTATTGAATTGTTTAAATTTCCTTTTCAGGAATAGAAAGAGAAGCAGGAATGAGGGAAAGCTAGGTTGACATCCACAGCAGAAAACTAATGCTCTGGCATAATCATAATTTTCAAACCAGTGACTAAATGTACATCTTTGAGGATTTAACAGAATGAAGCCAGAGTGCACACCACAGAAACTAACCAATAAAATATGGCATAAAATGACTTGCTGCCCAGACCTTAGCCTACTGGTCGAAGTAATATTCTACAGAACATGTGCGTAGCTAAGAATTCCAATAAATCCCACTCCATCAGTATACTCTGTCATATGTCATCTTAAGATGCCTTCATTTTAAATCTCTTTACTTGCTAGATGTAGGATATAAGAAGAAATCTAATCAAACTATAACAAAACATTCAGAGCTATGCTTAAGAAACTTCAAGAAGAGCCCATACTGAATGACAAAGTTCTCAAGAGACAGATTTAAGTCTCTGGGTCACATCACTAACTGAAAGGGAAAGGTACTGTACAGTCATTTAGTAAACTGATCCCAGAATACAGTACACTAAAGTAAAATTCCATACTCCATTCTCGGACAAAACTAGATTCTGAACAATCTCTGCATGGGTTCGCAAAGGTGACAGGTCCTCTCTCTCTCCTGTGCACCTGTTCAAGAACTGGTTAAAAACCCTTTTGGGGACTACAATAGGGGACTGCAGTTCACTGCCAGTGGTCCAATGGACCCTCTCTGCTGAAAATGGTGAGGATGAGAATGAGGACATAGACTCTTCCCTTTCCTTCAGACAGCAGAGCTGACTGGACGTGGAGGGGGATTTGTGCTCCATCCTCTAAAGATGGCAGAACTACTGCTCAAGAGAATTCTCTCTCACTTTAATTGGCAACCTCCACCGAAGTTCATGATTTTGTTTTCATTTTTACCTGTAAATATTGCAATGAGATATGGTTATGACAATTATATTGGGTCAGAGTCTGCTCTTGGTGTTTCACAGACTCAAAGGCAGAATGGACCATTGTGATCATCTAGTCTGAGCTCCTGCGTGCAGGCTATAGAACTTCCTCAAAACAATTCCGAGAACAAATCTTTTAGAAAAATATCCAATCTTAAAATTGTACATGATGAAGAATGCACTGCAACCCTGGGTAAATTATTCCAATGTTTAACTACTTTCACTGTTTCTCAATGATGGAGAAGCCCCCATGATGTAGTAGTTAAATTGTTCCAGTAGTTATTTACTTTTACTGTTAAAACTTAATCTTGAATTTCCAGTCTGAATTTCTCTAGATGATTATACTAATTTGGTGGAGTTGCATTGGCATAACTGAAGTCTTTGACCAATTCCGTTGGCAATCTTCTTCTAGGCACGGAATCCTGTGTAACCAGGAGCTCACCTGCAGACAGATTCATCTTGGATTCTTTCGTAACATTAACATTACTGTAGGTCATGTTTCTTGATTTTCCAGGTTCTAGAGAATTCAAGGAAGTGTTTCTCCCAGTGGCTCTTGGAGATGGAACGTAAGAAGTATTCTCAGCATCCTTGCTTTGATCATTGTGTTGGCAATTTGCTTTACCTTTTGGGCTTGAAGCATGCATTGCTGCAAGGGGAAAATACAATACAGTATTATGCTAACCTGCCAGATGCTATTAAATGTTTCACAAACTATGTCAGAGACAAGGACACACAGAGTATCTCTACACAATGTTTGGAAGGGAGCCTCCCAACTCCATGTTGATACATCTGGGTTAGTGGGGGTTGCATTAGCATTCTAAAAATAGCTGTGTAAACAGTGCTTTGAAGTTGCAGCTTGGGCTGTAAATAGGGCTTTGATATCTAGGTAGGGGCTGACCTACTAGGCACAGGGAGTTAGTAACTTAAAACAAATTAGTCAGGCAACTTCTCAAAATACCTTTGCCTGCAAACATGCTATATGAATTTTTTGGTTCTTCAGAAATGCATTTCTTTTTCTTCACTCCTTTAAAGTGACGCTTCTTTACTTGCTCAGTGTAACTCATTGCTAAGGGAGAAAAATTACACAATTTTTTTTTTTTTAAAAACACACTATTCAGTAAAATCCCTTCATTAAAGTAGTAGAGGGTTGTGGTGAATTAAAACAAGAATAACTTCTTACATTATACATACACTCTGTTCAGTAAAGACCATTCTTTTATGTGCTAAACAACTGATTCTGAAAACAGTAATTACAGCAAGAGTATCAATAAATTTCATCCCTAAGGGTATAGACATAATGGTGCCAAAATGTTATCTTGATTCTGTTAGAAAAAAGTTCTGAAAGTTTTGGCAACAAACCTCAAACTCATTTTAGGAAACTAGGTGTTACTGGAGTACGTAAGAGATATTTTTGGCCCAACTTCTAGGTGAAAAAAAGTCTACATAAAAGCCAAAAAAATCTGAGCAAATACAACATATATTTTAGGGATATCAGCTCTATTCCACACGTACGTCCTCAATTATAAACCATAGAATTTATGTAAGCTTGTTTCAGCAGACTACACAAGCAGCAACTCCAGTACAAAAGTGAGAGTACATTTACACTGCATGCTTATTTTGAAATAAGCTATTCCGGAAGAAATACTCAGAAATAGCTTATTTTGAAATAACACGTCTACACTACAGGAAAGCCTCAAAATTAGTTGAGGCAGCTCCCCTAATATGGGCGTACTACATCAATTTAGAGCCCCAGGAGGCACTGGGGAGTAATTACTTTGAATCGCCCTGGGGAAAAGCTATTTCAAAATAACAGCAGTGAAGAGTACACACTACTGCTATTCCGAAATAGCTATTTCAGAATAGGTGTTATTCCTCACCCATTATTTTGAATTTATTTAGAAAAAATGGAATTGCTGTATAGATGCTCACATTGTTATTTCGGAATAACATCTGTTATTCCGAAATGATGCTGCTATGTAGACGCGCTCTGAATGTTTTATACCCACAGCAGAATTTTATGCATGTTGACTCAAACCAAACCACACCAACTATATACTATGAGATGGAATAAACTATTATATAATATATAACTGACCCTCATATGTCCTTTGCCTTGTCAGTCAGCTGGGCTATATGGGTATGTCTAGACCTCTCTGTTGACAGAGAGATGTAGATAAGGCACATCGAAATTGCTAATGAAACAGGGATTTAAATATCCCACACTTCATTAGCATAAACATGGCTGCTGCTTTTTTTCTAAAAGGAGTTTTTTCAGAATAAAACCCAGCAGTCTAGACACAGATCTGTCAAAAATAAAGCCTTTTTCGGCAGATCCTGTAAACCTCATTTTTTGAGGAATACAGGAACTGTCAAAAAAGGCTTTATTTTCAACAGATCTGTGTCTAGACTGCTGAGGTTTTTTTTAAAAACTCCGTTTCGAAAAAAAGCGGTGGCCATTTTTATACTAATGAGGCACGGGATATTTAAATCCCTGCTTCAATAGCGATTTCGATGTGCTTGATTTGCATCTCTCTGTAGACAGAAGGATGCAGTTTAGATGTAGCCTCTGAGACACTGGTGTTTATTATGGCAAACATATGAAAAAAAGGTCTCTCTCTATGCTTTACACCTAGAGCACATGTGCAGTATTTATGGAAGATCGACACTGCTGCGGTCAATCTTCCAGAGTTCGATTAGCAGATGTAGTATAAACCTGCTAGATGGAACTCAAAGGGTGCTCCCTTTGGCGCTGGTATTCCTCCAACTCCTCGCGAGCAGTAAGGGACACCAACACGAGTGTTTGCTCCTGTCGACCTGCCGCTGTGTGGACCAGGTTTTAAGATATGTCGACTCCAGCTACATAATTTACATAGCTGGAATTGCATATCTTACTTTGACCTTCCCATGTAATGTAGACCAAGCCCAAGAGTAAGGAGATTGAGTAAGAGAAGGACATAATCTCACATCCTGCATTGCATGGCAACTATCAAGCTCTTTTACTCTATGTCTAGGGCCTTACCAAATTCACAGACATGAAAAACACATCACACACCATGAAATGTGGTCTTTTGTGTGCTTTTACCCTATGGTATATAGATATCATGTAGGAGACCCGTGTTTCTCAAATCGGGAGTTGTCGTGAGGTTATCTTACTTCTGCACTGCTTTCAGAGTGGGCAGTCAGTGAGAGCAGCTATTGGCCAGGCACCTAGCTCTGAAGGCAGAGTCCCCCCAGCAGTGCAGAAGTAATAGAGACCATATCATACAATGCCACTCTTACCTCTGCATTGCTGTTGGCGGTGGCTCTACCTTCAGAGCTGGGCTCCCAGCAAGCAGCCACCACTTTCCAGCTACCCAACTCCAAAGGCAGAGCTGCCACCATCAGCAGCACAGAAATAAAAGGCAGCAGCACTGCAACCCCCATAAAATAACACCCACAACTCATTTTTGGGACAGGAACCCAAAAATTATGACATCATGACATTTCCGATTTAAATAGCTGAAATAATGAAATTTATTATTTTTAAAATCCTCTGGGCATGAAACTGACCAAAATGGACTATGACTCCAGTACAGGAAGCCAGAGATTTGTCTATTTTCACCTCCAGCTGACCAGCAGAAACACTACTTTTTGCTCCTATCAGTTCAGGCTAAAGTATAGGAAAAAGTCTTTTTCTTCCATTTCAATGTATGTAGGCAGTTTCAGTACTTGTTAACCTACCTGTGATTCATACCTAGAATTTGTCTTCCTATCTTTTACTTCAACAACAGAGAAATAATAAGCAAGAAATGATTTATGCACAATACTCATATACATAAAAAACAATGTATTCTGATAAGGAAATGTTGTGTTCTTCCAAGCATATTCTGGAATACTATAGTACACAGTTTAGCAAGGTACTTTAGAATGTGCCTAACTGAAATATGAGAGCAGTCCTTAAGTACATTTAATCATGTGCTTGTAGGGTAAACTGAGGCAGTCCATGGTATTTCGCTAAGAACCCCTATTCAAATTCTGACGTCCTGTATAGGCCTCTAACCTTGAAACTTGTAAATCTCACGAACGGACAGTTAGCCTGAGTAGAGGGACCTTGGGAAGGCACATTCACCTTGGCAACCACATTCCAAGGGGCAGCACCAGCTGATACCAAAACAATCTTGCTAACATGTTTTGCTTTAATCCTAGATAATGGGCCCATAAATTCATGGATCACATCAGCATGAGGCACCATCACAGACCCATCATAATTTAACTTGACAAAAGTTGCCATTTAATTGTCTGTTTGTTGATGTTGGCTTATTTAGCTTGTTAAGGAAAACTACTTGTATTAGAGATAAGGTGTTTGTTTGATGATGGGCGGAGATGCTATGTAATCTTTCTTAGTTTATTGGCTTATGTGCTCATTCTGTTTTGCTGCAAGAACCTATTGAATTGCTTCCCCTCCGTGCATCAGGCCCCTATATAATCTATTGTAATATTTTGCTTAAGCAGTGTTCGCCAGCTTACGGAGATGAGGGACACTCCACCAGTGCTGTGTGTAATAAATCCTCTTGCCTGTTTTCACCGCATACAGAGTGTCCAGACTTATTCCCAACATGCTCAAATGCTAAGCTGAATCAGATATCCATGTATTCATTAGGGGCCCAATTCTGTGAGATGCTATGCACCATCAATTCTCATTGCCTTCCACTGAGATTGAGTGTGATCGTCTCTCTCAGGATTAGGCCTTTTGTCATTAGGAAGATAAAGGTATTTAGCAATCTGATAGCGGTCATATTGATGTCACTTGGACGAAGACTGCCCTAAACCAATAAAAGTGCTTTCATCATTTAGTATGATGAAAGAAACCATATTGCTGATGGGACTTCAATTCACTCATAGTGTGAGGAATATAACAGAACTCATTTAGGTCCTACCTCAAGTATCCAATCTAATTACAAAAGAAGCAAAACATGTTTTTTCCAAAATTACAAAATATAAAAATAATGATTCATACGTTTCACATCTGCACGTCTGGTTGTAATTAATTCTTTTTCTCCAGTTAATGTTTCACAATGTTTCTCTCCAACAAATATGCTCCTTTGCGGCACATAACAATCACCTCCTGAAAAAAAATGATAATGCATCACCAAATTATTAACAGAGAAATGATGTACCCTCTTTTTAAGATAAAATTGGTTTTACTGAGTTTAAAATGAAGAATGCAACCTTTTTACTTCATTCTTTTCTAGCATTTAATTTGTATTAGTTTTTTATTAAATTCATTTAAATAATAAGAACTTAAACATGAAAAACAAGTAGAAAGTAGTTAGGTTAAAATTGTATATAAAATATATATAAGAAATATATTTAATATTATTTTAGTTTATATCTCTCAGTATAAATGTACATTTCCATAATTAATTATTCACTTTGAATTAACTTTTGAGTAACCAAATACAAAACATCAGACAACAGGAAATAACATAAAACATAAAAACCAATATGTACATTGCTTATAATACATACAGAAAAATGATAACTTTATAAAATACTACCAAAAAACCTATTATTTCTTCTGTTACTTATGTCTGATATCTTTCTGATAAATTAATTGATTTTTTGGCATGAAAAATGTAGTAAAAGTATTATTTCTGCATGTCAGTAAAGCATTTGAAACAATACTACATAGAAAATTATTAAACTGCAGAGGATAAGGTTTCAAAAGAAAAGGAGACAGCCAATGCAAGATAAATATAAAGGTTACAGGATTCAGGTTCATCCTTAATGACTGAAATCCTGATCCTGTACTGAGATTCCCTAACAGACCTACACAGAGCCCCATGGAAAGTGGACACAAGGATCTGCCCACATGGAACAGCTTGCAAGATTGGGGCCTTAATGCTTTCCCATATGACTGCCAAAAACATGGAGTTTTTTGGCTTCTCTCTCAAAATTCTGAAAGTTTTGTGTATTCCAGTTATATCTGACTTTTATGCTTGTGTAAATTGATATATAATTGATATAGAGGTTGGACCTCTCTGATCTGGCACCCTTGGGACCTGACCGGTTCCAAACAAGGGAATCTTTCAGATCAAGGGAGGTGCCTTACTGCCAGCCCCGCAGCCCACTGCCTCCCAGTGCTGCCAGCCCTAGCCCCACCCACTGCTGGGGCTACTGCAGCCTCACCTGCACTACTGAGGCTCCGGCCCTGGTCCCAGCCCTGCTGGGCTCCCAGCTGCCAGTCGTCTTGCCACTGATGATCCCAACCAGGACTCCCTGATCCAGGAACATCCGTGGTCCTGCTGGACGACAGATATTGCCAGACCAGAGAGTCCCGGTTCTGGGAGGTCCACCCTGTATTTAGAAATTATTTTATCTATAACGAGATATTAGATTATGAGAACACATATTTTAAAGTAATTACCTCCATTTTCAATGGCACCAAGATCAGTCCTGGTTTTACCATCTAATGATGCTGTTACCTCTCCTTGTCTTTCTATAATATTAAATTTTGTTGGAACTTTAACACCATCACCTAGAAATGCAGCAGAGGAAATTTTTTGGCTTAGTTATGTGGAGTCAGGGTATCCATGATAGATAAATGAGCTTGGGAGAGTAAAGGAAGTTATGGATAGCACTATGCAACATGGACAACTTTACACATTGATTTTATGGATAAACATATTAATGAGCATTTCTGAATTATGAGCAAAACTTGCATGAGTGCTTAAAAGATTCACAGAATTAAATCTTAGAGTATAAAGCTGAGGGTAAATCCTTATCTCTGACTATTCCAAAAATACAATGTACTAAAACTTTTAAATTGCTTTGATGAACAATCCATGTTTATTGCATTTATATCAAACATATATAATTATATATATGATAAGCCACTTCATTTCAGCATAATTAATTTTATTATTTCTATCTGTAAACAATGACTGATCATCAACACATTTTTATTCATCACAAGATATGGGCAAAATTCAGACCTAGAGGAAGCATCTTTGTGATTCCTATGAAGTGCCACCACACACAGGCTATACCAGAGAACAACTAAGAGATTAATATTATAGCTACTCAGTTCATATGATTGATGTTTATGAATATCATCTATGATATGTCTATCATTGTGATATCTAAGCCCTTGAACACCCATTAGAAATACCGCCGCAAAAGTACTTTAACAAAAATAGCTCTACTCGCCAGACAGAATTCACAGGACATTGTGCAGAGAAACTATTTTTCTCTTTCTGGTTAAACTGGTAAAAACCAGAGATCCAAAACCAATCACCCTTTTACTAGCCAATATTACCTCAGAATATCTCCATCTGAACCAAAATAATATACTCTTTCACTTTGCAGTTCTTCATTGTTGTTCACTATCTTCCTGCTTCAGTTTTCCTTATATGTAATTGTGGATCCAGATGAGTATCCATGAAGGTTTCTATTTTGTTGTAAACAACTTTATGACAATAATAAATGTGCTACTGATAATAATATCTCACTTCTTTCTTGAACACTTTAATGGCCAACACACTAATTACACTAACGTCCTAGAACATTCAGAACATAAATCACTCTGTTATGAAGCAGCAATACTATCACCTATTATAATAACAAAAGCTGAGATTGATTTTTGCAGGAATACCTCTTGGCTAATGATGAAAAAGAAAACTTTTTAAAAATCTTGAGTGAGACAAATGTTCATTAATTTATGTCCCTTTGATCTCAGTTCTGCTGTAATAGGCCTAATAAGCAAAAGAGATTGTAACCTTATTTTAAAAGATACTAGGAGAAAAATTATAGCAGAGATGCATGACATGGAATGTAAAAAATTCATGATGTTAATCTTGGTTCTACTTAATTGACCTTGCCTCATTTCAACATGCGGTAGTCAATGCAAGCATCCTACCATATCTATGTTGTTTCCATTTAATTTTTAAAAGTCATACTTCTATTACTTAATTAATTTCTATTAATTTTATTTTCCGTATTTTCTTCTAAATTTGCAAAACCTAATACTGGGATCTAAACTACCTGATAAAGTCTATTTAATTAAATGTATATAAACATTATCCTTAAAGTGAAAAGTGTTACCTTACCACTTAAGTACTTGCCTTCCTGTAAGTCTCTGCTAGTTTCCATGGGTTTCAATAGCTCATTATCCAGTGCTGATGACATGGTTTTTGCTGACTGGTTCTCCTGAGGTGTCTGAATTCTATAATATTCTCCTACTCATACCCCCCCCAAAAGAAAGAAAAAAGTCTTTACTTACATTGATCATTTAAAATATTAACATAACTACTAGTTATGTTAATATTTTAAAATGATAAAGAATGAGATATTTACCAGATTTATAGCACATCTCCTTTATTGCTTTTTCTTCCTCAATGTCTGCTAGAGTCTTTGTCAATAAATGAGAGGCATCTACAGGAAATATTTTTAAAAGAGAGAACTATACCTGAGTACAGACACATCAGGATTTGTCAATGCACTATTGCAAAATATAAACAATTTCATTGCAAAAGGAAGGATTTTTTTCCCCTTTTCTAATGCTAGTTCATTCCAGTCCTCCTCTTTCTGGACAGAAAAACTCTTGGTTATTGACAGATATTTTCATGGCCAATATAGTTTTAGTTATAGGCACCAATGTCTCCTCTAAATCAGACATGCTCAATTAGTAAAATGGTCATTCACAGTACAGAGGGAGCCAAATTAGTGTGAACATCCCTGAACTTTGAGAAAGTTTGGCTCTCCATCTAAATTGTTGTATTTCAATGCCATGTGAATTATGGAACTTGGATCCATTTCTAATTAAAAAAGAGTACTGGAATTATATCAGTATGAAAAATAGATATTCAGTATTTTGAAAGTTTATTAATGAGAGTCTACATTTACTGTGTGGTTAATGATAAAACTATCTGCAATAAGGTTATTTCCAAATATTTGACCCCTTTCCTCAAAAATGGCATGATTGTTGAAAACAGCAAACCAGTCCATTTTAGCCCATTTTAGTTTCAGATTTCAGGGAAGAAGTCATATTTACCATTCTCCTCTTCTTCCTCTTCCTCATCCTCCTCCAGGCTGATGTTTATGATCAGAGGAGGGTGAATGGGTCTTAAAATGCTTTCTTGACCTTGAAGTGGTTCTTGAGTGTGGGCAGGATGCATAGTTCCTTCTTGAACATCCTTTTGGAGTGTGGCATCTACAGGAAAGTACATGAAGTTCAGTCTGTTAATAAGACACTAGAACACCAAAAGCAGGTTCTATCAGTTCATTACATTTTTGAAATCATATTCATATTTGAAAAAAAGCCACAACTTGCCAAATTGTGTCTTTTAGGCACTGTACTGGGTAGGAGGTTAGCAGAAACGTGTCTCCACAGCAGAAGGAACACGGGGAGGTATGGTGACTCAAGGACATACAGAGACTCCCAGAGATTTTCAGCATGCATGGTAGCACATCATTTTACCAGTCCTGAGTAGGGAATAGCATATAGTCCTTTCAGTGGCTGGTCATCTCTTCTGGTTAGTGTATGTATGGAGAAGTATAAATATCCATGCCTATGTCTTCCCCTTTCTAGGGGCATGTATACACTGCCTAGGCTCAGACCAAATCCTCTTTCATCGGCACACAATTCTAACTTGGGCCCAAACCCTAACATCCCACAGGAATGGAGGGTTCAAGCCTGAGTCCCACAGAAGCTTGGGCCCAAAGTCCATTGTTTTGCACTATGGATGGCTGCAGCTCATGTCTGCTACAGATTTGGGACCTGAGACTCCGCCAACACTATCTCATAACTCCACAGGACAGTGTCTTTTGTCTTTCCTACCCCAAGACTGGCCAATGTACTTGTAGGAAACAGAAGCAACCCTTCTGGTTCAAATGCAACATCTCAGCTTTTAACATGTCCATTTTATTCTGACCTCTGAGTTGCAAGAAGAGTGACCTGTCTCCTGCATTTGTAATGGTCACTGCCATGGAGAAGTCCTTTGCAAGCATCATGGGAACATAGCCACATTTTGCTTAATTGCTACTGCCAGGAGAGCAAATCATTCAACTTTAGCAAGAATTCTAGGAATGAGCATGCATACCACCTAAATAGTGAAGAAGCTGGCAGTGCTGGGAATTTACTGGACCAATGCAGGGAGAAGATTAAATAGTTTAAGACCAACTTCCAGAAAGTTAGGGATGAGAACTAGATCTCTGGGAACTCTCTGTCATCCTGTCATTTGACCAGGTACTTGGTACTGTGCCAAGCAATGAGTTACTAGTGCTTCAAGGTAGCCTGGTCAATCAGGAGGGCAACCTTCTCAATCCTGAAGCGTATACAATCAGAAGGGACAGTGCTGGGTGCGGCTGCCCAAGTGACTCTTGTACCCAAAACAATCCCTGAGAAGTTTCTGCTGACAGAGTAGCTGCAGCACATTCTGGGACCCTACTTCAAGGATGTTTTTGATGACTCTCTGGAAGAGCTGCTCATAATGGAACTGGCATCAGAAACAGAAGAGGCAAAAGTACCCCCTGAGACTGATAAGTTTCTGGATCCATGTTTGTTATTACAGGTTGAACCTCTCTAGTCCAGCACCCTTGGGACCTGACTAATATCTAACCACAGAAGAACAATATTGTCCAGCAACATTACACTTCAACTGCTTACTGGGCTCTTAGAACACACTTAGGGTACATCTACACAGCAGGGCTAAAATCAAATTAAGTTACACAACTTCAGCTACATCAATTGCATAGCTTAAGTCAAAATAGCTTAATTTGGCTTTTGGCACTGTCTATGCAGCAGGAAGTCAAAGGAAGAACACTCTTCCTGTGACTTCCCTTACTCCTCGTGAAATGAGGGTTACCATGAATTGGAGTAAGAAGTCCTCCAGCTTGACATTATTTTGAAATAAAGGCTTGCTGTGTAGATGTGCACTATGTTATTTCAGAATAATGTCAGTTATTCCGAAAAATGCTCCTGGGTAGATGTACCCTCAGGGGGTAAATTAAAGCTAAATAACAGCACAGAACATGGAGAGCCAGAATTGATTAAACAAACGTTATGAGACTGTGAGAAACTTGACCGTGCCCATGATAAGTGGACATCTGGCTATCTGAAATCATGCTGGACCACGGATGTTGCCACACCAGAGAGTGCTGGACTAGAGAGATTCAACCTGCATTATTATAGGGATGGGAGTGATTTCCAGTTTATAGAAGGGATTTGTGGTTTATTACCCAGTGCAACATTTATTGTAAGTGCCAGGCAGCAGTATGTATCTGCTAATGGGGGAGTGCACAAAGATTGTGAAGAACATAGCAAGCCAAAATAATAACAGGCAGCATTGATGACCCTGGAATCCTTATGTGGGATTAGGATCTTCTAAATGAGCATTCAACCACCATTCCACAGATACTCAGAGTGTAACTGAACCTTCTTTTGCCAGGGACTCTTATCAGGGTATGATTTCATAAGCGAAAGAAAAAGGGGATAGACTGGGTACTCTATAATAACAGTGAGGATAGTAACTCCATTTATGACAATGTCATTTGGTGGGAACAATGCGCCAGCCTGTCCATGAATGTGAACTCCTGATCCTTGGAAAACCCTGGCATCATGAACTTTTCCAGTGCAGCCCACAATGGCATCCATAAATCCGCTTCTGTGGTTCACAAGGGCTTGGCTAACAATGGAGTAGTAGCCTTTGCAGTTTATGCACTCATGTACTGCTTGAGGAGCTCAAACTGTGGGCACATGAGGCCCAATAATAGCCCTGGCAGTCTTGAAACCCCATCCTCTCAAAACTAGTAATTACTTCAAGGATATTTGTTTATGCCCATTGACTTTGGGTACATCACATGCCTGATTGACTCTGAAATCTCTGTCTCTACTTCATGCATGCTTGACTTTTGAATGCTGAACTGGTTAGTAGCAGACTTGAAGCAGTCAGGAGTAATCTAATTCCAAATGATGATAGCACCCCACTTCTGGACCAGTATGGCTGCCCTCATGCATATCTTTACACTGGAGCTCAGAGGCAAGCTGCTCACAAAGCTCCAGCAATGTAGCTATCTTCATGCAAAAGTTCTGGACCCACTGCTGGTCATCCCATGACCACAAGACAGTGTGATCCCACCAATCTGTACTTAGGCTTGTGCTCTAGAACCTCTGGTCTACATGGGTGGGAATCACCAGATATAGCAGAGTTGCAGGCATCACCAGCCGTCCACCAGTATCTCATGGATGCTTTGTCTGTTTGCTGAAACAGGATCTATTGTGAACTTAGCATGCTGTGACAACTTCCTATAACGTGAGTATGGATAGTCAAGTATTCCCACACTCCACCACTAACCAGGGGCTGGAGTGGCCACAGCTGGGGAGGGCACGAGGATGCCTGAGAAATGGTGGTTTCATTCAGGTATGAGTATTGCAGTGTGGACACTGAAGCCCCAGATTTGTAGCCCAGGTCAAGAAATTCTAAACCTAGGGTCAATATGCAGTGTGGATGCCAAGACTTGGATTTGCTTGTAATATTTAATGACCAGCTGCCCCACAGACATTAGGAACCACTGGTGGTAAGAGGAAGCCCTACTCCACAACTGAATAAAGCTCCCTATTTAATGCCACCATGTGCATCCAGCTGTGGATCACCTGTGAGTTTAAAAATTATACACTCTAATAGCTCTTCCAAGTTGCACGCTCATCCATAATCAATTGTTCTTCTAAAAGCAGAGCTTCTTCTGTTAAGTCTTCTATGGACTGCTAAGTGCACCATAATGTGTTTAGCTTGCACATGTGTCATCATGTACAGTACACATTGGATACACTCCCATGAAACAGACAGCTTTGGCAAAGTCTGCCTTCAGCTTTAGTTAGATTTATCTCATAGACAGAAAATAACTCCTCATTAGGCTACATTTTCTTTGTTCCTATTCCTCTGGAACAAAACTGAAGCCTTTTGGCAGTGCTTCAGGGATGGGCCAGGAGCATATCACTATGCTAAGAAATATGCCATATAATATTCCATGTGAACATGAGATCACTATAATGGTGGTGATTTACATTATTAAGAAATTATCTTAATCTATATCTATATATAAAAGTTTTTCCTGTGTGATGCCAGAGTGACATCATCACATCATTCTGGTATCCCACAGGCTCTGCCCTTGCACAGTCTCCCTGCCCCAGACACTGTTCAGGGACCAGCAAAGCTCCTGGCAGCACTCCTGGGCAGATTCTGAGGGTCAGGGGGCAGTGACGGCAGCTCCTCACTTCTGCTCAGAGCCCCAATGCTCCGGGACCTAGAGGGGAACCTCCATTTCTGTGGGCCAGGGCCAGGAGTGCTTGGGCTGCCACCTGTCCAGCACTCCAGCCTCAACTCTACCTCCTTCCCCTGCAAGATTAGCGCACATGTGCTGGTTTCCTGCAGGGGAGGTTGGAGGGG
>CM057845.1:69550952-69563395 GCA_030068395.1 Apalone spinifera
GGAGGCGAAAATACCAGACTGTCCGGGTGAATACTGGACACCTGGCAACCCTACCCCCTGAAAGGGGGGTTGGCGAGGGTAGTGAGCAGGGGGCACTGCCCCCAGTTACATTACATTATTGTTTAAGTTGTCATTTGATTTTTTTTGCAAAGTAGTATGCATTAATGTGTTTTATATACATATTAAAGTACATAATAAAAGTCTAGAGCCATACATAAGTCAAATATGAACTGAAGATTCTTCACCCCTTCATTGTTTAAGGGCCACCTACAATTCCCTCTAAAATTTTATTCTATTGACTTCAACATGAGCCCAATATTTTTAGCATTCATATAGATCCAAATGTTTTTCACCTCTGTCAAGAACGTTTGTGACACATTCACTGACATCATCCCGTCTATGAAGTTAAGTTGCTCTTTAATCTTTTGCCTTAAAACTACAGTCACTATTCTTGGTTTACAGATCCATAAGAGGGACATTGATGTCTACATTTACATGATACAACCTACTCCACAAAATACAACCTTGTATTCTTTAAGAATATCATATGCAGTAGCTTTGGCTCCAGTGTCTGGATGTTTACACATGGTGATTCCATCCTGAAGGCCTAGCTCAGACTAAGCTTCATTAAAGTCAGTAGGAGTTTTGCTTTAAGGAGAGTTGAAAAAGAACTAGCCATTTTTCCAGAAATAGTCTGGATTTCTGGAAATCAGAGGGTAAAAGAGAAATTATAATTAAAAAGTATTCGCTTCACATATTTTCTCCCTACACCCCCACATGTCTCGCCAGAAAGGCATACCTGAAGACGATTAAGTGTGAAAAACACTTGAAAGTGACTTGCACACATGATGCGGCCTTGTATTTTTTGTTAATTGATGACAAATGAGGGCCATCTCACATATATGTAATTTTAAAATTGTGTTTATTGTGGGCCCTTGTTTGGTGTAATGTCCCATCACAGACTGCTGGTAACATCATACCCAGCAAAGAAACTTTTTGCTTTCAAAATATTTCCTAGGTTTTTACATTTTTTCACATTTTTTTTAGATTTTTTCATTTTTGCATTTTATGAGTAGTAAAAATAATAAAAATAATAAACATTCTCAGTAAAGCAAAATATGAAATAGTAAATGTTTGTGGCCCATTGTTTTTTGTTAACATTTTATTGCTATTCTTATCTCCTGATCTGTCTTTCATTTTCAGATTTTCTGTTTTCATCACCACAGTTTCATCTCTTCCCACTTCAGACTGGTAATAATTGAAGGCAATCGATGGAATCTAAACTGTATCTTTACTTAGCTAGCCTACATTTGCTAGGACCAAAACCAGTTCTATTTAATTTTTTATGTGTTCATTGTATTTTAATTTCTGGAGTAGCATATGCTATGTTGTGTTCACTTGTGAATTATGTGCTTTAGACCAGGAAAAGGTTTACATAGATTCTAACTGCCAGTGCAGTTGTAAAAAAATAATTCCCATTTGTCAAAGCTAACCATTTATTCAGCATCTAATCATTTGCTTCATTACTGAACTAAGCATTACAATAAAAAGTTTTCCACTCATATCCAGAACCCCACTTTGAAAACACAATGGTTTCCCAAATTCCAAGAGATGCTATAAAACATATGCAGGTGGGTAAGTTCTTATTTTTTTATTGACATTTGTCTGGTTATCTCTTTGAATTTATAAGTGACACACTTTTACATACCCTCCCTTTCCCCAGATATGTAAATTAGATCCTTTATATCAGGAGTGTGAGCAGAATGGCCAGCAGTTGCCATAAAAGGATATAATTTTGATTACTTCTTTCTATATCAGGGGTGAGCAATAATTTTTGGTGGGGGGGGCCACTCCAAGATTTTGGAAAGTGGTCAAGGGCCGCACTTTCCGTGGAGGAGTTGCAGGGTCTAGGATGAGCGTTGGGTGCAGAAGGGCACACGGGGTAAGGCACTGGGGTGCAGGAGACAGCGTGAGGTCTTAGGGGGAGTTTAGGTGAAGTAGGGGGTTGTGACCTGGGTCAGGGGATTGGGGTGTAGGGTCAGGGATGGATTATGGGTGCAAGAGAGGATTCTGGCCTAGGGGAGGGGCTCTAGGAGGAGATGCAAAGTCATGGAGGGAATTGGGATCTGGGAGAAGGGAAAAGGGGGTGCAGACTGCAGAGGGTTTGGGTGGTGATCTGAGGCAGGGGAATGGGGTGCAGGGTCAGGGAGGGGATGTGGGTGCAGGAAAGGTTTCTGGCCTAGGGGTGGGGTAAAGGAGGAGAACAGGATCTGGGAGGGAACTGTGACCTGGGGCAAGGGGGTGTAGAGGTTTTGGTTAGTGACCTGGGAGGAGTTGGGGCATAGGAAGGGCTGGGGTGCCAAAGGTAAGCTCTGTCTGGGAGGCGTTTACCTCAGTCTATGTCTACATGGCGGGTGTTTTGCAGAAGAAGAAATGCAAATGAGTGCTCATTTCCATATCTCATGCTCTCATTTGCATATCTTCTTCCAATCCTTTTTGCAGAAGAGGTTTTTGCGATAAAAAGCCCTGTGTAGATGGGGCCATTTGTCAGGAAAAAAAAACCCTTTTGCACAAGCGCCTGTAAACCTCATTTTTTGAGGGCCAGATCTGGTGCCCAGGCTGTATTTTGCTAAGCCCTGATCTATATTAAGATCAGTAGAACATTCCCATAGATGGAATGGATTATTTCAGATATTGTTTTAGAGGGCTTACTCAATTTGTTGTGTATGTGAGGGAATAGGGAGTCACTTTAAAGGATAGCAAGAGAAAGCGTAACTGCTACCCACACAGTTGCAGTCCACTAGTCATGTATAATAAACCAATGAATCATGGCCATGCAGTAATATACAGTATATATTCTTCTAAAAATGTGACTGCATAAATGACCCCAAGTGAATACTATATGCTGTGAAGAAAGTACTATATGGCTTGGAATAAAGTCCTGCAGAGACCTCATGTCAATGGAGAGGCCATTGAGATCTTTATATAGTTGGAAATGGATGAGTAGGTATCAGCATGGTCCAAAGCTTTTCAGAGATAGTAAAAAGTAGAGGGATTTCCTATAATACAAAATCTTCAAACTAGATTTGACTGTTTATACACAAATGCTGCCTCACATGACTGTTATTCAGTACATCAAAGATACACAGCATGTAAAATGTTACAGTGTATAATATTTCACTTGTGAGACAAATGGAGTAAAATTGGAGTTGCTACTGAGTACATCACCTTTGATGTAACTACTACGGACAGAAATTCCTAATGCAATGGAAATTCCTATGGCAATCCTAGTCAAACATAACCATAAGCTCTTTACTAACCATGAGTTTAGACCATATTCCACAAAATCTGCAATTCTTTCTTCTCCTGCAAATGTATTTTATTAACACTAAAGACCCAATACATTTTTAGCGTATCTATTTCAATGTTCAAAACATTGAGAAAATATATTTACTCACTGATACTGGGTGGCAAAAAAAGTCCATTTATATTACGAGGTTTGCTATGATGGAAGACACAACTGATCCTCACACAACCTAAAGGCTGCGTTTCCCAGAAACATAAGATTCTGTTGTATTTTTGCTACAGGAAAAATAAAAAGGGATAGTTTTCAGATATGACAATTAATAACAAACAACAAATAATAAAGGACAGAACACTGATTAGTACCGTAAAAAAAGAAATATAGTATTGTGGGGAAGGTATAAAGTTAGGACACATGTGGCCTGATTCTGATCTTTTATAACAGTGTAAATTAGGAATTTCTTCACTGTGACCAATGGGTTTTACTCCTGGCTCTGCTACAGAATTTCTGTAATGCTTAGAAAAAAACATTAATTTTCTAATATCCCTAATTAACTTAATGTTTGTGTCCCAGGGCTTGAACAGTTACAGTGCAGCAAGTTGGGGGGGGGGGGGGGGGGGGGGGGGGGAAGGGTAAATCTACTTCACATTAATGTGCCACACACCAACTGTACATGGGAATATTGCTACCACACATTAAAAGTCCCAATAATGTGCTTTGATCTATTCCTGTTTGAAATGGGAGCAAAACAAAGGGAGCTAAGGAAATTTTAGAGTGATGGAGCAGGATCCACATGGAAAGTTAGTGAAGATCACACTAATGTAAGACAGACCTATTCCCCAACTTGCTGTACACTCACTGTTCAATTAGACAAGCATTTGGTTTCCTTGTTTGTAAAATAGGGATACTAAAACCCACCTCATAGATATGTTGTGAAACTAAATACATTCATGTTTATAATGTGCTTTGAGATCCTTAGATGAAATAATAATAATAAAAATTAAAGGAAAAGCAATTAACATCCAGTTAAGTTTTCAATCTTGCAGTATAGACTACAGGTTGGACCTCCATGGTCCAGCATCCTTAGGACCTGACTGGACCCGAACAAGGGAATTTGCCAGACCAGGGCAAGTCCCCTGTCACCGGCCTCCCAGGCACTGCCAGCTCTGCTTCTGGCCCCAGTCAGCACCCGCTGCCTTCAGCCGGCTGTGCTGCCAGCCCTGGCTGAACCCTTCCTTCCTGGGACTCCCAGCTGCGGTGTTCCCCACACCACCTAAGTCCCCTGCTGCAGGGCTCCAGCTGCACGGAGGGCTCTCTGAGCTGCCTGAGCCCCTTCCACACTACTGGCTGTACTGCTGGTGGCTCGTACAGAGCACATCGCTACAGGGAGCAGCTCTGTACAAACCACTGAAGTTTCCTGTGCCACCTGACCCCCTGCTGCTGGGCTCTGCTGGACCACAGATGTTGCTGGACCAGAAAGTCCCAATTTAAGGAGGTACAACCTGTGGTAATGGACTAAAGAAGAATATTGTATCTGGCCACAAGGTCTTCATATTGAATGTGACCTCGGATGTCAGATATGTAGAGTCCTGCATATTTGCAGATATCCGTGGACCATTTTTGCAGACAGTGGAGTGGATACTCACAAAGAGTTCTCCCTCCATACGCCCAGACATTGGGTGGAGGGGAGGTTGTGCCAGGGCAGGCCCCTGCACTGCCAGCAGGGATGGAGTGCAACAGGTTCCTAAATCTCCCTGCCTGAGGGGCCAAGTGTCGGCCCTGCCTAGGACCCCTACTCTTGCCTCGTGAGCACTGACCTGCGGGAACCCAGGCTCTGGGTCAGGGACACATACACGTTGCCCACCCAACAATGCTGTTCTATGCTGCTGGTTAGTGCATGTGGGAGCATGTGTGGGGGAGATAGTTGATTTTCCAGAGAGGAGGAGGAATCCCAGCAAAGCAGCAAGCTGCCCTGTTTAGAGTGAGCAGGGCCTGGCTCTCTGGGGTAGTAGTTGACAATGCAGGGGCAGCACCCCAGACACTGGTAAGCTCCTGGGCAGCAGCCCCTGCCCCCCATGCCTTAGGGTTTGGAGAGGCAGGGCCCCAAGGCAATACCCCTCTGCTCTGCTGTGGTGTGACAGAAGCTACTGCTGCGTGGTGCCATCACTCATGAGCTCCCAGCAGCAGCACAAGATGCAAATCTCTTCCCTTCCTTCCATTCCTCACCCTTTCTTGAGGCCCTCGCCCGTGAGGCCCTGTGATGCTCCTTACCCTCAGTCCTGTTCTCATGCTGCCTACCTCTTCCCTGCAAGTCCCTGCCCCAGCCTTACTCATCTGTGCTCCCACCCCCCTCTTTTCCAGATGGCTTACTATGTGGTTGAGGATGAAAGTAAAATCCAGTTAGTGGATTTTGGATCAGATGATGTGTTGAGCCTGGTGGACTGGATGAGGATCCACATTTTTGTATCTATGTAGAGCTCTACAGAGATGAAGTTTAACAGACATGAGGTCAATTTTACTTTAAGAGTGAGGGTACTTCAAGAAACACATATACCTGTATTTCCATATGTCTAAATCTGCAAAGCTGATGTGAACATCTTCCTTCTCTCCATAATGAACAAACAGTTTCACTGCCAAGAGCTTTTTCACAGTGACGGAATCGACATTTGGAACCCTAAGATACACACAAAAAATCCCAAACAGGCAAATCAAAGTTGTATGATGTGAAAACCCCATGGGTCAGTAGTTAGTTTATATTTTCTTGGTTTATATTTTTATTTTATCTTTATTAACGAGAAAGTTAACAGAATACTTGTTTATAGGACAGTATTATAGTTATGACAACTTATCTGCAATCAATGAAAAAAGTTTTAGGACCTGATTCACCGATGCTAGTGTAGCTCTGCTAAGTGCAATTTTGCCACACAGGTGAAAATCCCAAGCCAAATGGAAGTTACAAACCTATGAAACTGAGGGCAGAAGAGACCACTAGACTCAGTGAAGGTGCTACTGATTTATGCCAGTGTAAATGGAAATTGAGTCCTTAATGTCACATAAATTATGCAGTAATTGCTTTGTTCAGTCTAGTTTACATACCTGAATATAGGGGGCTTCCACTATTTACGAGCATGAGCTATTGGATTCCTTAGTCTATTGGATATTACAGTTTTCCTGATATCCAGTCTAAATTTTCTCTTACCCAGCTTTATCCCTTTACTCCTATTTATATTCCACTGGATCACTATAAACAGCTCCTCATCCTTCCTATTGTTTCCATCTCAGATACTTGCAAATGTTATCATAAGTTATACTCTCCATTCTCCACTACATAAGAGCTATGCTCAGAGGTAGTTGGCAGTGGCAGTACCGAAAGCTGGCTGCTGCTTAGCCCCAGTGGACATCAAAATAGCAGGGGTCCTTTTTTAGCATCCATGGCTGGTAAAAGGCCAGTAATGGGGCTTAAGAAAGCAGATCAGGAATAGAAAAGCTCATCTCAACCATGTCCCAGTGCCAACCCCAGTCATCAATTGACACAACTCTTTCCTCCCCCTTACAGCAGAAATATCAGGACAGCTGATGTTATGTAGCACAAAGTAAATTTAGCAGACTGGGGGGATTCCCCTTAATCTTTTCTCATAACTCAAGCATTCCAGCTACTTAATCATTTTCTTCCTCTTCCTTTGATTCCTTCCAGCTAATCAACATTCTTTTGGTTCTGAAGGGCCCCACTAACAGGCAGCTTTACAGATGTAGTCTCATCATGTCTGAAATCCACCTGGGAGCTTGGAGGGGTATGACACATACTACTTAAATGCTCTCTTGTGCTAGCAAGCATTTATCTGGGTTAAATTTAATTTTACTTTATTTTCTTTCCATTATTTTTCTGCCATTTTTGGAGACTGCAATACCTCCTAATTTAGTAACAGATGTGAATTTAAATACCATTTATTCCTTTCCAGAGCATCATTAAAGACATTAATTATAATAGGGTCAAAATGCTGTCTGTAAAATGCACTACATCACTGGCTAGTTTGGTAATATATTCCAGGGATTTGTACTAAGAGTAATTAGTACCTGTTCAATAAGGCCCTGATCCTACAATTGGATGTGCTAGGATATACTTCTGCCATACTCCATAGACTTTCCCTACTGGGGACATTCTCACTTCTCTAAGGGGTGTTAACATCGGGAACAATGTGACTTCAAGAAGGTAGTCTGAAGGAAACTCAGGTAATCACACTATCAATACCATATACCAGGCAAAGTTCCGGTTGTCTAACAAATTTATAAATGTTGTTTATCACAGGCTATAAGCGCGCTGTTTAAATGAAATGGGAGAAGTGTGTTGAGGAATCTTTATGCAGTGTTTGCAAAAACGACCTTGCATAGTGCACGTTTTTCATTAATTAAGCCCTTTTGGAGCTTGAGTTTGATTTTCAGAACTAATGAGCACACACAAATCAATCTGAAGTGAATGAAAACTGAAGCTCCTCATAATCTCTCAAAATCAGGACCTGTGTGTGTCAAATATACATGGAGACAGCACACATAGTCACATATATATCAGTATATAAAGAAGAGACATAAGTTGAAACTATAAATGTCTCCTTACAGCAGAAAAATCAAAAGTGCAAACCACTGTAAATTCTACAATATTTACCTTTATGCAGGTGGAATAAAAATAGAAATAGCAGTCATTCCCAACTTCTGCCATTGTCACCTCTTGTACTTCTACTCCAATGTCTTTATACAAGAAGGGTATAAACATACAGGTAAGAACTATCAATGTGTATGGAAAAAAAAAATCTTTTTCTGGAGACAGTGGTTTTCAGGATCTAAACTCTATTTTCTTTTAAAAACAGACCTCCAATTATAGTATATCTCAAAATTATACTTAAACTAATTACAAATCAGACGGTACCTTCTCCAGGTTTGCCGAAGTGATGAAACATTCAAAGTGGTTGCTAGTCAGTGCACAAATTCAAACTTCCAGAATTTCTCTCATTGTTGTTAGTTCTTATGACATCATGACTTATGACATCACATGACCCTTTAGACTGCGACTGCTCACATATTTTCATTGCTGTTGAGTGAAATAGGGGAAAAAAGAAAGCTGTTCTGTTATCCTAGTGTTTCTCTGATTCAGAACCAACTGGAACACAATTTAAATGAACTAACCAATATAGAACATTTATGTAACTTATACAGGAACAAATACAGTCTCAATCCCGAGACAGGTGAGGTAATTAGCTTTTATTGGACCAATTTCCTTGGTGAAAGAGATAAGCTGGTGAGCCACACAGAGGTTTTCTTCAGGTCTGGGAAAAGTACTCCCAGCATCACAGCAAAATGCAAGACTGTTTAGTTAAGCAGTTAGCACATATTGTCAGGAACCATTCAAGGCGGAGTGGTCCATGAACCAGTCATAGGACAAAAAGGAGTTAAAGAGTTACTGATTGTGTTTGTCCTATCACAGGTAAAAACATCATACATTTCTTACAGGTACTGTTATATCACAACTCTCCCAGGGAGGAGGGTGCTCAAGGCAGGAGTTTGTGATACGACAGTATCTGTAACAAATGTAAGTATGGGTGGAGTTTGGGGGCTCAAAGCAGGGAGTTGGAAAGTGTCAGGGGGACTCAGGAAAGTGCAGGAGACAGGGCAGGGATTTAGGGATGTGGGGGGCTCAAAACAGAGGGATGCAGAATTCAGGGTTGGAGCATATGAGGAGATGAGGAGGGGCTCAGGTAGAGGGATGGGGTATGTGGGGAGGTGCAGGACTCAGGGTGTGAGAGTGTGAGAGGGTATAGGAGCAGCGAGAGGAAAATGTACAGTTCACCTGCCCCTCCTCTCCCCAGACAGAGTGGCTACGTCTATACTGGTGTGATCTTGCGCAAAAACTCTTTAGCGCAAGAGTTCTTGTGTTAAAGTAGTTGCGCAAGAGAGTGTCTACACTGGCGTGTGCTTTTGCGCAAAAACATCCATGCCAGTATAGATGCTCTCTTGCGCAAGAAAGCTCTGATGGCCATTTTAACCATAGGGCTTTCTTGCGCAAGAAATTCATGTTGCCTGTCTATACTGGCCTTTTCTGGAAGAGCTCTAGCACAAGAGGACTTATTCCTGAGTGGGAGCGTCAGAGTTCTGGTGCAAGAAGCCCTGGTTTTATACATTAGAATGTCAGTTTACTTGCACAAGAACACGCGGCCAGTGGAGACAGGCAGCAAGTTTTTGCGCAAGAGCAGCCGCTTTTGCGCGAGATCGCACCAGTGTAGACACATCCAAGTGAGAGAAATGTGGCACTTTCCCCTCACTCCCTGACAGTCATGGGAAAGAAAACACCCAGCAGAATTCCTGTAGGAATCTGGAGGGCCAGATGGAGTGCTAAATAGCAGCTTGGGGTGTGGGGGACTCGAGGCCACAGCTATCCTGGATTGTTGGGGACGGGGCTCCAACCAGACCCTTACCTGCATGTCTGCCTGCTGCTTAGTGTGGCAGTCTGCAGGAGAGCCCCTAGAGCCTAGCTGGAGTACACCGCCTCCTCCTGCAGCCCAGTGCCCCACGCGGTTGGCTCCTTCTTACCAGAGTGGCAGTCTGTAGGGTTGCGAGGTGTCTGGTTTTGAACTGGACAGTCCAGTATTTGAGCTTTCTGTTTGGGAAACAAATTGAGAAAATATAAATGTCCGGTATTTTCTAAATAAGATGTAATGTAGATTGTGATGTAATATCAAGTGTGTCCGGTATTTTTGTTGAAACCATCTGGCAACCCTAAGTACGGAGTATACCGGCTTACTTTCACCTCTGGTCCTATGACTGCAGGAGTGCTAACAGGACACTGTAACTTGAATGGTCCCTTACAATATTTGCTAACTACCTATGCTAAGGAATCTGTTTCACCTTGCATTTTGCTGTAATGCTGAGGCTATGTTTACCCTATACATTATTTTGTATAACTTATGTTGCTCAGGTGCTTCTCCTGCTGAGATAGCTACTGCCTCTCGCAGAGGCAGGAGTTATTATGCTAATGGAAACACTCTCTCCCATTGGCTTAATGCATCTTCACCAGAAGTGCTATAGTGGTGAGGCTATATCAGTGCAGCTAGGCTGCTGTAGCATAGACATAGCCTGAAAGTTCCTTTCACAGACCTGAAAAAGAGCTCTGTATGACTCAAATCCCTGTCTCTCTCTCTAACAGAAATTGGTCCAATAAAAGATATGACCTCACCCATCTTGTCTTTCTGTTGCAGAAATAGTCATTTTAGCATTAAACCCTATTTCAACACCCCAAATGTCTTAGAGTATGTCTATACGGCAATTAAAAACCCATAGCTGGCCTGTGTCCGCAGAAAGAGCTGTCTCATTCATAGGATGGTTTGGGTCAACCATCCCGGGCCCCATGTTCTGGAGGGCTGCACAGGGCCCAGGGCAACCTTGGAGATTAGTGGAGGGCCTAGCAGGGATTGCGCCTACCTCCGCACTCACTGGTGGCAGGGGAAGCAGAGCCACCCAGCCCCAGCTCACTCCATTCCTGAATGGGAGCAGAGCAGAAGTGGGGTGGAGCAGAAACAGAGAAGTATTGTCCCAGGCCCTGCAGTCCCCTAGGGATGTCACTGGCCACAGATTTGAGCTCACAAGGCTCAGACTAACAGGCTGTTTAATTATGGTCTAGATGTCCAGGCTCAAGGTGAAACCTGGACTCTTGAACCTGTGAAGTGGGATAGTCTCAAAGCTTGGATTTGAACCTGAGGCTGTGTCTAGACTACATCCCTCTTTTGAAAGAGGGATGTAAACGAAGCACTTTGAAAGTGCAAATGAAGTGGGGATTTAAATATCCCATGCTTCATTTGCATAATTACATCCCAGCGCTTTTTCGAGAAAGGGTATTTTGAATGTGAAACCACAGTCTAGATGCATTTCTTTCGGGGACGGGGGGAGGGAAAAACCCCTTTTTTGAAAGATCCTGTACTCATTTTTTCAGGAGTACGGGATTTTTCGAAAAAGGTTTTTTTTTTTCTGAAAGACCCACGTCTAGACTGCGGTTTCACTTTCAAAATACCCTTTTTCGAAAGACCGCTGGGATGTGATTATGCAAATGAAGTGTGGGATAGTTAAATCCTCACTTCATTTGCACTTTTAATCGGGCTCATTGACATCCCTCTTTTGAAAGGATGTAGTCTAGATGACCCTTGAATGTCTACACAATTAAACAGCCTGAATCTGAGCCACACAAGCCCAAGTCAGCTGTGTAGTAAGATGAAGACCTAAAACATAAGCCAATGTAACACAGACCTAATTAGAGGTCTGAGTTCTAGCTAACAATGGACAAAACATGGCTAACATAAAGCAAAGCTATACTGTGAACAAGAGGCAGACCCCTGCTCACAGAACTTGGCACAAACAGGGCTGAGAGAGCAAAACACTAATTGATAATAGGACCAGGTGTAGAACAGTAATTGGTACTGGTCATAAGTTGAAAGCAAAGGGACTAACTGGACCTTTGGCATCACCCACTATGGCCGTTCTCACGTTTTTATTTCCATGAAATACTCTGCCATTATCCCTAAAATCCTCAATATCCTTATTAAAAACTGAGAAAGTATTTTTAGATGTTGGACCTTCATAGATTGATCTCCACCCCATTCTCACTGCTTTGGAGTCTCACTTCTTTCCTTGTTTTCTTTTTATTTATATGTATACAGAATCTTTCATTGGCTGGTTGGAAAAGAACTAGGGAATTTAGCTCTGCATAGCCTTTTTATAACCTCAGATCCAAATATTCAGAACTTTGAGTCAGGCTCTTCGAGAATCTCAATAAGTAATCTCATTGGGCACTGTTATGAAGAGAACACAACAGAAAGCTTTCCCAAACAGAAAGTTCAAATATTGGACTGTCCAGTTCAAAACAGGACACCTGGCAACCCTACGGACCATCACTCTGGCAAGAAGGAGCCGACCGCCTGGGACACTTGGCTGCAGGAGGAGGCGGTGTGCTCCAGCCAGGCTCTTGGGGAATCTCAATGAGAAATCTCATTGGGTACTGTTGTGAAGAGTTTCAAAACTATTACAGTAAATTTCCGATAATCTGGCACCTTTAGGACCCAGGGAGTGCTGGATTATCAAATATGCCGGACTATCGGAAGGG
>CM057845.1:69566885-69590989 GCA_030068395.1 Apalone spinifera
TTCTGGGGAGGTCATTGCGTGGGGCTTTGGCTGGTTGACATGCCCCAATGGCTGGAAGGGTTGGCCTTCTGGCATCACGCTTCCTTAAGTTTGTGGAAAAGACGGGTCAGGTAACATTTCTGATACGCTCCGTGCTTCTGTAGGATCCATTCCTTTCACTGTTGCAAGGCCTTAGCTCCTGCACACCCGAAAGATGGCAAAGATATGGGTACTTGGTATTTGACATGGCTATCACATTTTGTTTGTACCGGTTCTTGGGGCTAAGATTTTGACTGTGCTGATGTTAGTGTGTTTTCTTACTTTAAATGACTGTTTCTTACTGTTATTAAAAAGCAGAAGGTTGGGGTAAGAAGAACTAGTTACACACATGACAGTATTATGTAGCACTTTAAAGACTAGCAAGATGGTTTATTAGGTGATGAGCTTTCGTGGGCCAGACCCATTTCCTCAGATCAATATGTGGAAGAAAATCGGCATATGGCACGTGGTATATATGGTTGTGCCAGTTTTCTTCCACATATTGATCTGAGGAAATGGGTCTGGCCCACGAAAGCTCATCACCTAATAAACCATCTTGTTAGTCTTTAAAGTGCTACATAGTTTTGACTTTTGTTTCAGCCACAACAGACTAACACGGCTGCATCTCTATCATAGTTACACATATAACTACAACAAATAGTCAAATATTACATGGAAATACTGTAGTTTAAGTATATATAAATACTGAAACAAAAGGAAAAAAGAGTAAACTGTCTGTCCTGTCTTGCACCTACTGTATTTATTTACAGTGATGCAATAAGTGTGTACTAATCTGATCAGGTGGCATTTTACAGCCATGATGCACAAGTGTAGATTGCTACCAGAGGTTGAAAACAGGGAGAGAATCAGACTTTTTTTCTTGTGTATTTCTAACAGTAGTGAAGGGGTAAGCAATAATTTTCACATGGGGCTACTTTATGATTTTTGGCTCTAGTCAGGGCTGGCTCCACCTCCTGGAAGGGGCAGGGCCAGGGCAGAAGGGACAAGGCTGAGGCCAGAGGCTTTGAAGTAAAAACATAACAATGGGCTTGCAGCTCCTGGCCCCACCGCTATTGCATTACCTTGGGTGCTGTATCTATTTAAAAGGCTTGCGACTTTAGCTCCTGCCAGGGTAGTGCTGTGACCGGGAGCCATGAGTAATTTAAATAGGATCCTGTTGCCTGAGCCACTACCTGGAAATTTGGTGGCACAGGCAGCAGGATATAAATAGAAAGCGGCCAGATGCACTCCGCGGGCCGGATCTGGTCCCCGGGCTGCATCTTGCCCAGCCCTACAGTAGTGTCTAGAGCAGTGGTAGGCAATCTGCTGCCCAAGGGCTGTATGCAGCCCATTGTGCTTCTATGTGTGATCCGCAAGACATTTTGTTTACGGTTGCCCATGCGCAGGGTTGCCAGATTCCACTACTTGCCGTCTGTGTAGATTATTTTCCAGCCCATATTACTAAAGTGACATGCACGTGAAGTAAAATGTATTCTGATTGCACATAACAATGACTGCAAGAGTTGTGCATTCCCTCTGCATTCAGTCAAAGTGCTGCTATAGTTCAGTTGGTACATCCTGCAAATCTAGGTATGCAAGCACAATTAACAAACTAGTCTATCTCAGGACACCGTTTTGCTTATGACTACCTTGCGACACATTAATGTGAAGGAGGGCCACTCATGTAGCCCACTCACTGGCCTAGAGGCTTCATACCAACACTGGGGCACCATCATGCTATATGCTTTGCCGTATAGTGAAAGAGCCACTATGCCAAAGAGCTTACAGTCTTAATAAGATGGAGCAAAAGGAAAATATTTTAAAAACTCATGATTATAAAAAATTATTTTTCTTCATCCAAACTTGTTTTTAGAAGTCTTACTAACACCATCTCTTAGAATACAAGATCAACTTCAAGATGTCCATTGAGTGTCTGTTCAGACTAAGGATGTTAAGGAGCAGGTATTTGGCTAATCATGTAGTCCATAGAATTTGTATTGAATTACACGATTAGTCGATAAGGGGAAGCGCTCTGCAGAGCTGCAGTGGGGGTAGTTCCTGGAGCGACCCGGGACTGAACAGTCCTGCCTCGTGTTGGCTTTGGGACCACTGCGGCTCTGCCTTTTAAATGTAGTAAGAACTACCCAGCTCTTACTACATTTAAAATGAAGAGCCACAGTTGTCTTGGACTGGTGCGAGGCTCGCTGAAGGCAGAGGCTGCTCCGGTAGGAACCCCTGTCTGCGTCCAGCCCAGGCCACCGCAGACAGTGCCTGCTGCCAGAGCAGCCTCTGCCTATGTCCAGCCTAGGCCACTGCAGACGGGTTGCTGTTGGACCTGCCTCTGCCCACTGCCAGCCTGGGCCATCACAACAGAAGCTGCTGCTGGAGCAGCCTATGCTCGCAGCGAGGCAGCAGCAGGTGGAAAGGGGGAAGGCAGCACCGCAGAGATGGTGCTGGGGGGAACCGACTTTTAAGCCAGCTCCCCCGGCACCCAGCTCCTGATACAGAGGCAGCAAGGCAGGGAGGGAGGGAAGCGAATAGTTGAATGCTCAACTACTCGCTTACGTCCCTAGTTCAGACTCCTTGGACTCGTCACCTCTTTATTCTTTCAAGAAGAAATGTTTAGTTCAAGACTACAATCTTTATTGTCCTCAGAGGTGTTAGTCTGTAACAGGAAAAACTTAAAAAACAATAAAATAGTCTAGTAGCACCTTAAAGACTAACAAAACATGTAGATCTTTAGTATGTTATTCGAAGTACATCTGTTTTAACCTTCTATCACTCTGGTAGGTTTATTTATCATCATTTTAATATTAAAGGGCTTCCATCTCTCCTCTGTAGTTTAGGAGCAGTTAGTCCGGAGGTGGGCAACTATTTTTGGCCTGGGGCCACTTCCTCCCCACTAGGCACCCATGCCCCTGGTAGGGTGGGAAGAGGCTTTGCACGCTCTGCACCCATGCCCCTGATAGGGGAAAGAGGCTGCGCATACTCCCCCCACCCCAGGCCAATCACGGCTTGGGGGTGGATGAGCTGCGCAAAGCTTCCTTCACCCTTCCTCTGCCCTGCGTGAGAGTACAACACTTCGAAGTGCCACGTGCTCCTCGCAGGCTGGGTGGTGGGGAGGGCGGAGGAAAATTTGCTTGGGGGCAGGGGGCATGTGAGGTCTCCTCTGGCACTGCAAGGAGTGCATGGTGTTTCAAAGCACTGCATGCTACTAGCAGAGTGGGAGGAAGCTTCACACTCCCTTGCCCCCAGGCTCTAATTGGCTTGGGAGTGGGGGAGCGGCAGGGCCTTCACGGGCTGGATCAACCCGCTTGGCGGGCCGAATGCAGCCTGCGGAGGCCTTTTTGCCCACCCCGCGTTAGTCCCTTGAAAAATTATTCATGATGCTTTTGTTGCCATAATAAAATCATCAGTGCATCTACTGAAACTCTTTTTCAGGAGGCCGGAACTCTCTTACATTACACATATTATGTTAAAAGGGGGAGGAGGTTGTTCTCAGAGATAACCCAGAATGTAAAAGAGGGAAATAGCCTCACTCAGTGATTCTTTGAAAGTCAGACCATATGACAACAGGTATGATAGTTTTATTTCTTTGCCTTAATGCATTTTCAGATTTGTAATATGTTGTGAAATTGATGCATTTTTAGGCAGCATTAGAAACTAGGAATACAAAGTATGTTTCTGGCTTTATGGATGTCAGTTCTAATTTACTAGAATCCATTTGGGAATGTGTGAAGTAAGGTTTAAATATTTTTTGTCTTTTCAGCCATTTAAAGTTTTGGCAACTGAAACCATAAATCGAAAGGCATTAGATGCAGATATATACAATGCAATTCCAACTGAAAAGGTGGATGGAACCTGCTGTTATGTTACAACATATAGAGGTAATATGGAAGATTTGTATGCAGATGTCTCATGTTGATTAGTACCCAGCCTCTGCATGATTTTCTTTGTGTTGATTATTCATTTTTCCACATTCCTTTATCTGTGAAATTCAGATTCTCACATTAAAATACATGGCTTTACTATAAAATGTGTAGTAACTGATACTCTGAGAATACTGTACATTTATAGAAGATCCACCTGTCTGTAAAATTGTTCTGGATTTTCATATAACTTGAGAAATCAAAGTACAGGTAAAAATGATCTAGTTTAAATTAATCTGGTAGCCAAAGAAAACTATTCTTCCTGGCTATTCAGGTTGGAATTCTGTATTTCATTTTTTTTCTTAGAAAGTCTTATACATTTTATTTGCAGAGATGTGGGGGGGAAAGTGCAGTTCATTGAATATCTGACTAACCCTTGAAAAATTCCTCCAGTTTTGACCACCTACTAAAAGTATATTTTGAATGTACATTTATCTGTTGTGGATTTTAAAATATATATTTCAAGCAGTTTGTGAATTGTTAAGGTACTGTTCATAATGCTCTTGCTTGGGATGTACAAAATGTTAACCATAGAATTATTATCTGTTATATCAGTTAGTTAACTACAGGGGTGGGCTGTTGGCTCCCAGCTGCATTGTGGTGAGGCCCCCGCTGGGCTAGAGTGCCATGGTGTGGACGGGCAACTGCTCTGAGCAGGTCGGGCACCAGTTAGCTGGTTATTGGTAAATATCACCTGGAAAGGTGATGCCTCGACCGGGGAACCAGTTAAGTGATTACCCATTTACATCCCTAGCTCTTACATTTTCTGACAAGTGAGCAAATAATTTCATTTTAAACATATTGGGGGGGGGGGGGGGTTTACAATTCCTTTTTTGAAAGCTGGAAGAAAAAGAATATTTATTGTTGCGTATTTTACCTCTCCTGTAAAACAGTCCATTTCAGTGGCTGAAATCCTGTCTTTCATGCTGTTACCTAAATAAACTATTGTTTTTGTAATTCTGAAACCTGTAGGGCAGCCATATCTTTGGGCCAGGTTGGATAGAAAACCCAACAAGCAAGCTGAGAAAAGGTTTAAAAAATTCTTGTATTCAATGGAAGACTCAAAAGGTTAGTCACATTTTTTCTCTTGTGATAACTGAAGTATTTTTAAGAGATAAGGAGTTTTAGTTAAACAAACTAGTATTAAGTTGAAATATTAATGATTTGGCCCCAAAATTTTATTTCTTTACCAGGGCTATGATGATTTTACTTATCTGTGAACTATCATAATTTGGTCTAAATGGGCATTTGTTCCTCATTCTTGGCCAATATTAAATACTAAAACTGTTTCTGAGTGCGAGTCTCCATTGCTTTGTGGTATTTTTTTTGCTAGAATGGACATTCATTGCTAAAGGGGAACATTTCTTATGAAGAATTTCCTTTCAGCTGCCTGCATTTCCTAGTATTCTACTGTCTGTCCTCTCTTCGCAGCTCTAAGAGGTAGATTGATGTTTTAGAGTTGCATGGTATGGCCACAGTGCTGCTACTAGCTGCAAGATGAGTTCTTCCCAAGATGGAAAAATTGTATAACTTCATAATTAAAATAATGTTCCAGATATAATGGAATAGCTATGTACAGGGCTCGCCGAAAGGGTAGAATTTTGGAGATGCTGCTATCAGAATAAGAAATTGTCAGAAAGAAGTTTTCCATTCTACAGCCTAGTTTCTCTTACAGTGCTGGCCATCTGGAAAGTAGCAAACAGTGAACAGATACGGTTATGAAGGAAAAATTTGGTAGGAAAGAAATGCCCCACTTTTTGTGAGTCGGTTTATTTCTGGGCCACCTTTTGCAGCACCTTCCTGCCATAAGAAGCCTCTTGAAATAATAGAAGATCTACATTGTAAGGCTTAATGAAAGTATTGCCTGTAGATCAAGTGGCTGCTCTGCAGATTTCTGAAGTGGTTGCAGTTCTTTGTATGAACCCATGAGGTTGTTAGGATCTAATGAAGTGTGTATTGGCTAAGAGATGTTACTGCTATTAAGAAGTAAATGTTATGGATAAATAAAAGGCTAATGCTGAAGTCAAAGGCTTGTCAGGGTCTATAGAACTAGCAGGAAGTCCCATTTTGGGAAGAGTGGTCTGACTTCTGGTCAGGCTAATTAGGCTGCTTGAGAGAATCTAGCTACTTATGGATAGTCTGCAGAGAGCCTGAGGATCCTTTGAATAAAATACTATTAAGAGCATATATCTAACACACAATGACATACACTTCATGCATTGCCACCATTCCAGAGGATATCCTTTGATGCTGATGATGCTTGTTAAAAAAAACTACAGCACTCAACCCAAGGTTTAAAAATATGAAGTGCTTTCCAAAATCAGAGATACTGATTTCAGAAGTCTTAAAAGAGCAACACTCCAACGTAGAAACTATAGAGCCTGAACCACCATACTGAAAATAATTTTCTGCTGGTGGGATCTGACTCAAATTTTGAAGATGAACGTGTGTCAGTTAGGGATGTGGTAGCATAAACTATTAACCAATGAGTTTGGACTCCTTTGTTAACCTTCGTGGTTACATGCAAGAGCTTTCCTTCCCCCTGGGCTGCTGCTGTATCAGAGGCAGCAGCGTGGTGGGTGGGAACAGGCAGGAGCCAGTGCTTGCAGGGAGCCAGTGCTTGCACTTTTAAGCAAGCTCCCTGTGAGCACCAACTCCTCAGGAGCCACCTGCCGCCCTGCGCTGCTGCCTTAAAAAGCTTTTAAGCCTACTCCCACCATCTCCCGTGGAGCCGCCTGTCCCCGTCGCCTCTGATACAGAGGCAACATCGTGGGGGGCAGGGGAGGGAGGTGGGAGCTGGTATGCATGGGGAGCCAGCTTAAAAACTTTTTAAAGCAGAAGCACTTAAAAGCTTTTTAAGCTGTCTCCCCATGCATACCAGCTCCTTCAGAGCTGCCTCCCCCCCCCATGTGTGAATGTGTAACCACTGAAAATGTCAGCGATTATGTGCTTCACAAAATAAATGAATTTTAACATCCTTAATATCAATTGGCACTGCTTTAGATGATTATTGAGCAGAATCAATGATCAGCATGGACTTATGTCCTCTAGAATGGTGGTTGAAGAATGAAGGGACATACAAATCTTTAGTGCATCTGACACAAATATTTTGCCATGTTGTCTACAACAGTACCATGCAAATATTCCTGTCCTCACTCTCAGGTGACATTGTAAACAAAAACAGGTAGCATTATCTCCTGCAAATATAAATAGACTTGCTTATGGGAGCAAGAAGTAGGACTGAGTGGTCTTGCATGTGTAAAGTTTTACATTTTATTATTTTTGAATGCAGTCTTTTTGTACATAAGGCTATATTTGCAAGTTTAACTTTCAAGATACAAGTACTGTAGTGCAATCCTGAGGTGAATTGAAAATTACTAATTTTATATTGTGCAAATATTTAAAATAACAAATAAATATAAAGTGAGCACTGTACACTTTGTATTCTGTGGTGTAACTGAAATCTAATATTTGAAAATATAGAAAATATTCAGAACTAAATAGCATTCTATTATTGTTTAGCTGTGTGATTAGTCACATTTTAATAGCTTGACAGCCCTAGAAATAATCATATCCCAAGTGAAGGACACTACATTGGTATCAACTTTTGGTGTATCAGTGTTAGAGCCCTTAGCTTCTTGAATTTTCTAGAGTCTGAGGTCACTCTTGTTAATATGCCTGTCTTTATCAGCCTTGTTCCATTCATCACTAATTACTACTTTGAAGGGGTATCACAGCCACATGGGAGGATTTTGAAGGGAGAAATTTACTCTGGAGCTTATTCTCAGGAACCTGCTCAGATTTCATAGTTAGGGAAAATTATGTTCCTCAGTGGAAGAGGAAAAGGAGTCAGAGGACTTATATTCTGGATTTTTTGTGTGAGTTTGTTCTTTGTGTATGTGTGTGCCTTTTTAGATTATTTTTAAACTTTTGACTGCACGTTGGGATTGTAGAAGCTGTGCTATAGTGAAGTCTTTTGCGGTTTGCTTTCCTTGAGACCCAAAGACCCTCTTGAAAGATCTGTCTCAGAATCCTTCCCACTAACTCCCATTGCCTGCCTTCTTCCCCCAAAGTGTGCAGTACTCATATTAAAATATGGCAGGAGACAAATCGCTTGATCATTGTCTTCGGTCCACCCTCTCTGGGGTACCTAGTGCTGGCCACTGTCGGCAGACAGGCTACTGGGCTAGATGGACCTCTGGTCTGACCCGGTATGGCCATTCTTATGTTCTTATGTTAAAATAGGGAGCCAAGAGCCTACACGGACCTCCCCTCTTTGTTCTCTAGGGAACACCTGAGACTTAACTTGAATCTAGTAGTCAGGGTCTGCATAGCTTTTGGATCCTCTCTCTGTTCTGCACTAAGGGTCCTTATTTATTCTTTTCCCTTTTGGACTCATGGTGCCTTAATCGGTAGAAACCCCCATCTCCTATCTAGCTATTAGCACCAGGACCTAATAGGGTTAGGGATGTAAGTCTGGGTGCAAGTTGGGCATGAGTCTGGGGAAGCTATCTCATATGCAGAGCATTAATTGGAGGAGCAAGCAGAAAGACACTGTAGTGGAGGTTTAGAGAGGGTTGAACCCTTGGAAGATTAACTGATTTAGGGATGAGGAAGAATACTGAGGGGAAAAAAAGAACACACTTCCCTACTAGGCAGAGAAGGTAGAAAAGGCAATGCAAAAGAACCTGCCATTGTCTGTTACTCCAGAGGCAGAGAATCTGGCAGCAAGCAGGAACAGAGAGGGATCTGCCCATATTGTGCGGCTCTGTTTTTATGAGATGCAGAGAGGAAAGCAGCCCTAAAGTCCTAATAGGCCAAATCACTTAAAATAAACAAAAAACAACAAAAGATTAGATCATATGCTGGTATTTTTCTTGTCAGATTATTTTAATGTTTTCTTTGAAAGACGGTAAGAATTAGCTAAAATCTTGTCACAGAATACATATTTAACATTTTTATTTTTAGAATTTATTTGGAATATTGATGAAGACTTTAAACCCGTCCCAGAATGCTGGATTCCAGCTAAGGAAATCCAGCAATCCAGTGGAAACCCTTTACCTGATGAAAATGGACACATTCCAGGTATATGCCTTACAGTCTGGTTTAAATGAAAAGGGAATTTTTCTCTACGTCTGACGTGGATTAGAATTAGGCCCAAAGTTAAAATACCCAGAGAAAAGGGCATGCTAAGTCAATGGTCACCAATCCATTGATTGCGATCAAGGTGTTAAATCACAGAGCCTCTGGAGAGAGGCTGTTCTCAGTAGTGACAGATGGCAGAACAAGGAGCAATGGGCTCAAGTTGTGGTGGGAGAGGTCCAGGTTGGATATTAGGAAAAACTATTTCACTAAGAGGGTAGTGAAGCACTGGAATGGGTTACCTAGGGAAGTAGTGGAGTCTCCATCCCTAGAGGTGTTTAAGTCTCAGCTTGACCAAGCCCTGGCTGGGTTGATTTAGTTGGGATTGGTCCTGCCTAGAGCAGGGGGCTGGACTTGATGACCTTCTGAGGTCTCTTCCAGCTCTCTGATTCTATGATTCTATGCCAGTCAGTAGCGATACTCCGGTATGCTGTCTCTGCCTGCGTGGTCCAACACTGCTCCTGGAAGAGGCTGGCTGGATGAGTGCAGACATGTCTCTGCAGCTCTTGGGGGGGGGGAGGGGAGGGGTGTAATGAGGCAGTTCTGTGCAGTCCCCACCCCCAGCACTGCCCAAGTAGCTCCTATTGGCTGGCACTTATGTGTGCAGGCAACAGTGCAGTACACAGAGATCCCGTTCTCTCCCAGGGGCCTCACACAAATATATGTTTGCACTGAACCAGCTGGCTGTTTCCAGGAGTGGCTTAGGGCTGGGCAGGCAGAGACAGTTTGCCTGAATTTCATTGCACTGCTGACTAGGAGCTGCCTGGGGTAAGTGCCTCCTGATTGCAGCCTACACCCCTATTCTGTGAGCCAGTACCTAAACCCCCTCCCATAGCTCACATCTCTCACCCCCTCCTGCACTCCAACCCTCTGCCCTTGCCTGGAGCACCTTCATGCACCCACAGTCCCTCAAAATATTGGGGTGCACAAGGGAGTGAGTGTGTGGGCTCTGGGCATGAATTTGGGTGCAGGAGAGGGCTCCAGGCTGGTGCAAACTCCCTCCCAGATCTTGCACTCCTCTACCTCTGCACCCCAATACTCTGCCCCAGCCTGGAACTCCTTTCTGAACCCAAAGTCTCTCTGAGCCCACACTCTTCATCCCCTCCTGCACCCCAAACCCTTGGCCTAGCCTGGAGCTTTCTCTTGCATCCAACCCCTACCCTAGACAGATGCAAGTGAGAGAGAAAGGGAGGAGGATAGAGTGGGTGGAAATTGAGGAATGAGTAGGGCATCATGGACAGGATGGGGTAGATCCTGGTGGTCTTACATTAAAAATTGATCTTGGACATTAAAAGATTGGAAACAAGTGCATTAACTCAAAGCGGCACCAGACCCTGCAAGCACAGAACATCCAAAACTTGATGACATATTTCAGCTACTACAATGGTCAACACCTCCCACACCACACCTTTCAAGATTCATTGATCTTACACGTTCATACTGCAAGATATGGTGTACCTCATTCAGGGCACTAAATGCTCCAGTAACAACCATGGTTGAAACCAGACAATCACATGCTTTTTAATGTAGTGCACTCAGATAGGAAAATGATTAAAAAAAACCCACATCATTTATGGATGAACGCTGTTCACAAAGTGATCAGTCTAACTTATCAGTACCTCATCCTTCAGGAAAACCTGCACAACACTTTCAAAAGATGAACCTGGAAGCTTAAATGCATTACTTCGCTAGATACTAACAATATGTATTGAACAGACACACTGGTTTTATTGCTTATTACAGAACTAATCCCCTCTGTTTGTCCTGATAGGTAATTCTTCTGCCCTACTCTGGGCTGATTAGTAGCCTCAATTGGAGTATTGTGTCCTGTTCTGGACACCACATTTCAAGAAAGATGTGGAGAAATTGGAGAGGGACCAGAGAAGAGCAACAAAAATGATTAAAGGTCTAGAAAACATGACCTATAAGGGAAGACTGAAAGAATTGGGTTTGTTTAGTTTGGAAAGGAGACAATTAAGAAGGGGACACAATAGCAGCTTTCAAGTACCTAAAATGATGTTAGAAGGAGAAGAGAGAAAAATTGTTCTCCTTGACGTCTGACGATAGAACAAGAAGCAATGGGCTTTAACTGCAGCAAGGGAGATTTAGGTTGGACTACAGGAAAATCTTCCAGTCAGGGTGGTTAAACACTGGAATAAGTTACCTGGGGAGGTTGTGGAATCGCCATCATTTGGAGATATTTAAGAGCAAGTTAGATAGGCATCTGTCAGGGACGATCTAGATCAGGGGTGGGCAATAATTTTTGCACGGGGGGGAATAATTTTTGCACTTCAGGAATTGTGGGTAGTGGTCATGGGCCACCTCCTCCCCCAGAAAGGATAGAGCTTCAGGCAGAAGTGGTGGGGCCTCAGGTGAAGGAGGCCCCTCTTTGTGCCGTGTACCCTTGGTGGGGGAAAAAGAGTTTGTGTGCTTTCCCACCTCTGCCTTCTCAGGAGCACGCTACACCTAGAGGAACTGCTAGCCATTTTGAACAATTGGTAGATCCTAGATGCTGTGCACCTCTGGTGGGAGGAGGAGACTTTGCACACTCCCCTGCCCTCAGGCCAATCTGAGCCTGGGGGGTGGGGGAAGCCCCCCCAACCCTTCTAGGGTCGCACAGCGCCTAGAGGGAACCACCAGCCATTTTGAACATTTGGTGGCTCCTTCTAGGTGCCATGCGCCCCTGGCGGGAGGAGGAGACTGTGTGTTTCCCTGCCCCTGGGGTGGCCGTGCAGCAGGATGGCCATGGGCCAGATCAAACAGCTTGCCAGGCTGGATTCAGCCCACAGGCCATATCTTGCCCAACCCTGATCTAGATGGTGCTTGGTCCTGCCTTGAGGGCAGGGGAATGGACCCAATGTCCTCTTGAGGTCTCGCCCAGTTCTAGTCTATGATTCTATGTGGTAGAGGTGTTAATGGTCCTTTACAATATACTTATGCTAAAAAATCTGTTCCATCTTGCATTTTTTAAGTGATGCTGGAAGTACTATTCCAGACTTCAAAAAAGCTGTATGAAAGTTCAAAAGCATGTCTCTCTCACCAACAGAAGTTGGTTTAATAAAAGATATTACCTCATTCACCTTGTCTCTCTAATATCCTGGGGCCCATAAGGCTACAACAACACTGGAGAGCTCTATATTCAGAAAGTCCATTCCTACCATGTCATTTACTCATTATTCAGTTGTGCTGTAGATTTTTCTTCCTTGTGGCATTTGGCTATAGTAAGTTGCAGAGCTTTGAGCCAAAAGACTCAGTTGTCTCTGTTTAACTACTTAGAATCATAGAATATTAGGACTGGAAGGGACCTCGAGAGGTCATTGAATCCAGTCCCCTGCACTCATGGCAGGACCAAATACTGTCTAGACCATCCCTGTTAAACATTTATCTAACCTACTCTTAAATATCTCCAGAGATGGGGATTCCACAACCTCCCTGGGCAATTTATTCCAGTGTCTGACCACCCTGACAGTTAGGAACTTTTTCCTAATGTCCAACCTAAACCTCCCTTGCTGCAGTTTAAGCCCATTGCTTCTTGTTCTATCCTCAGAGGCCAAGATGAACAAGTTCTCTCCCTACTCCTTATGACATCCTTTTAGATATCTAAAAACTGCTATCATGTCCCCCCTCAATCTTCTCTTTTCTAAACTAAACAAACCCAATTCCTTCAGTCTTCCCTCACAGGTCATCTTCTCTAGACCTTTAATCATTCTCGTTGCTCTTCTCTGGACCCTCTCCAATTTCTCCACATCTTACTTAGACACCTTTCTTTGAATTACAATGTAACTTTGTCCCTGGCTTATGTTAATTTTCATTGTAAAATATAGTTAGATAAAATATAACTGCTTTCTAATGCATGCATAGCTTTTAAAGTGCCTTGACAATAAGTAAAATGGAATGTTTTCTTATAGGTTGGGTGCCAGTGGAGAAAAATAGCAAACAATATTGCTGGCATTCATCTGTTGTTAACTATGAGGCTGAAATAGCTCTTATATTGAAGTGCCATGCTGATGATCCTGGACTCTTGGAGATCAGTTCTGTGCCATTATCAGACCTTTTGGAACAAACACTGGAACTAATTGGAACTAATATTAATGCAAATCCATATGGTAAGTATAGCATGTGGTGTTTAATGATCATTAATACCTTAAATATTTTAATGTGTTTTAATTGAGAGTGACAGGTACGGTATTTCTTTATTACAAAATAAGAGATCAGAATGATTCTGCTAAGGCCATGAATTAGAAGCAATTTGTGCATTGCCAGAATGGCTTATTAACATAACTCTTTAAAAAGGAAAATGAGGAGATAGTGTTGCCCAAAGGGAGACTACAGAGATTTTCAGATACTTCAGTGGTTGGACGTTTCTGCACAATGAATACAATCTCTATCTATCTCTCTATCTCCTCCTAGCCTGCTGCACATAATTCCAAAGAGTTGTCACTAAAATGCTTTTCTTCTCTTCCATGCAAGATTAGCCCTATATCTTCACTGCAAACAATAGCTGCATTTTTACAACAGGGTAGATAAGTTGAGACAATAATGTAATTTTCTTACCTCTATAGCTAATCAAGCTAAATCCTATGCCTTCTACCTGGGTCGACCTTAATTAGCTACATTGAGGTAAAAACTACCTTGGCCATGTCTCCACTATGATTTTATATCAAGATAGCTATCATAATGCAAAAACACACTTTTTTTTAGTGAAGACATAACCTTCACTAGAAGGGATACTTTCACTTTTCAAAGCCAGTGATTGATTTGCTGCTGACTTTTTAATAAGAGGTCTCTAACAAAAAAAAAAAAATCCCATTGATGAACTGATCCCGCAGTGAAGTTGGCTGAATGACATGGGCATATACTAGGGATGTGATAGTGTACATGTTTAAACAGTTATATTCAAGTGGCCCCCTCTCCTCCTGCGCTGCTGCCCTGATACAGAAGAAGGCTACAACACCACTTCGGAAACAAATATTAAATTGCACTTCACTGGAAATGCTTGTGATTAAAAAATACATAAACTCCCCAAAATGATCATTTCCAACTTCACTTTCCAATGCAATGAGGGGCTTTTGGGGGATAGCCTGGTGCTCTTCTTTGAAGACCTTTTAAAACACACCTGCTATTTGATGCAGTCTTAAATGTTTCAAAAGCAGAACTTTATTCAGTAGCATTTTTATTAGCTCAAGCCATTACTTAGGTATGCCTATACTATTATGAAATAGCTTGGAAATAATTTTGATCTCAGCTACCACAGGATTAAAGAGTGTTACTCACCCTGTGCAGTAACTTCTGTTCTTCGAGATGTGTGTCCCCGTGGGTGCTCCACTCGAGGTGCTGGGCTCGTCCTGGCACCGCAAACTGGAGGAATTTTCATTAGCAGTAGCGCCCCTACCGGACCGCGCATGCGCGACTGACTCTTCGCGCCTCTCAGCTGAGCGCGGTCCGGTCTGTCAGTTTCCTCCCAATCGGAAGCATTTGAAAGATATAAACAGGGGCTCCGAAGCAGGGAGGAGGGTGGGACTTGGAGCACCCACGGGGACACACATCTTGAAGCACAGACATTACTGCACAAGGTGAGTAACTCTCTTTTCTTCATCGAGTAGTGTCCCCGAGGGTGCTCCACTCGAGGTGAGTACATAGCAGTAGTCCAACATTACATGAGTGCTTTGGGCCTATCACCCCCGTGCTGTAGACAAGACAGCCTGGGCCACCCTTGAATCTGAGGTAAGTATGTTCGCGAGGGCATAGTGTCTAGCGAATGTGAGGGTAGATGACCAGGTTGCTGCATGGCATATGTCCTGCAACGGTACTCCGCGAAGATAGGCAATAGATGTTGCTATGCTCCGGGTGGAATGAGCATGAAGTCTACTTGGAAGAGATTTGTTGCGCAAGGCATAACATCATGTGATGCAAGCGTCGACCAAGTCGACCAAGCTGGAAATACGCTGCACGGAGAGTTGCTTGCCTTTGGAGTGTTCGGCTGTGGAAAGGAAAAGTTGCTGAGACTTCCTAAAGACCCGAGTTCTGTCGAGGTAAAAGGCCAGTGCTCGCCTGACATCCAGAGTGTGCAGACGTGCATTTTCCGATGAGGAGCGAGGCTTTGGGTGGAAAGTCGGCAGGGTTATGGGCTCATTTATGTGGAAAGCGGAGTTGATCTTTGGCAAAAATGCTGGTTGGACTCACAGTACTGCTGCATGACTGAAGAATTGCGTGTACGGTGGATCAGCCGAAAGAGCCGCTAATTCACTTACTCGATGTGTCGACATAATGGCAAGCAAGAACACCGTCTTCATCGTGAGCATTCGTAGATCACATGTTGCCAGTGGCTCAAACGGCGAGCGAGTTAGTGTCTAATACCAAAGGCAAGTCCCAAGGCTCCGGCGGGATCCTGGGGGCCGGGTATAGATTGCCTAGTCCCTTCAGAAATCTTTTGGTGATAGGATGGGCGAATACCGAATGGCCATCAACTGGAAGATGGAAGGCTGAAATTGCTGCTAAATGCACTCTTAGGGAAGAAATAGCCATTCCCGTCGCCTTTAGATGCATCACATAATCTAGGATCTGCTGTATAGACAGCGAAAGAGTGTCAAGATCTTTTGCCAAGCACCATGACTGAAAACGACACCACTTGTGGAGGTAGGATTTGCGTGTCGTATGTCGCCTACTGTTAATCAACATGTGCCTCATCTCTTGAGAACAGGAGAGCTTGGATGCTAGAAGCCACGCTGCAGGTGCATGCAGTCGATGGCTGGGTGAAGCATTGTGCCGTGATGCTGAGACAGTAAATTGAACTGTTCCGGTAGTCGTCGTGGTTTGGCAACTGACATTTTCGACAGTTGCGTTAGCCAGACCTGTCGGGGCCAGAAAGGCGCTATCAGAATTACTGTTGTTGTGCCGTCTGATGCTATCTTCTCCAAAACTCTCGGGATGAGTGGAAGAGGAGGAAAAGCGTACAGCAACTGGTGACGACTCCAGTCCAGGAGGAAGGCATCCCCCAGAGAGAGTCTGTGCCGATGCCCGCTCGTGAGCAATACTGATTACATTTCCTGTTGTGTCGAGTGGCGAACAAGTCCACGTTGGGGAAGCCCCAGAGTTGGAAGAGGTCGCGGAGCACCTCGGTGTGTAACTCCCACTCGTGTTGTTAGAGGAAATGCCTGCTCAGAGTATTGGCGATCACATTGTGAGAGGAAATGCCTGCTCAGAGTATTGGCGATCACATTGTCCTTGCCGGGAAGGCATGCTGCTGTTATGGTGATACCTTGCCGAATTGCCCAATTCCACAGGCGTACAGCCTCTGTGCAAAGAGAGCGGGAGCGTGCCCCTCCTTGTCTGTTGACGTAATACACCGTGCATATGTTGTCAGTGAAAATCTGTATGGAGTGACCTCGAATGATGGGTAAGAAGTGTTTGCAAGCATTGAAGACTGCTCTCAGCTCGAGAAAATGTATATGTTGTAGTGACTCCTGGGGCGTCCAGAGACCCTGCGCCCGGTGCTCCTGTAGGTGAGCGCCCAAGCCGAGCAGGGAGGCAATTGTAGTGATGGTTTGCGGGCATAAAGGGCACCCCTGTTAGCATATTTTTGGGACTGTTCCACCATGCCAAGGAAGCCCGGACCTGATTGGGCATAGAAACCCACCCTGTTTGTACTGTGCACGCAGGGCGTGTTCACGGTGAACAACCAATGCTGAAGACTGCGCAGATGGAGCCTGGCATGCGGAACCACATACGTGGTGGCCGCCATGTGTCCCAACAGCTGTAGACAGGTAAGTATTTGGGAGAAATTGATACCTACTGCACCAGGTCCTGTATGAGTTGAAACCTCTTTACAGGCAAGTATGCCCTTACGGTCAGGGAGTCGAGTCTTGCTCCGATAAACTTCAGGTTGGGACTAGGTGTCAGGAAGGACTTCTTGAGATTGATTATGAGTCCAAGGGCTGTAAACAGAGTGGTAGTTGTGGACACTGCCCTCGTGGCCTCGTCGACAGTGGAAGGCTTTAGCAGGCAATCATCTAGGTACAGAAAAATTGTAATGTCGAGGCACCGCAGATAGGCTGCCACTACCGCAAGGGTCTTGGGGAAAAAAACTCGTGGGGCCGCCGACAGTCCGAAAGGTAGTACGCGGTACTGATAGTGGTCGGACTTCACTACGAACCGAAGGAACCTTCTGTGAGCCGGGTGTATTGTTATGTGAAAGTAAGCGTCCTGAAGATCGAGGGACGCGAACCAATCCCCTTTGTCAAGAGCAGGAATGATTCAAGATAACGTGGCCATCTTGAATTTTTGCCTTCTCAGATATGACGGTTGAGCCGATGTAGGTCCGGGATAGGCCTCCAACCCCCTGACTTTTTCTGGATGAGGAAGTAGCAAGAATAGAATTCTCTCCCCAAAAAGCATGTCGGCACCCTCTCCACTGCCCCTAATGTGAGTAGGCGAGAGACCTCTTGATGGAGAAGAGTCTCGTGAGAGGGGTCCCTGAAAAGGGACGGGGGAGGGGAGGAGGGAACAGGAAGAGAAGTGAAGGGAATGACATATCCTGAAGTGATTACGTTGTGAACCCACCTGTCAGTGGATATGAGAGCCCAATGATGCTGATAAGGCCTGAGACGACGATGGAATACACCTTCTGTGATGCCTGGAGTCTCTGTCAGTGGGGTGATCCAAAGTCCCTCGATCAACACATCAAACCTGCTGCCGGTCCTGCTGCTGGAGGGACCCCTTGATAGGCTGTTGGCGTCGCTTTTGGGGACGTTGCTTTGGTCTCTGTTGATCATATGGCTTGGCCCAAGGTGTCGCATAAGAGAATGGCCTTTGCCTGGTGTAGGGTATGTATCTTTTTTGTGCTTGTAGGGAGGCGTGTACATCCCCAGTGTCTTCAAGGTTGTACGTGTATCTTTGCCCGAGTGGAAGACCTGATTGGTTGACTGGGCGAAGAGTGACTGACGATCAAAAGGCAAATCTTCCACCTTGGCCTGCAACTCCTTCGGGACAGCGGCCTGGTGTAGCCAAGATGCCCGGCGCGTGACTATGGCCGAAGCTGTGGATCTAGCGGCTGCATCAGCCGTGTTGAGCGCAATCTGCAAGGCTGTTCGGGCGACTGTATAGCCCTCTTATATCACCGCCTTGAGAATCTGACGTTTGGAATCCGGCAAGTGTTCAAATAGAGGGACTAGTTTCGAATAGTTGTCGAAATCGTGATTTGCTAGTTGGGCCATAAAGTTACACATCCTCAGAGCAGAAGTGGCGGAGGAATATATTTTTCCTGCCCAAGATATCCAGGTGTTTAGCCTCCTTGTTGTTTGAGGAATTTTTGGTCTGAGACGTCTTTACTCTCCGTTGTGCAGCGTCCACAACAAGGGAGTTAGGCTGAAGATGTGTAAACAGAAACTCCATGCCCTTCTGGCTTATGAAGTATTTCTTGTCCGCCCTCTTATTAGTTGGTAGCGACGTTGCCGGAGTCTGCCAGATGTCGTCGGCAACCTCTAGGATAGCGTCATCAAAGGGAAAGGCGAGCTTCGACTTTTGGGAAGGTTGTAAATTCTTTAGCAGCCGATGCTGTTTCTGCTGCACATCCATGGTCTGGATGTCCTGGGATTGAGCAACCCTTTTGAAGAGTTCCTGGAATTGCTTGTGGTCCTCCATAGGAGACAAGTCCCTGGGGACCACCGCATCATCCGGCGAGGAAGAGGAACACTGTGCCGGGGAATCAGGGCTCTGCTGCCCCTGACGAGGAGTGTGGTCCTGCTATCATCCTCCAGCAGAGGATGGTGGGGCAACATAAGGCATAGACTCGTCCGTACCGTGTGGAGATTGAGGCCGAGAAGATTGTGGTGACCGTGACCGTGAATACCTTTTGCGGTGAGACGAATAAGAAGAGCACTCATGATAACATCGGTCATATCGCCGGCTGTGGCAAGGAGAACGGCTGTGTCTTCTCAATGTGTCATATCGACGAGAACATGCTATAAGTCTTGGAGACCGTGGCGAGAAGGATCTCCTGGAGTAGCGAGAAGGAGACCGCGAGCAGTGGTCCCGATAGTATCGACGTGGTGGTGAGCGACGAGGTGACCTATAGTAGCGTTCTCCGGGGGCCCTGTAATGATGAACATGATGACGGCTACCAGACTGGGATGAGGCAGGTAAATCAGGTCCAGGCAAGGTGGTCACACGGTCCGGTGTCAGCGATGGTGTCTGGACCCGTGCAGATTTATGCTGCGCTTTGGTTGGCACTGAAGAGTTGAGGGAAGGCTGAGGAGCCGCTTGTGGCAGAATAGCAGGCAGCAAAGGAGCCTCTGTAGCGTGATCATTGGCAGAGTGCAGGCTCTGTGCCGTTGGATCAGCTGATTGCAAATGCGGGGATGACGTCAAAGCCAAGGGCTGGATCGGCAGAGTCTCCCACTGCAGTGCTGAATCCGGTGCCAGTGTCTCCGGCTCCGGGGAGCATGGAACGGCACTTAGGGAAGGCTCTGCGAGTACCGGCACAGCTGATCTCAGCTGCGCATGCACAGGAACTCTCGGTGCCGGGGCTTCCCTTGCCGGCTTCGCAACGGCTATTGGAGCTTAGTTGCCGGAACCGACTCCGCTCACAACACCTTTGCAGGTGCCGGAGCAGAGTCCTTGTGGCGGGCTACAGTTGGGGCCGAGGAACTACAGACCTTGCCCGACTTGTCCACAGGGAACCTCGGCAAATAGCCAGAGGTCCCCAGTTTGTCCGCGCTGCTGCCCGGCATCTTCTGGATCCTGTGGGGGATCTTTTGCCCAGGATAATCTTCACTTGCAGGGCGCGGCTCGGAGACTTCTGGAGCCTGGAGAGCCTTATTAAGTAGAAGGACTCGGTCTCAGCTCCCGATCTCTTCTGGATCAAGCTATCAGCTTCGTGCACTGGCTGCCCTTCGCCAGGACATGAGCATCTCTGAGGCACCTGACGCAGCGGGAGTGCCCATCGGAGACAGGCATAGCCTCCTGGCACTGAAGACACTTTTTGAATCCAGGTGATCCTGGCACGGTTGTTTCTTGTGTCTTTTTGGTCAATTTCAGTCAGGTAAATGCCGGGTAGGCACTGACTGACCGCCAGAAGAAAAACGGCTTTTTTTTTTCTTCCCACCAAAAAAAGAAAAAAGGGAGACTACAACTAGTAACAACTATAACTGATAACTACTATCTATGACTAATCAGAAACAAACTCTAAGAGATCTCCCTTTCTCCTCAGAGAGGAGAAGGGAGCCTAATCTAACTCCGTCTACGGTTGTGGACGGTTGGAGAGAAACTGACAGGACTGGACCACGCTCAGCTGAGAGGCGCGAAGAGGCAGTCGCGCATGCGCAGTCCGGTAGGGGGGTCTACTGCTAATGAGAATTTCTCCAGTTTGCAGCGCCAGGACGAGCCCAGCACCTCGAGTGGAGCACCCTCGGGGACACTACTCAGTGAAGAATCACATTATTTTAACAAAATCAGTATTTTAAAACATCACTGTACGATAGCTTGTAGACCGGGACAATGCACAATGGAACTTTTATCTTTTAATCCTGCCAGTCATTTTTTAATCTTTTATAATACAATTTTAAAATGATTAGGTTAAATAAGCTTTGGAGTACACTAAATATATTACGTGTGCTTAATTATAAGAATTTCCCAACATAACAGCTTTTGTCTTAGTATGGCAGGAGGAGTATGGAATAGTTCTACTACACAATCTTTATTGCCACTTCAATAACAACACATGAAGTTTGTGCTATTTCTGGGGAAATTCAGCACCAAGAATTTAACAATTCTGTGCACAGTATTTTAAAGTTCTGCAAAATTCTGCATATTTTGTCAAAACATCAATATAATCCTGCTAATTTCAATTATTTTTCTAATTTATTTCAAAATACCTGCTAGAAACTGTTTGTAACAGTATGGACAGCAAAAAGGAAATGTTATTTTGACAAATACAGCAAAAGCTTTGTTATCCGGTATTCATGGGGAATGTCAGTTGCCAGTTAATTGAGTGTGCAGGATACTCGCAGTGTCAGAGGCAGGCTATGCCAGATGCATGCTGAGCAGGAATGAGGCACTTTGCTGATAATGTCAGCTGGCACTGCCACAATTCTGGATAACAAAGTTTTCACTGTACATTCCTTGCTAAGCATATTAATACAGAACTTTGAATAATAATGAATTTATATAATGAAGTTTAAATGAATTTTCCATTAAATGAATTTCCCATATCCCCAGAAGCAGTGGAAAGGCTTGGGCGGGAGTCACTGGTAACGGAGGAGCTGAGGGAGAGAGGAAGAGTCTGAAAGTGAACCTGCAGGGTTATTGTGGGAGAAGTATGGAACAAGGGTCCTGGGGGGGCAGGAGGTCAGGAGAACGTTAAGGAGCCTCCCGTACAGACACTAGTTGACACCTTCCATTCAATAAGGCACATTTGCCTCTGTCCCAGGGTATTTCTTCGTACCCTGGCTCCTCGTTTAGAGGTAGCTGTACATATCCCCATGTGGTCCTACAGCTGCATCTGATGGTGAGCCTCTAACTCAAGGCTGGGCAAAATATCATCTGCAGGCTGGATTCAGCCTGCCAAACTGCCAGATCTGGCCTACGAGAGCCTCAGTTGGCTCCCTGCCTATCCCATCCCTGCTCGGCACTCAGTGAAGCTAGCTGCTGCAGGGCCATGTGCATCTCTGAATGCTGAGAGCCTGGAGGGAGGTGGCAGAGGATTCTCACACTGCTCCCGCCCCTCAGTCACTCGCATTGGCAAGTTTCTGGCCAACAGCATTAGCCTGTTTGCAGGACAGGACGCATTGACGTGCCCCTCCCTCCTCATACCCCAGGCTCGCATGGCCCCTATAGCTGCTCTGAGCAGTACAGGGGGTGTGGGAAGGCAGGGACCCTGGTTAAACAATCTGCTGGGCTGCTGGCTATGAGCCGCCCAGATGAGGTCTCCCAACCAGACCCCCCTCCTGCACTCTTACCCTATGTAACCCTAACTTTCTGCACCCCTGCTCCAGCCCCCATACATCTTCCCAGACACTTCATCCCTTCCTCCACTCCTCCTCAGGTCACAACCCCCTTCCAGACTTTGCACCCCAATTAACTATCCCTCGTTAGCCCATACCCCCATACTCCTGCTCCAAATTACAACCCCCTCCCAGACCCTGCATCCCAATCCACTATCCCTGGTCACAGCCCAAATCCCTGCACCCCCTTTCCTGCCCCAGGTTACAACCCCTTCCCAAGCCCTGTACTCCAGGGATGGGTAAGGCAGCCTCTGTGGGTCGGATCCAGCCCGCCAAGACCTTTAGTCAGGCCCGCAGCCACTCTGCCACTCCTCTGCCCCTAGGCCAATCAAAACCTGGAGACAGGTAAGCGCACAAAGTCTCCTTCCCCCCACTAGGGGCATGCATTTCAAAACAGCTGGCAGTTCTCTCTAGGTACCATGTGCCCTTGGCAGGGCAGGAGCGGGGGTGGGGCAGCAAAGACTTCAAGTGCTTCCCTGCCCCCAGGCCTATTGGGGTCTGTGAGTGGGGTATCATGCTAAGTTTTGTTGCCCTGCCCTCGGCCACTTCTGAAATTAATGAAGTGGACCCCCTTCAAAAATTGCCTGCCCCTTCCCGAACTTAATGCTGTTACTCCTCTAATTCTTGTGACTGCCCTGTGTGACCCACTCGGATCATTCCTCCGCCCCCTCTCCCCCCCGCCCCAATATTCTGTGCCTCCTCATCTGCTCCACAGGGAGGATGCTGTGAGGAAGGAAGCTTGTGATCTAGGCTGGCTGCTCTTTTGTTACTGATGCAGCCCCTGGTGACAAAAGGTATAATGTATAATTGCAGCACATTTCCTGCAGAATGAATATTGTATGGGGGAGAGGGGTGCAAATCTGCAGGAGACGTATTCTTGCATGTGCACAGTGGTACTGAATTTTCCCAGGAGTATTGCATCAAGCAGTGTTAATGTGTGGCTCTTGGAGCATGTGAAAAAAGAAATCTCTTAGCTTGTAACAGAGAGGTAGTATTTTCTAATCAAATTTAGACCATTTTTATTTGGTAACTGTAGATTTAAACATATAAAGCTTGTTAACATACTATTTTTGTGAGATATGCAAAGGGAAAGTCAGAATTTGAGACAGAAAACTCGCAATGGTAAGCATATCAAAGTGTTATAGTTCGTTTAGATTCTGTGGTGGTTGTAGGAGTACTGTCATGGTACCTGCTGCAAAAATCAGAGACACCTCTCTACATCCACATTTTCTTAAAGAAAAAAACAATTATTTAATTTCCTAGAAGTTGTACCTTCAACTGTAAGACAGCCTACTACTGTACATCTGTTGGCTTACATTTATCATGTAATGATACTGTGTACAGTAAGAAGTTAGTAAATCAGAAAATTATGAAGACTTGTGTCTCCCTAATATAACGTTAATATCTCACATTAGCTGAGGCTATGTATAAACTACACCCCTTTGTCGGTAGAGGGATGTAAATTAGACATTATCAAAAGTGCAAATAAAGCGGGGATTTAAATATCCCATGCTTCATTTGCATAATCGTGTCCTGGCGCTGTTTCGAACAAGCGTTATTTCGAAATTGAAACTGTTGAAACTGAAAAAATGAGGAGTATAGGATCTTTCGAAAAATCACCCCATTGTCGGAAAAACCATGTCTAAACTGCGGTTTCAGTTTCGAAATGGCACTTGTTCAAAACAGCTCCAGGATGTGATTATGCAAATGAAATGTGAGATATTTAAATCCCTGCTTTATTTGCACTTTTGATGTGTCTAATTTACATCCCTCTGCCGACAGAAGGGTATAGTTTAGACACACTCAGAAATAGGAAATCTAGCTCTGTTTCTAAAAGAAGGGGTGAAATCCTGTCTGTAGTAGGAATGTTAAAATTTGTATTGCCTAATCAATTAGTTGATAGAGGAAGGCAGTGTGGTTCAATCCTGGCTTGTGCTAGGTCTGGGATGAAACTCATCTGCGGCTCTACAATTTAAAAGGCAATAGGAACCTGGCAGTCTGCCCCCCCTCCCCCCCC
>CM057845.1:69600067-69612240 GCA_030068395.1 Apalone spinifera
GCAAGTTTTTCCGCAAAAGCGGTCGCTTTTGCGGAAAAACTTGCCAGTCTAGACACAGCCTGGGAGTGAGGTGGAGATGGACGTAGGAGACAGATATATTGAGAGTCTCTGGGTTAGGCTAAAAGGGGTAAAAAAACCAAGGGTGATGTCATGCTAGGGGTATACTATAGACCACCCACCTCGCATGATCTTCTTATCAATAAACTAGGCAAATACAACTTAGATGGGGCTACTATAAGATGGGTGTATAACTGGCTGGATAACCAGTCTCCCAGAATAGTTATTAACGGTTCACAGTCCTGCTGGAAGGGCATAACGGGTCTGTTTTGAAACCAGTTTTGTTCAAAATCATCTTCAACGATTTAGATACTGGCGTAAAGAGTATGCTTATTAAGTTTGCAGATGATACCAAGTTGGAAGGGGTTTGCAACTGCTTTGGAGGATAGGATCATAATTCAAAATGATCTGGACAAACTGGAGAAATGGTCTGAAGTAAATAGGCTGAAGTTTAATAAGGACAAATGCAAAGTACTCCACTTAGGAAGGAACAATCAGTCTCACACATACAGAATGGGGTACCTGGCATTGGCCACTGTCAGCAGACAGGATACTGGGCTAGATGGACCTTTGGTCTGACCCATCACGACCGTTCTTATGAGGGAGACTGAAGTTTGGAAAGAGAAAGTAGTGAACTCAGTTCTCCAGACTCAAGATATGCCTACACATATGGTGGCATGCAGAGCACAGGCACTGCATACCTAACAAGCACAAGTATAAACAGAAGCATAGATGGGGAGGAATGGATTAGGTGAATAGAGTGTCCTACATGCATGAACTTCTATGATATATCTTACATGGCCTCCCCCATCTGAACTGCAATTTTTACCAGTATAGTTCAGTGTAATGTAGTATCCTGCTGCTTCCCCACTACCAGAACATTTTCCTGCAACAATGAAAGGTTCTGCCAGCATGGAGGCAGTGGAGAAAGCTTGGGCAGCTTCCTGACCTTTCATTGCCACAGTGAAAGGCTTCAGTACTGTGTAGCTGTCATAGCCTTTCATTTTGACATACTTCTACGCACTGTGCCATATTTGGGGATTAGAGTGCTATCTTGAGGTACAGTATGTCACGTCACAGCGAAGAGTACTCAAATCCATATTGGTCACTGTGCCATATTGGTGACCAATATGGATTTGAGCACTGTGACATGACATACTGTACCTCAAAATAGCACTCACTCTCCATATTCATCACTTGCATATAGTTGTATTGTGTACAAAGAATGCTCTATCATTTATCATATGAAAAGTCATAATTTGCTGAAACTCACTCTACATGGAGTTATGAGATTTTTGCTATATGGTTGTTAAAATATATTAAGAATCTGGGTGATGCCCACAGCTAGCTTTCCAGTGGAAACAAAGGTGACCTACCCAAACGTGGGAACAGGCAGTGAATTATGTATATTGCAGAGCCTAGATCAAACTCTACCTTGCTATCCAGTTAAAAAAAATTCAAAAGATGGAGACTTTTAACAATTTTTCTCTAATGAATTAAAATCCAAGAATGAGAATCCTGTGCAGATGGTGTATTTCAAGGATGAAATGGTCAATAAGGATAGAGTTTAGAGGCACTATTTTAATTGAACAAAAGTTTTAAATAAGTATTTATAACTTTTATCTTTTTGTGCTATATGTGTTATGAATACAGTGGTTTGCGATAGGTCCCACAACATACATATCTCATTATCTATTCCCATGTACAAAAGCTTTCCTTTGAATGTTCTATTCATACCCTGCAATGGACAAAATGTTTCGTTGTCTTAGGTCGAGAATACACTAAGATTCAAAGGATAGAACACAAGATGGAGGCTATATCTACACTTACAGAAAATATATGGTACAGGCACTTCATGTACAGTGCTCCTCAAAGGAACTGAAATAGTCAATGGTTTCATGTAATTTTGCTTTTTATACTGGGTGTTATAATCTGTTTCCAAGGAGTTTAGTCTTATCATGTCCACACTTTCTGTACTGCTGATATGGAATTATGTTTGATGAAGGACATAATTCAAGGACATCCCCTGCCACTCCCAGACACTGCCTCCCACCAATATGGCAGCAGCAGGCGAAAAGACTCTGGAGAAGTGCTTCACTGCACTTCCATTCCCCCATATGGAGAGGTAAGGGGGTGGCAGTGCACAGAGCTGCTGCTTCCTCCCCGTACCAGGGTCTGAATCAAGGCTATTTCCAGATCAGAAACACCCAGGATACGGAAATTCAGGTATAATTATAAGTGAAATTATACAATATCAAACTCAAATTCTTTCTCCTGTGCTATATGGGATTCTACCCTCTGAACAGACCCATGAAAGCAGAAGTCTGAATACGGAAACAGTTCTTGCAGTATGGTCAGAAAGTAAAAGTCAACAAACTGCTCTAGTGAATGTGCTGCCCTTGATCACTTACAGTATCTTGGAGTGGTCCCCCGTCAAAAATTATTGCCCACCTCTGACCTAGATAGTGCTTGGTCCGGCCGTGAGGGCAGAGGACTGACCTCTTGAGGTCCCTTCTAGCTCTAGTGTTCTATGATTCTATGATACAGGGTATGCACATAATGAAAAACATTACAACAACAAACCTGTAGATGTGTACAGGAGAGGAAAAAATCTGCCTTCTATTATTATAGGTGGGACAAATTTGACACCATTAGGCTATGTTTTACTCACTTGTTCCCTTAAGTCTTGTGTGTGTTTTTCAATGTTGTTTTCACGCTCTGTTGCCTCTTGGAGTAGTTGTTTAAGATCAGTAATGCTTTGATTTTTTTTGGCAATATCAGTTTCCAGTTCTTTCATCTTAGTTTCATACATCCTGAAAATATGAAAGAAAATTAAGGCCATTCTGAAAATATTTTCTAGACTAGGAACAGTATTTTTCCCCATCCTGCAAACCTGGCGCACAGTCCCAAAGGACTAGAGTAAAAAGCAACTTTTTAAAAAACAAAGACAGTAAACCCTAGTAAAAAAGACCAGTTCTGCAAATGGTATTCTTCAAGATGTTGCTCACGTCCATTCACGCCTACAGCATATATGCACCATGCAACTGTTAAGATTTTCAGCGGCTACACAATTACTGTATTAAACACTTTTAAAAACATCCATAGGCTGAACCCACCATAAAAAGAAGGATGTGACTTTGCCCTGGGAAGACTGACACATGGAAGTATGTGTCTTTCAGATCAAGGATGGCATACCAGTCTCCTGGATCCAAGGAGACCATACAAAACTTTAGCTTCTGTGGTACTTGTTGAGATCTTGAAGGTCTAGAATGGGATATAGACCACCCTTGGCCTTTAGAATAAAAAAATAGCAGGAATAAAACCCCTTATTCCCATATGGAAATGTAACCTCCTCCACCATCATCAGCTGCAGGAGCCCCTGAATTTGCTATATGAGAAGGTGCTCCTGAGAAGAGTCTCTTTAAGAGGTATGGGGAGGTGAGATGGGGTAGTGGAAATAAATTGAAGAGTGTTGCTGTAAAGACCCAGCCGTTGGAAATTATTGCTGATCACACCAGGAGGAAATGAGAAAGTCAATTGCCAAAAACTGGGAAAAGTGGATTCAGGGAAAGGTCTGGTGTGTTCTCCTCAGGCATAACCTCAAAACATTAGCCTCTAGCTTGGGGTGGGCCGAGCCTGACTCACCGGAAGCAGGGAAAGGGAGGCTTGAGCAACCTTTAGGCAGAGGAGCAGGCGGACTCCCTGTTTGATATCCTCTCCTCCACAGCCCCTGGTAGGATCGCTCTTCTCCTTCATGAAAGGCTGTCAAAAATTACCAATGTGTTGTGGCAAACCCCCTCCTCTCTGCCACTCATTTCCAAGTGGGCAGAGTGGAAGTACTTGGTCTCAACCAACGGCCACGAATAACTTTATTCCCGCCCTCTCCTGAACTCCTTGGTAGTTGAGGGGGGCAATGCCAAGGGCAACACAGAACTCTAAGGCTTTTTGTGCAGCAGATCTTGCTGAGGCCAACTTCCTTGTCCCTGAGCTGGTTGCAGTTTAAACTACATGCTCTGACCCCCGACGGGACTAATACACTCTAAGTACTACTAAGGTTCTAACAGAAGTAACTATTTACAGCAGTGTTTCTTAAACAATTTGCTGCGGAGAACAACAGAATTCAAAATGGCAGGCGACTATTAGGGGCAGGCGACTTTTTTTCCCCTCAACCTTTTTTTTTTTTTTTTTTTTTTGGGCTCAACAAAAAATCCTTGGTGTTCCCATAAAAAAATATTGTTTGGTGTTCCTTGGTCTTAAAAAGTTTAAGAAACACTGATTTACAGAAACTTTACTAAGTTTCTCTGAATGAAGCCTAAGCAACACTAGAGCAGCAAATATTCTATTGGTGGCACTCCAGGGGTCACCGGAGCCACTCTTCTATGGATTCTGCTAAAGGAAAACTTTCCTGTGGCAAGCACACAACTAATATGGAATGAACATGAGCAAGCACTCAAAAAAGAACTTGAGAGAGAGAGAGAGAGAGAGAGAGAGAGAGATGTGAACATTTAGAATATGTCTTCATGTGGAATGAGAGGTGTGATTCCCAACTTGGACATACTTGTATCAAGCTGTGATCGAACTAGCATGCTAAAACCAGAATGTAGCTAAGCAACACAGGCAGCAAGACATGCTAACCACACTAAGTATGAACTCATGATCTCAAATGGATACTTACATAAGGTGCACCCATCCCCTTGTCTGTACAGCCACAATTACACTTATTTTTAACCCTTTAGCTTAACGAAAGCTAGCACAAGTATGTCTCCTTGATCTGGGAATCACACCTCCATTTCCAAGTGTAGACATACCTGTAATGTTTTAGAGTTCTAGAACAGAGAAACTTACTTAGATAAATTCTCAAAGTTTTGGGAAAACAACAACTCTGTTTGTAAATATCTTGTACAGAGTATAAGAAAGGGTGTTTGCTTTCATTTTCAAAGGGACAGGAACACAATATGTAACAGTTTATATGAAACTGATCAACCATAAATTGCTACAATAAGAGTAAATCTAGTATCAACACATAGCTAGGAGACAAGATCCACAAGCAACGCGCATTAAGTAAATAGACTGTAAAAGAATGGAAGTTACATGAATAGTAACAGTTGCACTGTTGAAAAAATTAATGTAATTTACTACAGTATGTAGAAAACAAACTTTCCTTCAATAGTAGTTAGGAAAATGTTCATAATTACGCATTTCTTCTGGGCAAATAAATGTATTGTGGCTAACACAAAGGGAATCTGATGCCTTAGAGATCAGAGTAACTCTTTCTATCTCCTAGAAGAAATTGTGGAAGAATTGTCTGGCTCCAGGCACAACCATTCACTAAAATTATAATATCTGGGAAAGGTGGGCAGAATGGTCTATGTTCTATGTCTATCACCTTCTATCCTCTCAAAATACTTGGTAGGTTGCAGGGGTTCATCTACCATCATACTTCTGATGTGGGGAAGGAACTCCTTCCTCCTCTTGTGGTGATGTAATTTTGAAGCAGCATAGCCCCTCTCTTTATACTTCTTCCCATTGACCACCACCACTTTCAGACTGCTATTAACAAGGCAAAGTCAGAAATTCGGGTCATAGAGCTTTCAACACCGCTCAAGATGACCGTTGTTTGATCAGTTGTGGAGGAATTTGCCTTCATGGTAGGATGCTAAGGGGTTTGCTTACTATGCTCAGTAAATACTCTACAATTTTTCTTCAAAGTCCAATTACAACATTCTGTACTAGCATAGGTCAGAATCTGAAATAGCATAACAATCTAGTATTTTGCAGCTGTAAGGACAGGGTCATTCTCAGAACTGGAAACAGGTTCTGGAGCAGCAGAGACCAATGGATTTCTGGGCAAATGACTGAGGAGGCTACATGTCTTCTGGATTTGAGTTAAAAGTTTGCACACTGAACATATATAATAACGTAAATTCACCAGCGATTGCTATGAGGTCTGTAAGAAATGCTTTTAAAAGGAGCTGAGAATTATGATAATAAAAGTATCCGTTATTTAAAAATAATTAAGAAAGGCAAAATGATGTTTTCTGTTTTATTCTCAGTTCTTACCTTGTTACAACAATTGATTTCCAGCTTTTGCTGTCAGCTCCTTCAAGTTGTGGACCTCTGCTTTCAGCTAAGTTTAACCTCTTAACAGTCTCTTTCAGCTCCACTGTCAATTTCTCATTCATTATTTCTAAGTTATTCTTTGCTATTCGTAGTTTCTCTGCTGCATCAGCCTCCTGTAGTCCAATGAGACAAAAATTATATACATTGTGGCAAAGTGCCTTCATACTTATTTTATCTTATCCAAAACACAGAACCTCACACAGCACTGAACTCTATAAAATTACACTCAGAAATTGGGTCAGTACTGATTTAGAAGGAAGAGTGCTACATACTAGATCATAAACACTATTTCTAAGACATTGACCTTACTCAATTCTGCTTTGCCTTTGTGATATAATAGGACTACAGCACAAATCGGTTCAATATCAGGAATATAATTAATTCTGTCTATTTTATGTATTTAGGGAAACCAAAATAGTATCTGAGTGTGTACAGTATGAGACAAGTAAAAATTCAATATGTATACTGCCAGCCAAATTAAAAGAAAAGATGCTTAATATAAGAAACAATTTGTTCAAATAGCTGGATGCTATCCTATAACCATACTTTTTTCAGCTCTTTACGCAGCCTCTCATTTTCAGCAACAATCTTTTCCGTGCCTCTGGTTTTTGATTCATAACGCATACTCAGCTGACCACCCAGGTGAAGTTTCAGTTTTTCCATTTCAGACTGAGTATTAAACAAAACAAAAACAAAAATATATATTTACACAACTTATTAGAATCTTTCAAGTTCTCATTTTGAATGTACAGTAAATTGATATGCAGGCCTCAATTCAAAGCACTTTTGCACATGTGTAAGTTTGTACCTCCAATATATAAAAAGATACTTTGAATATAAAAATTTACCTTAGAAAATTATCCCTATGTCACATTAAACTTGCATTAATCCACATTTTGCTTTAGAATTTCTCATATAATTATGAGATTGAAATAATATGAAATATCGATTTTGTTTGGTGGGGCTAGTACATTGTAGAGGAATGTAAAACTATTACAGTATAGTGAATATGTAAAACTTTGATTCTGTGTAGTACAAAGTTCACATTTGTGATTTCTTTTAAACAGAAGTAAATTTTTGTGCCAAATGATGTAAATAAGTTAGATTATATATACTACTGAAATTATTTATATTTTAGGTGACATACTATACTAGGTTAATACTTGGTAAAATCAGTTTTTCTAATTAATTTTCATGTAAGTTGCTACACAAAAAACAATGAATGATAAATCAGTACCTTTAGTCTCTCATTTTCAAGTTCAAGGCTAACTAGTTTCTCATTAGAGACAATTCCTGGGGCCTTTTTCAGATCTTCATTTTCTCTCTGGACTTTCTCTACAACCTTTTTCATCAAACCAATGGTCTTTTCTAATTCTGGAACTGTCTTTCCACTTCTACCAGACTACACAGAAAAGACGGGAAAAAAGTAAAAAGCATAATGAATTAAATTCTTAAAACTCTTAAGTCAGATATCAAATGTGTCCCATATCTTTTTTTTTTTTGGTCTATTATTATTGCTTTGTGGTAAACACACCAATTGTGTGAGGCAGGGCTGCCCTGGTGCACATGGAGTCTATTTGGGCCCCTAAAACTCTGAGATGGATTTAGGGTAGATTTCTCCACATTGGGCACCAGGCCTAATTGTAGGAACATCTGCCGCACAAGGTGTACATGTCTTGGTATTAATATCATACTTTTGGTTTCACAAGTGGTCAGCAATGAAGGAGTGCTGCTTCTGTTGTAGTACTGGTTTTCTGGGTTGTAAGGAATGAAGAAAAGTGTATTTCACATCATTATGCTTGCAAGTGTACTTATACCAGTGTATGGTGAGGAGGGAATCGAAGATTACGCCAATCAGTAATATGAAGCTTCAGTTTATCTCAAGCTTACGTATATAGTCCTCTTGTATAATTAAAAAAACCTTCTCTATCAACAGGTTCCATTGTCTAACATTTCAAGACATTTAAATACTATCTTTTAAGTCCTAATCCAATTTGGTTAGCTCTACTAATAGATTTTTACATACATTACTAAATATCATTTTGCATATATTTATGGCAAATTCTCATATTAGTGAAGAGATATTTTTGATTAACTATTGTTAATTCATATGGCAGAATGCAAAGATGTAATATGTGAGAAACTTTACTAACTGTAATAGTCAACTGATGAGTATTTTGGTTCTTTGATTAAAATAGCGATATAATACAACAAGGAGAGGTAACTAAGTGTCCAAAAAATAATTTTACCCATATTTTGCTTGATGGTAAACATTTTAGCTGTAATAAAATCTTGCTATTAATCATGTATTTAAACCATTTAATTATTCTGAGAAACACAGTAGCATTACTCACCCCTCTAACACCGCCTAGTTTGCGCTCGACTTCTGCTTTCTCTCTTTTGAGAAGCTCACACATTTCTTTCAAGTCACCTACTTGATCCTAAAGAATACAAATAACCATCTTATTTAGACTTTACTCAATTAACAGATGAATATAAACATGTTTTACAACTTCTGTTAGTTTATTTTGAAAAACATGGAACAAAATCACCGCAAAGTTCCCCTTTGCTATATAATTTTTCATCACGTGCTACCAACCACTCAGTTTATAAAACATCTGCCCTCTAAATGTGCCCCCATATTTTATTCTATACTAGAAACATGGGGGTGGTGGTATGCTGTGGAACTTACATACTAAGTGCATTGTAAAGATCTTAAAACCCAAACAAAAAAAATTAGAGATTATGTGAGAGTTATGTGTATTTTCCTCATGATCCAGGGTACATCACAATCTAGCTCCAAATGATATCATAGGAATAAAAAACAAAAAAACCCAACAAACACCTTTTCTGATTTTTTTTCCCAAATTTCCCTGGAAAAAACTTTACCCTAGTATAACAGATGTCAATCTGAAATTGGATTGTGGTTTTTGGATGACAGGAGAAGGAATGGGGGTAGTGGGACAGAAAGGTCAGTTTGAAAACAGAGACTTTAAGGGGAATTTGGCTTCAGCTATACTGTAGAAAAAACTACCAGACCACTCCATAGTTTGTAATGGGACACATTTTAAAAGGGACCCCCAACCAGCACATTGGGCGCACGTCTACACAGGAGGGCTAAGCCAAAATAAGCTACGCAACTTGAGCTTCGTCATTTGCATAGCTTTAAGTCAAAATAGCTTATTTTGCTTTTGGCGCGGTCTACACAGCAGGAAGTCGGAGAAAGAGCACTCTTCCTCCAATTTACCTTACTCCTTGTAAAATGAGGATTACAGGAGTCGGAGTAAGAAGTCCTCCAGCTCAACATTATTTTGACATTATGTTGAAATAACTGCTTGTAGTGTAAATGCAGACTATGTTATTTCTGAATAACATTAGTCCGAAATAATGCTGATGTGCAGACAGCCTAAATTATTATGTTTTTTAGGGTTTGCAAACACTTACGTATGCTAAACTGTAGATACATATTTAGGTCCCTACAATGAGACCTAGCTGGGCAGGACTCAATGCATATGCACAACTCTATTAATTTTAAAGTGCCTCACTGTGGGTACAGTGTTCCACCTTTATGGTACTCATTGCAGGACTGGGGCTTTGGATCCCTAAGCTGTATGTACTTACAAGACTAGGTTTTGAAATCTGCCCCCTTATATATTTGGTTTTCTGTATATTCACATCAAATATATAGCACGTGTGGAATATATATTAAGGATGTTAGAAATCACTTAGCGTTACACAATTCCTCTGTGCTTCCTCCTGGGGGCGGGCCAGCAGCTAGTGTGCTCATGGCCCTGGGAAGCTCCCTGCCACTCAGTGGTGATTTCTGTCTCTGATACAGAGGCAGCAGTATGAGGAAGCAGGTTTAAAAACTGACTCCCTGCATGGATCAGCTCCTGCCTGTTCCCCATGCTGTTGCCTCCATATCAAAAGCAGCAGCACAGGGGGGCAGGTGGCTCCCCTGTATGCTCTTCATTTAAAACTCGGACCCATGGCTGGGACAGAGCCAGCCTGCCAATCTGAGTTTTAAATGCAATGCACACCATGAGGTGGCGGATGTTGTTGAAGTTAACAGGGACCATTAACCGATTGGTTAACTGGTTAATGGCTACTTGGTTGACAGCCCTAATATGTATTAGCACAACAGAGTTCACGGAATTTTTTTTATAATGTACATTTACAATCTAGGTGTGAGCCTTTAAAACATATAGTATACTAAAAAAATACCTTTAATCGTGGCAGATCTTTATTAGCTTGCTCTAGTTGGAATCTTAGTTCAACATTTTCAGATGATAACCTCAAATTTTCTTTCTGGAGCTCCTGTTGTCTTTGAGACTGATCGTCTGATCCTATTCCTGACGTCTTAAAAAAGGGAAGGAACAGAATGAAATATTATTAGATCTTGAGGTATTAAGCCTTACACTGGATAACAATCAATAATCTGGACAAGAAAGACACAAACCTGTTACATTCCACAATGAATTACTAAGACTAAATCAAAGTGTTTATAAAACAGTACTGAGGTTAAAACAAAGTGTTCATATTGCAAGATACCGTCTTATAGCGTTCACTTATCAGTATTTTATTAATAAGGCAAATAGAGAAAGTTAATATGAATCTTTGACTCAACTTCTTCCTTTAATTCCTTTATGAACATTTTAAAAATCTGCTTAAATTAAGTGAAGGCAGAACAACTGGCAGATTTGCCAGACCCTTGGGCAATATGGGGGCAGGGCCCAGCTCTGTGCCGCCAGAATGGAAGGGCCTCAGGTGGAAAGGATGAGGCGGGGAGACTAGCGTACCCAAGCTAGCCCTTCAGTGCTGTCTGGAGCACAATGCTCAGTGCTCTCACAGCAATTTAAAGAGCCTGGGACTCTGGCTGCTGCCACTACTATAGTACAGGTTGGACCTCCCTGGTCTGGCACCATCGGGACCTGACCAGTCCTGAATGAGAGAATTTGCCAGACCAGGGGAGATGTCCCTTGCAACCTGCACAGAGCCAGCTGACCTGCCTGTGGCCCCCTCTACTCCCTCCTTAACTGGGCTGTCTGTTGTGCTGTCACTGCCCCCCCAACTCCAGGCTGCCATGGGCAACCAGAGGTTCTCTGGCTCCAGCACTGGCCTTATGCTGTCGCGGATGGCCAGGTTTCCCTGGCTCCATACTGCTATGGGCAGCTGGAGCTCTCCAGCTCCCAGCTCCACACTTCTGCAGGTGTCCGGGCTTCTTTGGCCCCACACGTCTTAGACAGCTAAGATTTCCCAGACCCACACTACCGTGAGTGGCCAAGCTTCTCCAGCCCTCAGACCCATGCTGCCACAGGTGGCTTGAGTTCTAGAGCTCTTGGTTTTGTGCTGCTATGGATAGCCAAGGTTTCCTGGCCCTGCATTTCCGGGGGCCACCAGGGTTCTACAACCCCAACACTGCTGTAGGGCTCCTCCAGCCTGGCTGTCTGAAATCTTGGCTGAGTTGCTGGCCCTCCTGCCATTAGGCTCCCTGGACCAGGAGCATCTGGTCCAGAAAGCATCTGGGGTCCATGTTGCCAGACCACAGAGTGCCAGATTTCAGAGGTGCAACCTGAAGTGGCAGCTGCAGCAGCCGGAAACCCCAGGATCTTTTAAATATCCAGGCCCTAAAGGCAGCTGCCCACTTTTCCTCTCATTCCCCCCTTAATAATACCTAGCTCTTATACTTCACTTGTCACCTTTTAGTTCTTTACAAAGGAAGCAAGCATCATTATTCAAATTTGAGGTCTCCCAGAGGGTTAGTGGCTGAGCCAGGAATAGACACCAGGTCCTTTGAGTACCACCTTACTGCTCTGGCTACTAGACAGAACTGTAACTATTCATTTAGGTATTTTGCATCAAATTCATGAGCACAAAATCTGAGCACTGAATAAGATGAACAAATTAGAATGCAAGTAAAAGATGTGTAATTATTTCTACTGTACTTTTACAGAGATAATTTTGAAACTTATAAATTGTCACATAAGAACATAAGA
>CM057845.1:69628902-69647754 GCA_030068395.1 Apalone spinifera
ATAAGCGTACTTTCTATGCCAATATCTAAATCGTTGAAGAAGATATTGAAGAGAACCAGTTCCAAAACAGACCCCTGCAGATCCCCACTTGTTATACCTTTCCAGCAGGATTGAGAACCATTAATAACTATTCTCTGAGTACGGTTATCCAGCCAGTTATGCACCCACCTTATAGTAGCCCCATCTAAGTTGTATTTGCCTAGTTTATTGATAAGAATATCATGCGAGACTGTATCAAACGCCTTACTAAAGTCTAGGTATACCACATCCACTGCTTCTCCCTTATCCACAAGACTGGTTAGCCTATCAACGAAAGCTATCAGATTGGTTTGGCGTGATTTGTTCTTTACAAATCCATGCTGGCTATTCCTTATCATTTTACCACCTTCCAAGTGTTTGTAGATGATTTCCTTAATTACTTGCTCCATTCAGGTTGCAAGTTCTTCAGCAAAGGGTGTTGTTTTTGCTGCACGTCTGTACTTTGGACGTCCTGAGATTGGGCAACTCTCTTAAAGAGCTCTTGAAATTGCTTATGGCCCTCTGTTGGAGAAGATTCCCCTGGGAAAACTGCATCGTCGGGCAACGATGACTGGCAGGTAGGGGAATCCAAGCAATGTTGCTCCTGGTGTGGAGTGTGGTTGTCACCCTGCTCCTTGTGACTAGGGACTGAGATTGTGTCTTCCAAAGGAGTTGGTGGGGCTGTAGAAGGGAGGGGTTCTGGCAGTGGATGATGTGGAGAAGCCGGACAACTGCAACGCAGAGATCATGATCGCGGATACCGTCTGCTGTGTGAGCACGGGTGGTCGTGAGAATAGCAGTCATAGTATTGGCCATGATGGTATGACCCCGGCGAACATTTTGGAGAATATTCCCTTGTTGCCCCATAGCGGCGTGAGTATCCTGAGGGTCTTGAGGACCTTGGGGATATAGATCTCATGGTGAAACGAGATGGGGAGTGAGAATAATGAGCTCGATAATACTGTTGTGAAGGGGAGTGACAAGGTGACCTGTAGTAGCACTCCCTGGTGGAAATATAACATGAAGCACGGTGATGACTGCCAGAACAGGATGAGGCTGGTGACAAAGGTTCAGGAGAAAAAACAGCCCGGTCTGGGGTGAGGGATGGCGTTCAAATGCGCCCCGACTTCCGTTGTGCTTTAGTCGGCACCGAGATGATGAATGGGGAAGATGGTGCTGTGTGCCGGGGGCTGGCCGTTGCAGAAGCAGCATCATTAAAGCGGCCATTGTTATTATTACACGCCAGTGCCGCTGCTGCTGCTGTCAGCTGTGTTGGCACCAGGAGCAGCACTAGTGATGAGTGCTGCCCGGCACTTAACTCTGGCTGTAGTGCCGGTGCCTCCGGCACCATAGAGAGCAGTGCCGATGTTGCCGGCACCACTGCTGTGGGTGCTGGCAGACTTGCGTCCATCTGTGCAGGTGCCGGCAAAGCCGGTGCTGGAGTGTCGTTGCTGGCTTCTGAGGAGCCATTGCCGGTGCCGATTCAGCCCGCGGCTCTTTGAAAGGAGCCAGTATCGGGTCTTTTGATAGGGCAGGGTTTGGAGCTGAAGCGCTACGGACCTTGCCCGTCCTCTCGGTAGGGTGCCTCACCAGAACACCTGAGGTGCCTGGTCTATCCCCTACACTCACTCTGGCAGAGGGCTTTGAAGGCTTGCAGGGAGACTCTTTAGAGATCGAGCGAGTTTCATGCATCCCTGAGGATGGCTCATTTGCGTCGGTTATTTGGAGGGCTTTAGTAAACAACAGCATCCGCAGTCTCATTTCTCTATTGCGCCTTGCACGCACGGTCAATTTTGTGCAGTGTGTGCACTTAAGCGGAATGTGCCCGTCTCCCAGGTACTTGATGCATCGGGAGTGCCCATCCAATGTGGGCACGGCCTCCCAGCACTGTAAGCATTTCTTAAAGCCAGGTGACCCCAGCATAATGACCCCGTTTATTTCTCTTCTCCTTTTTCCTTTTTTTCCCCTCCTCTTCTTTTTTTTGGGGGGGGAAGGAGGGTTGTTTTGGGCTATTCAAACACAAAAATAGAACTAGGATGGAAAGTTTTTTTTTTTTTTAAACTGAAGTATATAACTATAACCAGGAACAAGAACTATTGCTACAACTAATGAACTAGCTAACTATTATTCTACAACTAATCTCCCGTTCTCCTCAGGCCAGAGGGGGAATGCGTCCTAACTCCATCTGCGACCGCGGACAGTTGGAAAGGAACTGATGGGGCCGGACCACACTCAGCTGAAGGGCACGAATGGCGCGAGGCAGCAGGAGCGCATGCGCGGTCCGGCAGGGCTACTGCTAATGAAGATTCTCTGGATTGCGGCCCCGTGACGAGCCCAACACCTTGAGTGGAGCACCCCCAGGGACACCACTTGATGAAGAACTACACAAAAATGAGGTTAGTTAAACAGAAATGAAAAGGTACAGTGCCAAAAGCAAAATCCCTGCAAGCTGCATGGAGACTTTTCAAAGACACCATAATGGAGACCCAACTTAAATTATAACCCAAATTAAAAAACACAGTAAGAGAACCAAAAAAGTGCCACCATGGCTACAACCAAGTAAATGAAGCGGTGAGAGATAAAGAGGCATAATTTAAAAAGTGGACATTAAATCCTAGTGAGGAAAACAGAAAGGAGCACAAATCCTGTCAAGTGTAAAAAATATAGATAGGGAAAGCCAAAAAGGAATTTGAAGAACAGCTAGTTAAAAACTCAAAAAGTAATAGCAAAATATTTTTAAAGTACACCAGAAGCAGGAAGCCTCCTAAACAACCAATGGGGCCACTGGATGTTCAAGATACTAGGATCATTCAAAGATGATAAGGAGAAACAAATTGAATTCTTTATTTTGGTCTTCACAGCTGAAGATGTTAGGGACATTCCCAAATCTTAGCCATTCTTTTTAGGTGACAAACCTGAGGAATTGTTCCAGACTGAGGTGTCACTAAAGGAGGTTTTGGGACAAAATGATAAACTTAACACTAACAAGTTACCGGGACCAGATGGCATTCACACGAGTTCTGAAAGAATGCAAATGTGAAATGGGAGAACTATTAACTATGGTTTGTAGCATTTCCTTTAAACCAGCTTTTGTACTTAATGACTGAAAGATAGCTAATGTGACACCAATATTTAAAAAGGGCTCCAGAGGAATTCCTAGCAATTACAGATCGGTAAATCTAACATCCGTACCAGACAAATTGGTTGAAACTATAGTAAAAAACAGAATTGTCGGACACATACATGAATATAATTTGTTGGGGAAAAATCAATATAGATTCTGTAAAGGGAAATCATGCCTTACTAGAGTTCTCAGAGGGGGTCAACAAGCATGTGGACAAGGGGAAGGGAATCCAGTGGATATAATGTACTTAGATTTCAAGAAAGCCTTTGATAAAGTTCATCACCAAAGGCTCTTAAATAAAGTTAGCTGTCATGGGATAAGAGGGAAGGTCCTCTCATGGATTGAAAACTAGTTAAAAGGCAGGAAACAAAGGTTAGGAATAAATTATCAGTTTTCAGAATGGAGAGAGATAACAAGTGGTGTCCCGCAAGGGTCCTACTGGGACCAATACTATTCAACTTATTTTTAAATGATCTGGAGAAAGGAGTAAACAGTGAGGTAGCAAAATTGGCAGATTATACCAAACTGCTCAAGATAGTTAAGACCAAATCAGACTGTGAAGAGCTTCAAAAGCATCTTATAAAACTAGGTGATTGGGCAACAAAATGGCAAATGAATTTTAATGTTGCTAAATGCAAGGTAATGCATATTAGAAAAAATAATCATACAAAATGATGGAGACTAATTTAGCTACAACTACTTGAGACACAGATCTTGGAGTCATTGTGGATAGCTCTCTGAAAACATCCACTCAATGTGCAGCACTAGTCAAAAAAAGCAAACAGAATGTTAGGAATCATTTAAAAAGGGATAGAGAATAAAACACAGAATTTCTTATTGCCTCTATATAAATCCATGGTACAGCCACATCTTGAATACTGCTTACAGATGTTATTGCCTCATCTTTAAAAAAAGATATATTGGCACTGGAAAAGGTTCAGAAAAGGGCAACAAAAATTATTAGGGGTTTGGAAGGGGTGTCAGATGAAGAGAGATTAAAAAGACTGAGACCTTTCAGCTTAGAAAAGAGAAGCCTAAGGAGGGATATGATAGAGCTCTATAAAATCATGACAGGTATGGAGAAAGTGAATAAGGAAAAGTTATTTACTGGTTCCCATTACATAAGAACTAGGGGTCACCAAATGAAATTAATAGGCAGCAGGTTTAAAACAAACAAAAGGAAGTTTTTCTTCATGCAGTACATGGACAGTCTGTGGAACTCCTTGCCAGAGGATGTTATGAAGACCAGGGTTTTAACAGGATTCAATAAAGAACTAGATACATTCATGGAGGATAGGTCCATTATTAGCCAGAATGGGTAGGAATGGTGTCTCTAGCCTCTATTTGTCAGGAGCTGGAAATGGATGACAGGAGAAGGATCACCTGTTCTGTTCACTCCCTTTTGACAGTACAACATTCATTATTAAAATGCTCAAAATTATAAATACTGTTCTCTTTTCAACTAAGAATACAATGTAGAACACAGTATAAGGAAGTTAATTAGTGCTTACTGTGAGCTCCTTTGTTTGTTTGTCAACAATCTGCTGAACATTCATGTATGCCTCTTTCTGTGATGCTAAAGAAATAATCTGTTGCTCTGCATTATCAGTCATTTCTGCTCGAAGCTCCAGAAGTGCTTTACTCAATGCCTGAAAATATCAACAAATCTGTAAGTTGTTGAAAACGAATGTTAAAAATAGCTAAAGGGAATAAAAATGTACTACCTTTCACATATGTTAAATTATGCAACTGTATTCCATACTAACAGCACAATTCATATACTCTTTTGGCCTCTTCACATATTATTTACAATGATGAGCCAGGTTCACTGGTATGCAACCCTCTGTCAACACAAAATCTAATCAATGCAGCTTAGTTGGCCAGTTAATCCAAGTTTAAAAAGCACAAAGCAGATGAAGCATAACAATGAACTTAGCTTCATAAATTACAGAGAAGTTAAATTCTATGTCAAACTCCTTTTTGTTTTTCTACAACAAGCTATACAGCCCTAATATATCTCCATAAAAAGGCAATTTTCATGTATTCTTTGTCTATCTCTTAAAACACATTAATGGCATTTCTGAAAAAAATGCGGAAATGTTTGCTATACATAATTTTCATAGTTATTTGTTTTTACATCAATTTTGTGTCTTCATGATAGATGCTATATAATACAATAAATTTAGATTACTTACTTTCTGCTGTTTCTCTTTTAAGGCTAACTGGGTTTTCAGCCTTTCTACTAGGTTTTTCATTGTAGTTGTTGGTGCTCTGTTATTTGCTTCTTTTTGGGCCTCTAACTCAGTTTTTACTTGCAGAAATTCTTCTGCTTTCTGAGACAACAGGTTCCTCAATTCATTTGCTTCATCTTTCAGCTTTTTCACTTCGGCTACATGCTTTTCTTCAAGCCTAATTAATACAACAATGTAATAAACAGGAATGCCATGAAGTACTTAATTTAGTAAGCTCTAGCTGGATTAGAAAAGGCTGAAAAATATTACACATTTCTCATAATTTCAGCTAAGTTTTACTTGTAAAATGGCCTCCAACAGAGCTCTATGCGCATACGAATATGAGCCTGTTGATGTGGATATTCACAGATAGAAATTGGTATCCACTAATCCACAGGGCTCTACTGATAGGCATGAAACAAAAGACAGGACTATGCAGCACTTTAAAGACTAACAAGATGGTTTATTAGGTGATGAGCTTTCGTGGGCCAGACCCACTTCCTCAGTGAATGCCTCTACCCAGATCCTGGTGTAGCTTTGCAGGGACTGTGGCTTGCAATTCCCACTTATTGATATCCAGGCTGGGGGGACCATCCAATGTGAAAGGTGCCCGCTGGTGGAACTGCTCAGGCAGCAGGTGGGAGAGCTACAGGAGGAGATGGCTAGGTTGAGGAGCACCCAAATCCATGAGTAATTCCTGGACAGTGTTCATCTGGAGACAGCTGAGATAGCTGTCCCAGTACACAGGACTGCTGACACACCACTGGTGGAGGAGGAGATGGCTCAGGGTGGACACTGGCAGCTGGTTACTTCTGGCAGCAGGCAGTGCACCACCCCTACTCCGAACCCTCCCACCGTGGTACTAAGAAACCGTTATGCTCTTCTTCAGACAGGAGATAAGGAATCACCCCCTACAACAAAGGAGGAGTACTGGGTCCTGCCATGAGGGCAGGGGACTGGACTCAATGACCTCTGGAGGTCCCTTGCAGTCTTAGTATTCCATGATTCAATACCAGTTTCTGAATTAATACCAAACAGTGATCAAATGCACAGTATCAGTGGAAAAACTCACATGAGTAAAGAAAGCAAGAATAGATAACATTTTCCTTTTCTTAAACCTATCATATAGGCTAAATGTTTATGACTTTCAATCTTTTTTGTGCATGAAGTACAGTATGCTATTTAAGATATACAAGAAAATATTTCTGACAATTCAAAACCTTACATTCTGTGCACCAAAAAAGTAATGAAGAAGAAAGCATTCAATAATGGGGGAAATGCAATACCACAATTTGCAATTACATCTTTTAAACAATAGATTTTCAAATTATACATTTGATGACAAACCATAAAATATGTATTTTAAAATTACAATTGTGGTGTTATAAACTGTTAGGTTAGTTTCTTCAATCAATCATATTAATAAACCGTCGATAAAGCATATGCAATTCAATAATAATCTTAAATGATACAGTAATAAATTTAGACTTGCAGTTGATTGGTCGAATCTAATTATTACTTGAAGTGTAATAATTTCATATCTCAATACTTACTGAGCCTTGATGTTTTCAAACTCTCTGATTTTTAATAGTGTTATTTGTTTTTGTTTCTCCAAATCAGATGATGTTTTCTTTAATTTGCCTAGAAGCAAAGCAAGAGAGTTGTCTTGTTCCACTACCGTTTGCTCCATCTCTGCTAGACGAATGAAATGTTTGTTGGTGGGAACTGATAAAGAAGGCTTTTTCATTAACTCCTGTAAAAACAGAATAATCTTCATATTAAATATTCTACACCTTATACAGTGAAGTTCTGCAGTCATTTCATTATGTTAAATGTAATCCCAAACATAACCAAGCAGCAACTTTTAGATTATATTTTATAGCCAATGATGTGATTCTTAATAGTCAAACGTTAGCCACACAAAACACTGGTAAGTGGCCTCTTTAGCTGAGGACTAGTTATATAACTAGTTAAATATAGGTGGTCAGTCCTTTAGAAAAAGAATAATTAAGATGGAGCTTATTTTATTTACAGTAGAAGATTAAAAAAGAGAAGGAAAATAAAAGGCATCAGCATGTCCAAGGGCTCACTCTAGAACCGGTCACATTGAACAATGATTACTCTGAAGTTTGTTTATTGACCTTTATTTTCCTCACTCGTCTTTCTCAAATTCTTTCAACTTCATCTTCATCAAAAGTAGTAGTAGTAATAATACAAATACATTAATGTAATGAAAATCACACTTATTTATCTTCATGTTTGTAGTATCTTGAACTGAAAAACTGCTTCTTTGATGTGGAGGATTAATTTTCAAATAATTTTCAAAATACAAAAACAAAACAACTACAAACAAATGTACAACACTGTATAAAATCTCCCACCCCAAACAAATAAAAAAAACCTACCAAAGCAGTTTGTTTGAATTTATTAAGTGAACTATCAGCATGCAAATCTAACTTCTGATGTAGAACCCGGAGGTCTTCTTCATGTTTCTTTGCAATTTCCTCTTGCTCCTATTAGCACAAAATGAAAACATTTATATGCATGTTACATCCATTAACTTTTCACACTAATTACTTGACTCTTTGGAATAGGATTTCCTCAATTCATATTCTATCAATGGCTAACAAATATAAGCACTAAGGAGTTAAAGTAATTTCATTATTATGATTCTTTTCTCCCCTAGAAAAATGTAAGACATCAAGTGCCAAAAATTGCATGACTGCAATGTTAAATTAGGCCTCTCAATAAATTCAAATTTACTAGTAAGTAAAAATGTTAAATTTTTTCAGAAAATGTGCAAATACCCAGAAAGACATAATTTTCCCTTTTTTAATTCTTAAACTGAAAGACAAAGTTTGGAGACTAATGTTCTGTATTCTCATTTATTTTGTATTCACAAAATAAAGGCAGAGCACCAGAGGACACTCCTTGTTCAGTCAGGAAGACAGAGGAGTATTTAACAAACTGATATTATCATATAGGAGTCACCGAGGGCTTGTCTACACTGCCACTATACTGCACTGTAACTTTCTCACTCAGGGTGAGAACCTTCACCCTCACCAAGAAGTGCAAACATGATCAAAGCTTCTCTGCCCTCTGTTTATACTGTTTCCAATGCTATTATACTCCCCAAAGAATCAGTACCCCTGACTTTCCTCCGTACCATCTCCTTTGATACTGTCATTCTCTTTACCATTTCTGGTTGTTTCTATTCTCTGTTTATGCACCTCATTTCCTTATCACTTTTACTCTTGTCAGATCAGACAAGCTGACCATCAAACTGGCATCTTGTGGGGGAGCTGCATTACCTTGCCTTGGCAATACCTGGTGACGTCTGCCTTGTCCAAAGTGTGGATTTCTGGCCTGTCTCAAGTCTGGTGTAACAAAAGATGCCAGCAAGGCCTGAGAGTCAGGAATTGTTTTGCATAACAATGCAGATTAAACCTAGTATGCGAGATCACATTAAGAACACAGAACAAGCACCTGGTACTAGTACTTTTGTTCTGATAAGCAAAAAGTACAGATTCAGCCATGAAACTGTTAACTACGCATATAGCAGCAACATCCTGAGTAGCAGGATGTACCCCAAATAGGGCATTGGGCATTTTACGTACCCTGCACAATACGTAATCAATTGGTCAGAGGTGGTGTTCCTATGGGTGGGAAAAGATGGAAACAAGATCTCCTCCCTGGCACTGTAGGTAGCATATGGGTGAAGTGTAAGTGAATTACACTTTATTATAGTATATAGTAGATCTTTTAGTAACTGTTTTTGCATTGCTTTGTGCTATATTATTTGCTTTAGAATTTATAGTATTAAAGATTTAAATTGTATAGTAATTGTTCTTAAGGCTTGTAACTGTATTAACTGCTTAAAGCTTGCAATAAAAAGAAAGTGGTTAAGTAGCTCTGAAGTGTACTGGTTTCCCTTTTATCTAAAATAAGTCAAATCACACGACACATCTTTAACAAGCTTTAGATTCATCTTAAAGAATTTTTTTTAAAGTTTTTATATAGCGAATGAATAAAATGTTTTCATGACTACAGTCACAGGTGAGAATCCTGTAATGAGACTCGGGCAAGAGTCTACTAATGCCAAGGTTGCTGCATGATCTGGGCCACAATGAAATACAACAGCAGAGAATTTTGAATTTTTCCAAGGAAAAGTACACCAACAAACAACCAAAATGTAGAATTATATTATTTGTTAATTTCGTAAATCTATCACTAGAGATTTTGCTTCCTGATCCTGGCATATTGAAGCAATTCTAAAGGAGAACAATCAGAAAATGTTTACATATAATACATTTTCAAATACAAGAGGTTAACAAAATCTAACCTTTTTGCAGTGAGAATGTAACTGCTCCTACTGAAGTCAATGGGAATTTTGCCAAGCCTTCACTGAAAGCAGGACTGAGCACAAAATTAACTCAAGCTAGTAAAATAAAACATGAAAAGTATATATACCTCTCTAGCTTTTGCAAGGAGATGCTGATACTTCTTCAACACTTCCTCCTTTTGATTTAGTCTTGCCTGCATATTTGTAATGGTTTGCTGGGCAACTTTCAGGGCATGATGGTACTCTGAATCATTTTCTTTTCTACCTAGCTCAGCTATTATCCTCTCTCTTTCTTCTGTTGCAGGTAATCGAAGCCTTAGTTCATTTATAACTCTGTCTCTTGATAAAACATTTTGTTCTGCTTTCCACAGTGCAGTTTCTTTCTCTTTTAGTTTCTACAACAAAGAAAAATATTACTAATCTTATAGAAACATTATGCTAAAAAAGTAAAGAAATATTTCTTAACAACAAAATGTGCCAGCGTATGTCCAAATCAAATTACAAATAGAAAGTTATTTTGTATTTGGTTTTCCTTACTTGTGATTACTAGGCTCACTACAAACCAAACAATTCTCCATTTTAATTTGTATCTCACTGTGTAGATTTTTTACAGCACAATGTATTTACATACCAAATATATTAATACTATGTTTTTTAAAAGGATTACTTTTTTATTTAGTGTTTAAGAAGAAATTTATGCAACTCATTTTTACTTTGATAATATTTCTTAAGAAAGCAGTGATGTCATTTGTTAAGTTTGACATAATCATTCAATGAATGCTATAGAATGTTAATTAAACCTAAGTAGTACTAAGAAAACTAATTTTATACAATATCAGCACCATAATTATATAAACTGTTTCTAATTTTCTTCCTATTTGAGCTTTTTCATACCTAAAGAGCAACAGAAATGAGCTTTTTACAGTCTTGAGATATTGATCTGTTCTGTGGTGCTTTATTTATGCCTCATATCACACATTAGAAAATAAATTCAGGTGAACATATTTATTCTTGTTCTATACATAGGTTTGTAATAGTTTAGGTGTATATTCATCTAATTACCTCTTCTAATGATTTGCAGGTTGCCCGAGTTTCTAGGATTGTTCGAATGTGCTCTCTGATTTTCCTCAAAGCTAGCTCAAGCTGCTGTGGAAGGGGCAAACTAGGATCTGGAACTGATCCTGTAGCCTCTTCAAACTGCACAGAAAGGACAAATATGAACATTATTTCTCTGACAACAGTAATTAGCACACTTATTAAGTCGTCATTGTAGGTACCTTTCGAGTAGTATTTAGTATTTCATTTTGCTGACGGTCATATATGTCTAGTTGACGTTCTAACTCTACTTCTCTCTGATCCCAAGCCATCTGCCGCTCTTCATAAAACTATTAAAAAAAGTTTGATTAAAGAGATCTACATTGAAATTGTGAGCCACTTGATGTAAATGAAAACTTTACTATTCACTTCAACATTGCAAAGATTTTGCCCCTCCTTTGGAATTTCTTTCAAATTCTCTAATGTGCATCTGACAGCAATACATCTTTAACTATAATAGCATATATACTATACATTTAAGTATCATACATCTAGTGCATGTAAGTTATGAGTTTTTTAAATGTAACAAAAGAATTATTAAACAGAAAATATAGTTATTCTAACACCATGTAGAAGTTTATACCTTGCTCTGCTGTACAATTTCTTCTTCCAGACTGCTGATTGTACGCTCATATTCAGAAATGATATTATTCAAATATTTCATCTCTTCTTTTTGTTTGACTAACTCTCGATTCAGTTTAAGTTCCTGGAGACGAAGTTCTTCCATTTTCATATGCCATTCAATTACCTGGTAAATAGTAACAGTTCATACACTTAATTATCAGTATCATCTTAATAGATGAAAAGAGCATTTAGGGAATTTGTACAACTTTTTCTAATGAAACTAAGTTTGCAATACAACCCATAAAGTTGTATATAACAAACTATACCATTCAATAATTTATTATATACAAATAGTACAATATCTGTCACCTACGTAAGTTTAAAAATTCTCAAAAAAAGTTTGCAAACTGACTAAAAACTAAAAGACCAAGTTACCCTCATTATAATATAAATGTCTTTAAATAGAGAATGCAGTATTACTTAATGGTTGGGACAGAAAGTGAGAATGTCTCATCCAGTTGGAAAACAATGATCTCAAATAGACAAAATGTAATTACCCAAATTAGAATTTGTCCAGGATGCCCGAATTGACATCCCTACTTCTATGCCCCCACCCCCCAAGTGACATTTGTAATGGTCAAAAGTAGTGGGGACTTGTGCCATGAACTGACAGAACAGTGATTCTTATTTCATACTGTACTGAATCTCTAATACCTGTTCCTACAACATTTAAATTTGCTTGAGAGGCCTCCAATCTAAAGAAAAACCAAGGCTGATCCTACTTAGACTGATATACCAACTAATAAAGCTGGCCATTATCCTACTTTTTAAAAACAAAACAAAAGGTTTTTACAATAGTGCATATTCGGAAATCATGAAGGCATATATTAAAGCAAAAATTTAGAGTATACAATAGATTAAAGTTTTAACTAAACATACATATAATTAATTATTTACAAAAAGCTACATGTCAAACCTTTTGGGCTCCTCTTGTATCTTTCAATGTGCTTATTAATTCTTCTAAGCCTTTTACTTTTAATTCCATCTCCATTGCTTTGTTCTCTATGTTTCGACGCTCTTCCTGGGCATGCTGTACTTCTTCCATGATTTTTAGTTTGTCATTCTGTAACTGAACCATGGTTTTAGAGAATTTCTCCTGCTGTGCCAACGGTAGAGCACCACTAAACTGTCGCCGCAAAGATTGCACAGTCTGGCGTAGATGTTTAGCTCTATTTCTCCCTTCTAGTCGGGCGTAATATAATCTCTGCTCTTTGTCATCAAGTTTCTGTTCTAGGCGTAGATTATAAATGTCCATCTTTTGCAGTTTCGTTGTAAGTGCTTCTAGCTTGCCCACAGCAGTGGTCTCGCTAATCTGAAGAGCTACAATATGCTGATGTAATTTTGCAATAAGAGCTTTTTCATCTGACTGCGCCTAAACCGCAAAATATAGAACAAAAATTAAACACATTTACATGAACTGTAAGTGATTATCACATTACAGTTCTTATTTTACTCCCAATAAAGTTCATGGCAAAACTCTTTTGGACATTAATAGCCTCACATCAATTCATATTTTGTCCAGTATCACTTGAAAGAAAGAAAGAAAGAAAGAAAGAAAGAAAGAAAGAAAATCTCTTTTCTAATGAAGACTTAAAATATTTCACCAATATAGCATGGAAGCACTTTCATAACCTAAAATAAGAATATTCTATCCCTAACCCTTTCTCCCAAAACAAATGAGTTAACTATCAAGTCTTAATAAAGAAGAGCAGTATTGACCTGACCTGATAGTCTAACACTTGCATTCGAAGGGATGCCACTTCCTTCTCTCTTGACTGCTGTCGTGCCTCCAGAGCTGCAACTTGCATTTTGGCAATATCAGAAACCTCCCTTAACCTAATAGAAGAAAACAAGAATACTATACCAAGTTAAAATATAAATTAATCCTTCAAGCTACAATGACATCCAAGTAAGTTGTCATGGCATAAGAGGGAAGATCCTTTCATGGATTGATAAATGGTTAAAAGACAGAAAACGAAGGGTAGGAATAAATAGTAAGTTTTCCAAGTGGAGAGAGGTAACTAGTGGGGTCTCCCATGCTTCATTTGCATAATCGCATTATGGCGCTATTTCGAAATAGTGCTACTTCAAAATAACAACCGCTGTTAAAGATGCAGTTATTTCAAGAGTACACCCTTCTCTCGAAATATCCCTTATTCCTCATAAAATGAGGTTTAACAGTTATTTCAGAAGAAGGGTATTCTCCCAAAATAACCGCATCTACACCACGTTTGTTATTTCAAAATAGCATTATTTCGAAATAGCGCCATAATGCAATTATGCAAATGAAGCGCAGGATATGTAAATCCCAGCTTCATTTGCAATTTCAAATGTCTTCATTCGTATCCCTCTCTCGAAAGAGGGTGCAAGTGTAGACATAACCTTAGAAAAGAGGAGACTAAGGGAGGATATGCTAGAGATCTATAAAATCATGACTGGTGTGGAAAAAGTGAATAAGGAAAAGTTATTTACTGGTTCTCATATGTAAGAACTAGGGGGGTCATCAAATGAAATTAATAGGCAGCAGGTTTAAAACAATCAAAAGGAAGTTATTCTTCACTCAGCGCACAGTCGACCTGTGAAATTTCTTGCCAAAGGATGTGGTGAAGGCTAGGACTTTAATAGGGTTAAAAAAAGAGCTAGATAGATTCATGGAAGTTAGGTCCATCAATGGCTATTAGCCAGGATGGGTGGGAATGGTGTCCCTAGCCTCTGTTTGTCTGGAAATGGATGACAAGAGAGGGATCACATGAAGGTTACCTGTTGTGTTCCGTCCCTCTAGGGCATCTAGCATTGGCCACCGTCAGCAGAAAGAATACTGGGCTAGATTGACCTTGTTCTGACCCAGTAAGGCCGTTCTTATGTTCCTTTACCTGTTAAACTGCACTACATAAAAGGTCCTGAAGACAGGTGTTTAAAGGTCTTTCTCCCCCCATATTAGAACATTCAAATTGAACATACTTTTCAGCATTTCCAGATCTTTTCCCCTCCTATACACAAATAAAGGCCAGTAATTTGGATACTGTCCCATTAATAAAGCTCCAACTGATCTCTTCTCATGCCTATTTAGGAAATAAGACTGAGGTTTATGGATCTGATTCTTCAGTTTCACTACTGATGTCAATAATAAACATCTCAAATGACTTCAAGAGTTCAAGCTCCTGATAAAAAAATATTTACTAAAAAATGTACAGCTGCTCTATACAGAAAAAAAAACCCAACAACTGAAGAGAGGAGCACTGGAAGGGGTGTAGACTATTTACCCTGTGAGTTCATTGTCCACAGTCACAATTATATCTCTAGGTCATAAAGGTTAGTATTTCAATTCATATGCATACTACTAATCTTAGGACATCAGAAAGATGCATTATTAATATCTTGTGACATCTTTATAATCTCTGTAATTAAATGGCACTGAAGATTGCTTTTAACTTTTGGGAGATTTTGACATACAAAAGTCTTGATTAACTGTATCTTTCAAAACAAAAATAGTATTTTCCTTTTACTGCAAAAACAATAGCCTTATATTACTTTAAAAACTTATTTAGAAACAATTCACCTTATAGAGTAGATTATATTTTTTCATGTCATTACAACTGTCATTTTCTACTGAAAACATTCTTATGAAAAAAAGCTGCAGTATTTGTTATGTCAGGTAACTTTCAGAAGGGCATATATGGCAGAAGATTAACTCAGAGATCTTGTTTCTGGGCACATATAAAACCACTGAGGTAATGATACTTAAAATACTTTACATAAGCAAGTTTCTTTCAAAATACTTTTTGTAAAAGAAATCTCTATGAAGAATTGGCTTCAATGGCTTTTCTAAAAAATAATATTGTTGTCTTCCTGTTGTATTTTTACCAGTTTATACTTAATAAGAATGCAACAAAAGGAACAAAATATTGTTTAAACTCAAATACAAAATGCTATGGCATCTAATTAAAGCCCCAATGCAGGAAAGCATTTAAGCCCATGTTTACATTCATACCTATACAAGACAGCTCTTAAGCATTTGCTTAAGCCCTATCAGCATCACTGTACTTATTAATCAAATCCTTTCTGTAAAGCTTCATCTAAAATTCCAGATTTAGAATATACATAAATACAGATAAAAACTGTTTCTGTTAATATAAGCAACATGTATCTATATTCAAAATTACAAAATACTTCCAAATATACTGTAATACTAAATTTGATACTTCTGCACTTACTTTGATACCTCAATCTTCAGTTCCATTTCACTCTTCTCTAGCGCCATGATTTTTTGTCTATCTGCATCACTTATTGCTCTACTCACACTGTTTGCCAGTTCATCTCTTAATGTCTGTTCCACCTTTTGTGCCTCAAGGTTGATTTTAGTAAGCTTAAAAAACAAAATTTATTTGCTAAATTCGTTAGGAATGGGCATACAATATATTTTTTAGTTAGCGCAAAATGTTGTGAAGTTGTATTTTGAGACACTGTTTTCCCTCAATTTTTCCTTTAGTTTTCTTTTGTTTCACTCTTTAAAACCAATTTCCTGTTTACAACATTGCACACATGTCAGAGAAGCTATGCAGGCATCCTTACAAGTAAGTGTCCTAAATGAAAACCATTTTTTTCTGTTTCTTGAAACAGTGAAAGCAAGAAACTAATATAAAATGGGGTAGGAAAAGGGAACAATACTTGTATTGTAAACTCTTCAAGATAGTGACTCTCTTTGTTATGTTTGCACAATGCCTAAAACTTTGGGGTTGTTACTACAAATAATAAATAATGATAACTCACTGAATGGTGTATTTATATTAACAATTATTAGTCATCATTTTTACAGTAATGTGACCAGTCATTTTCAATGCTCAATTTGAGACACCTTAAAAGGTCTAAATTTTAGAAGAGTTAATTAGTGCTCAACATTTTTTTAAAATCAGGCCCCCTTGAAAAAAAACTCCATAAGTTGAAGTACCCATGGTTACTAATCACTTTTGGAAGTCAAGAATCTTTGGGCCAAAACAGATTTTGCCAGGGCCTGAGGTGGCACAGCAAAAAGCCCTGCAGATACGGTTTCCAGGTGTCCAGTTTTCACCCAGACAGTCCATTATTTCTGGCCCCTGTAAAATGTCCAGTATTTTCTGTTTTTTTCTTTTGTTTTGTTTTTTTGCCCAACCAAATTTTTTCCTGCCATGTTCAGGATTTTTGGTGAAAGCATTTGGCAAGCCTACCTGCAGATAATATGCCAAGCATATGACAATACTGAAAAGGACATAGAAAGTTTCAGATAAAATCAAGATGACATTTTGGGGGTAAGAAATAGAGTAGGAGGATGCAAAAGTCAACAAAGTTGAAAACATATACAAGACCATAAGAGTCATTGTGATCATGGGAAAAAAATAGCAGAAAACAGTTTATATCAATTAGACCATGGGAACAGAAAGAACTGTGATTTTTGAAAAAACGTAGCTGGCAAACAAGGTTTTGCAAAATGCCCCTGCTGTTTGAGCCATATTATACCAGCATTAATCTTACAGTGAATAACTAAATTCTGAAATAAATTATTGAATAAATCTACACTTCAATAAAAATCTATTTACAACTAGCTACATAGGTTTACTTATCAAAATGTATCTATTAAAAAAGGCACCAATGGTATCTAATACAGCAATATAGCCAAAAGCTAAGAGTGCATTTCTGGAATATATTTGAAAAATTACAGAATTAAATCTCTATATACCTCAGCAAACTTTGTTTCCAATTCGAAGTTACGTTCTTCCACTTGCTTTAAAGTGTTCCTTAAATGTTCATACATTCGTTGTGAGTGTTCAGCTCTCTGTCTTTCATTTAGTTCCTTCATTTCCAGCACAGTGATTTTTTTAGAAATAGAAACAATCTCACTGTTGGTTATTGCTTTTGTGGCTTTGTCCATAGCATTGTCACCCCCTACATTGAATAATATTTTATCAAGATTTTAAATTGGAAAAACAAAAACAACTTCTTAAAGTAACACTTTTGATTTATCTCTGTAAGGAACCAGAACACCTAAATAATTTCTGGAACTAGAATTTCATTGGGTAAACCTTAGTTCTTGTGTTATTTTAAGGTGTAAATGTCACTTCCTTACTCAATTTCTCCATATCTTTCATTATTTTATAGCCCTCTATCAAATCTCCTTCAATCATCTCTTTTCAAAGCTGACCAATCCCAGTCATTTTAATCTCTCCTCCTATGAAGCTGTTCCATTCCTAAATCATTTTGCTGCACTTCTCTATATCTTTTTCAATTCTAATATATCTTTTTTGAGACAGGGTGACCAGAACTGCATGTAGCATTCAAGATGTGGGTGTACAATGGTTCAATCACCACTGAGATTTGTTGTTTGTTACTACCCAATTTTTAAATTCTCCGCCATTTTCAGCATGTTTACACCTTATGAATTACACCAATATAACCTCTCATTTTTAGTGTCTCAGCTAGCAAAAAACTAGCGGATAATAAATAAAAAACTAAGTGACCAAACAAGAGTAGAAGAGATGACTACATAAAAGAGAAAAAAATGAGGAAGTATGTTGGAGCTACACAATGTTGCAGTTATTGAGAACATGGAAGTAGTATGTTGAGGTTTATAGATCCAGGCAAAAGAAACCCACAAACCACTTGCCCAGTTACTTGACCGATGCTGCAATAAAAATCCAGTACCTTTGATATAGACTCAACTGAGGTTACTTAAAAAATCTGAATCCTTAATCCAAGGGTGGGGAATCTAAGGCCCAGGGACGAGATGCAGCCCCTGGCTTGCCTGGATCCGGCCCTCGAGACTCGGGGTTTGCCCATCTGCATTGGGGAGCCTGCACTGGCACTCCAGACCTGACACTGGCCCATGTGGGGCTGGAGCACACAAAAACTACTAGCCTGGGCCCTCCTAGGCTCTGGTGTGCAAGAAGAATGTGAGGAGTTTTTTTCTCCTTCTCAGTCAGGGGCCGGGTCAGTGAGGTTTTTCTTTCAGCTTCTCACTTGTGTGCAGTCCCCGACTAATTTTTCTGTGGATTGGCGGCCCCCAACCAAAAAAGGTTCCCCCTGGCTTAATCCAACCTTTAGCTCACTTGAAAGGAGTGACTGAAAGCTGTTAATACCACTGGAGGGCAGCAATTCCCTTGTGAATGAACCACAAGATTCTCCAGCTGTTAGGGAATAGATCTGCCTTGGGAGTGTACCACCAAAAGGTAAAAGAAGTCAGAACTGGCCGTCAGCAATCAAGACAATGAAAAAGCATTGTTAAAAATATTTCCTGGATTTCAAGCTTTAACTAAATATTAGTATAGCTAACCTAACTAATAATAAACATCTATTCTATTTGATAAATACCAACCAACAGGTTCTCTATAAGACTAAAATAATCTTAAATTTGAGTAAGGTTTTTCCATGATTATTTTAAATCTCTG
>CM057845.1:69656544-69693057 GCA_030068395.1 Apalone spinifera
GCTGTGGAGAAAGAAGAGAAGTGGTCAGTTTTCCCTGGGGACACAGTGGGTGAATCCCAGACCCTCTCTGCGAGGTGAGGATGACCGCACCCTGCACCGTCAGAGTCGCTGTGCTTGCACAGAGGCCATGGTCGGATTGTCCAGCTATCGCCAGGAGTGGGAGCTGCCTTGAGATTGCACCCAAGCCCCTGTGCTGTGTATAGTGCAGCCGAGGTCGGGGGGAGATGTTAGAGGGGGCTTGTGAAGTGAGGGCATCCTGCTATGTTCCGCCCCGGGGCCAGGAGCATGTCAGGTCTCTTCACACACACGTGTGGCTATCAGGCCACTGCCCCTATGTTGCAGGCAGCTGGAGCTACGTGCCCAGGGGTGGCACAGCACGTGCTCACACGTGCACAGGTTGCTGCGTGATGCGTGGTAAGCAAGGGCCACACATGCGGTCCCTGGTCTTCCCCCTTCCCTCCCCAGGAAGGGGACAGTGACAGCACTTACATGGTGTGGCCTTCCCGGACGACCGTGCTGACTCCTCTCCTGGGACTGCTCTGGAGTGCTGCTGGCGTGGCGGCTCCTCCTCTGCACCCTGTTCAGGGCCCTCCGGTCCCGGCTCGCTGCCCCCCAGGGTGGCACGGCCTGCACCGCCCCCCAGGATGCGGTCCAGGGCGGCGAAGTAGCAGCAGGTCTCTGCCCCTGCTGCAGAGCTTCCCCGAGTGGCCCTGGTGTATGCCTGCCACAGCTCTTTTATGTTGAGGCGCACCTGCTCCTGGGTGCGCCTGTGACCTTTCTTGCCCATGGTGGCAGCTATGCGGCTGTAGACGGCTGCGTTCCTCCATCTAGTGCGGATATCATGGACATTGGGGGGCCTGCCCCCAAACCTCAATTAGGTCCACGATCTCTGCCGTAGTCCAGGAAGATGCCCACTGTCTATGGGCCCTGGCTGGCTCCTGGGTGCTGAGGGACTGGGGGGGGTGAGGGGACAGCTCACTGCCACTGGCTGCCTGGCTCATTGTGTGGCCACTGGTGAGGCCTGCTGGCAGGCCTGGCTCTGGCACATGTAGTTCTGCCAGAGTCTACCCCTTTAAGGGCTCCGGGCCTGGGGAGAGGAGAAGAGTTTTCCTGGTTTGGCCCAGAGTGGCCACCAGGGGAAACAGGGAAGGGCTGGATGCCCCCTATTTCGAATTAAGCATCTACATAGTGCTTATTCCGAATTAGCTAATTTGAGTTTGGTGTTATTTCGAAGAAGCACTATTTTGAAATTGAAACCGCAGTCTAGACTTCAGTTTACAGAATCTTTCGAAAAAGCACCCCGTTTTTGAAAGAACCGCGTCTAGACTGTGGTTTCAATTTCGAAATAGCACTTTTTCGTAAGAGTGCCATTACGTGATTATGCAAATGACGCACGGGATATTTAAATCCCGGCTTCATTTGCACTTTCGAAGTGCTTCGTTTACATCTCTCTGCCGACAGAGGGATGTAGCCTAGACGGAGACATAGAGTTGCCTGCCATAAAAAATTATTGCCCACCCCCGATCTAGAACAATGTTTCCTTTTCCTCCTTTGCAATAACACTGTCCCCCCTACGCACAAGATTCCCTGTGATCTCCAATTTTCCCTACTCTTATGTGTGAAGCGGAGGAGAGTGGAAGTGAGGCTTCTAAAAATGTCAGGTACAAATGAATTCCCAGATGCAATGGAAGCTAGACAGTGTCACAGTTTGCTAATTTTCCGGGTACTAATAGGTTCTCTGTTGCTATGAAAATTACAAAGGGCAGGCTACAAAATGTGAGCGCAACAGACAATGATTTTCTAAAAGGGGCACAGCAGCACCAGAGAGGGGAATATACAGATGCCTTATTTTCACACAAGCCTCCATTATGCTGATAGAAATAACAACTCGAAGACAATGGGAAAATTATTAATATTTTCTACTATTTCAAATAATTAAAAAACATTTTGAAAGTTTAAGGTTTTATCACCCAGACCATCTCAAAAGGAAGATCCCATAGCATTTGTACCTCTGATATTCCTTATACAGCAAGCCTTGTTGATGGCGAATTACTGCAAATTTTCTCTTATATTCTTCTAGTGCATCTTCTAATTTCTTAAGTAACTGTTCTTTATTTTCTAGCTCCTAGTGATCATTTTCAAAATAAAATTTTTTTATATAATTAAGAAATGTATGCATCAAATCTGAAAATATTCATCAAAACCATCCAATGGTATTCTCTAGCAGAGACCTTTGCACCAGTGAGGTTAATTCACTGGAGAAACAGAGACTATGCCTTTATGCTAAAACATAACAAAAACAGTCTAAATAAAAGTATGTTTAAATATTTATAAGTAATAAACAAATAAATAATTTTACAACTGACAGTTCAAAAAGATTTGAGAATTACTTGACATTTGGGAGTTATCCACACAGACTACTGATGAAACTGCATACCTGGAAAGTGTAAGCACTTTGCACACTGGCAAATGAATTCATACTCCATAAGTACACAAAATTATAAAAAAAAACTTTTTCTGACATACACAAGCTGATAGGGGTGATAATAAACATAACTAATAATATGGGTGGCTATGTGCTTGTTTTAAATCCCCCCCCCCTTTATTTTCTTTTCCCCCCTTCATCTCAGCAATCAACTGGTTTAATTCAAACATTTATGTCCTTCTCAACATTCAGAGCATACCTGCCACAAAAATGAACAACTAAGTCACATGAGAAATAACAGCAGTAAACTGAAGACTACAGGGAACTTTGCACAGAAGTAGGGTGTACAAGGAGAAGGAGAGAATTCATTGAAGACAGTTGCCTGGATTTGCAGACCAGTTTAATTTAAAATAATTCTGTGGTTTTTTTGTTTTTTTTTAAACAACACTTACATATTAACTTTTGTGTATTTCTTGATAAATGCTCAATCAAGCAAAATAATGACCACAGGTTTTTTTAAAAAATGAAAAAGTTTCTAAAGACTATAAATCATTTTTCACGGCAGGACATTGAAATATATTTAATAATCATATATTGATTCCAGCTAGATATACTACATCAACTTTCTTTGGAAAAAATCTTCTAATATAATCTTGGAAAAACAACATTTATGGAATTCTAGTAATGAAAAAATTGACTCATAGTAAGCAAAAGAAGTAGCCTTCTTTATAAATTCACAGAATAGGCCACATTCCCATGGGCCAAGTTAGAAAGATTATGTTCGCTCGCTATTTATTTTATGCTTAAATAATGTCGCCTAACCTTCTGTACTAAAATTCTCTATCTAAACCAAGCATGGAAACTTAGATGAAAAGAACAACAGTATAGACATTTTTTGTTGATTGTCCTCTGGCTTTATAATTGTTTGACAATGTGAAAAATGTAACTCTCTTCCATCCACATTTTTCTGTCAAATATTTTGTACAAAAATCTATTTGTGATATTGGGAATATATAATACCTGTATAAAGTCTTTAACATAACTCACAAACCACACGCAGCATAGGATCCCAAAAATGAAAAAAAAATTAAGTATCACAAGCTGTGCAGGAGGAGGAGCCAATGCATACTGAGTTTTCTTCCAGACATACTGAACTATTCCTGCTTTTAAGGATCTTTAAATTGCATATAATGACTGTACTACATACATATCACACAATGCAATTCTAGGCAAGCAGTTTTCTTTGTTTTCTTGGGGAGGGGAGAAGAAGAAAACTTTTCCTTGGCTTTTCCTTGCAGATTTCTTTGGTAGGGTTAGAAATAAAAGGGAGATTCAAACAACTATATTCTATTATATGTTCAAGTATTTAGCAGCCTCCCCAGTTTTCACATACAATATGGTAACAGATTTGGAAGGAGTCAAATACATGTTACAAACATCCCTAGCATCCACATTAAAATCAATTACCTGCAAAAGATGTATTAAATATTCATTCTGAGAATTAACTATATTGGCACTTGAGGGAGTCAACCCTTCTGGACGGTTTACTGTTCTGAATACTATACTGGCACCTTCTGATTGATGTAACAAAGAAATCTCGTTTTTAAGCTGTGTAATCTAAAGAAAATAAAGAGAATAGAGTAAGAAACTTCTATTATTCAGTCAAAAATACAAATCCAAAATGTAGCACTATCCAGCCTCACACTGTTTGAATTATAAATATCTCATAATAAAGTAAAGTAAATGTTTCTACTTTAAAAATACAATTCCATAAAAAATGGAATCTCAGTCATTTGAGTCAAATGGCTGAAAATGCTCAAGCATCCAGAGCAGGCTCACACACCTGGAGATACATTTCAGTTACGTTAGTTGCTGAAGCATGTAATTTGTAGGTTATTTTTCCTTTCTTTTTAACCTGCCAACCTTCATATGAAGACTAACTAAACTGCATGGCTCTGATAGCTATTCAGCACATTTATTCTAAATATACCATTTCCTTCTTTTATAAACCCTTCTAAGAGGTTTGGTTGACTACAGACTTTGACAACAATGCTCCAAAAAATACTGTTCTTTAACACTACAGATAATAGGAACTCATACTGGACATATAGAAACTGCTTCATATAAAGGACATCACTTTGAAAATAAATTTAATGTTAATCTCAAATCCTTTGGGATATACATTATAAACATTTGAAAGTATTCACAGTGGAGCTAAAATTATTAGCTATGATTTTCAGTGGACAAAAGGGAAAACATTTTTACATCAATCTATCTGTTGAGCTTCCGTTAACTAGCCTTGCTATTAGAGTCTCTTATGTCTGTATCAAGTGTAATATGATTATTACTCATTTTAAGAAAAATGAAACAAAAATCTTTTTGCAACTCATTTTTAGCACAGCCCTCTCCAACACCTCATATAGTAAACACAACTCTATAATGGGGCACTGGTATTAGGATTTTTATAAGCATGGAATAACATTTGGATTTTAACTCAGAATAAGTACATAGATATAATCCATAAATACAGTAGCAAGTGTTTATGATTGTATCTCTTGTCAATTATAGCTGCAGGATTTACATATTTTCAAAATGTGTAAGTAAAAATAAAATGTATCAGTTAAATTAAAAAGTGACAGCAATATTTAGGATTTTAAACAATTTTAATACAAAGTATTAAGTGTATTTGTTCTAAATTATCACTGGAAAACACATTAGTGTACATACCTTTATATTAGCTTTTGCTAACTCATTAGAGAAATTTGTTGCCTCTTTTCGAGATCCTTTCAGTTCCTGTCTCAATTCTTCATTTCGCCCTGTTAGCTGGTCAACTTGAGCTTTCAAATGTAAATTGGCATCAAAGATTCCCTCTGCATTCTTTGATTCGATTGCCTATCATATTAATTAATTTAGTAAATAGAAAAAGAAAAAACAAACAAAAATGCAAACACTTTTCCATATTTTCCAATAAATTGGAGCTTTTTAGTGTGCATAAATGGGACTCAAAATTACAGACCCTGTGACAGAAGGAGTACAGGGATTAACAGAGGGAGTACAGGGATTAATACAATTAAACCATCATAAGGGGAAGTGAAAGACAAAAGCAGGCAAAATATAACTCAATCCAGTCCTCATGTCAGTTTGGAGAGCTGGCTGGCTGTGCTGAGGGGAAAACCTACAACCAGGCCAGCTAACACATGTATGGGGGCAAAGAAGACAACCGCCCCAGGTCCCAGCATATTCAAAAGGGCCCAGGGTTCCCAGTCGCTGCTGCAGCTCCCACAGCTCTGGGCCTTTTAAAGGCTTTTAGGGCTGCCTCGAGAGATGGGGACAATGCCAAACAATGCTGAAGGTTGGGGGAAGGAGCACTGCATTCCAATAGGCACACAGGGCTTACTGTCCCTACCCCTTCTGCCCAAGACACCTTCTGGGAGTGCGGAGCCGCCCCCCTCACTTTACCCAGGAATCTGGCAAGGCTGTTGACTCCCCTGCCTACAATCCAAAATGAGCATCACAGGGTAAACCCCAATAAAACTAGGAAGCACTGGTATGTAATCTGCTTGTTAGCATGACTATGAACTCTGCACACATCTAGCTGTGTTAGTGATTAAGAAAACTAGATCTAACAGTATACATATTTTCAGAGTGAACATCATGTCTCAAGCTAATATTTGTGTTCTGATTCTCTACCATAACTCAACAGAGATTACTTTTTAAAAGTCATATATTTTAATACAGTGTTATAATCTGCTTTTATGTAAAACACCACATCCATTTATAAAGTTCTCAGCAATCCTTTAAAGACTGACAATTCAATCAACATGAATTTTACTCTGATGGGTCAATTTCATTTGTGTTTTTAAGGTTTTAGGGGGTATTTTCAATACACAACAGCTAACATTTAACAATGAAGAGTAAAACAAAGAGAACTCTATAAATAACTTTTAACAAGAAAATTAATTCAAATGAAAGAAGGCTTACATTTACTAATCGCTCCAGACTAGGGATAATTAAGGCTGTTTCTCCTCCTTTCACACTGGGATCCTTCTGCATTTCCTTGACAGCTTGTAATATCTCTTTCATTCCTTGCTCAAGTTGTTTATTTTCATCTGATAATTCTTTTACTACAATAAAATAATGTGTACTTCTAAAATACTTTAAAATACTCTGGAAGAATCCAAGTTCATCTTGGTTTCTGTTAGTTTGACATAATAAAAATGGCTAATCTTATTCAAGGAAATATACCTCTACCTACAGAGTTCAGATACTTAAGATTACTGTGCATAGAGAGGAAATGTGTCATTCTGAATCCTCAGCCGCTTGTTTATTAATGATCTAATCCAGCAAAGCACATAAGCATATGCCTAACTTTAAATAAGTGAGTGATACCACTACCTCCACTGGGACTATTAATGGATTTAAAGTTAGGCATGCATGTAAGTGCTGAGCTGGACTGGATCTAAGGACCTTGTTATTTTAATTTTCATATATTAAAATAAATAAAATTCCGAGAGGTAGCCATGTTAATCTGTTTCAGCAAAAACAATGAGGAGGCCTGTGGCACCTTAAAAACTAACAAATTTATCTGGGCATAAGCTTTCCTGAGCTGAAACCCACTTTATCAGATGCATGAACATGTGTTCCACATAGTGCCACTGATGTAAACCTTAATCAGGAATATATACCACACTATAGGAACTTTTTAAAAAAGATATATGAAAGATTAAAGTATTTAGTGAAGTTCTCAAGAAATACGAGATCTTGGTAAATACATTTCATTTATATCATTTTGTAACTTATTGGTATCAATCTTCAAGCTATATTTCTATGTTTAAAGGTATTAGGTCAGGGGTGGGCAATAATTTTTGGTGGGGGGAGGAGTCACACCAAGATTTTGGAAAGTGGTCAAGGACCACATTTTCTGTGGATGAGGTGCAGGGTCTAGGATGGAGGTTGGGTGTAGAAGGGCACATGGGGTAAGGGACAGGGATGCAGGAGACAGTGTAAAGTCTGTGAGGGAGTTTGGGTAAAGGAGGGAGTTGTGACTTGGGTCAGGAAATTGGGATGTAGGATTAGGGAGTGAGTATGGGAGAGGATTCTGGCCTGGAGGAGGGAGTCTAGGAGGAAATTGTGGGAAAAGGAGGTGCAGACTGCAGAGCATTTGAGTGGTGACCTGGTGCAGGGGAATGTGGTGCAGGGTCTGGGATTGGGTGCAGGAGAGGTTCTGGGTGGGGGATATAACCTGGAATAGAGGGGTGTAAAGAGTTTGGATGGTGGCCTAGGGTGCGGGAGGGGTAAGGGTGCCAGTGGAGGCTCTGGCTGGGAGGCACTTATCTAAGCATCTCCCGGGCAGCAGCCCTGCAGCACCTTGGAGACAGGCTGGGCTCCCTGCTGCAGTCCCAGGTCACTTTTAAGTGTAAGCTGCTCCCTCCACGTCACACTCAACTCCAGCAGGGGAAAGAGGCTTGTGTTGCCCCCATCCTCCAAGCCAATTTCTCAGCTCCTATTGGCAGGTTGTTTCCAGCCAACAGGAGATGAGAGATTGGTAGGGGTCAGTTTCTATTGGCCGGTTGTTAGGAGCTGAGGATTGGGCTGGGGGCGGGGAGATCACACAAAGCTTCTCCCTCCCTGCAGAGCGGAGAGGCACACGGACTGCGCTTAGATCAGCAGCTGATGTGCACCTGAGGGTCCCAGCAGGGTGGTCCACAGGCCAGATCCAATGGCTTGGTAGGCCAGATCAAGCCCCTAGGCTGTGTTTTGCCCAGCTCTGTATTAGGTCATAAAATCCTTCCATATTTATATTAGTGCTTTCATACATTCTGAAAAACACCAAGTAAGATTTGCAAGTATAACAAAATAAAGCAGGCTCATATTAGCACACTAAAAATTATACATAAAGATCTGACAAAATCAGCAGCTATTTACAAATTTAATCATGGCCTATACTAACAAAAGAATTACATCTTACATTTAGATTGAAATTTGGCTATCGCAGTCCTGTTCCGTTCCAAATCTCTCTCTCTCTCATTTAATTCTTTTGCAAGGTATTCATTCTACCAGGAAAAATAAACAAACAATCTTAAAACTGGATTTTCAAGTCATAAGATTTAGAGTCTTTTAGTGCCAGAATACTTAAAATCCTATAATTGAATAATGACTGTTAAATAAGATTAGATGCCTGAAGAAGTGTTATTAAATCATACATATTTGACAGTACAATTCTATTGTTAGAAAAGGACAGTAAAAGAGATAGTGTCATCTGCACACAACAAAACCAGTAAAAGAAAAATATTAAAGCTATAAATAATATTTATGCAAGCATTTAAAGTAGCCTCTCTTCATAAATACTCTATGAAACCTTCTCACTACCTGCACTGCCTGGCTCCTGCATCTCTCAAGCTCGAGTTCTGCATTTCTATATAATGTACTCTTGGCCAAAAAATCCCTGGATATCTGCTCATTCTAGAAGAATAATGAATAATTAGCAAATGATTTGATCTCCATTTATGTACATTACCTTTCCAAAAACTTTTCTGTGATATGAGTAAAGAAACAAACTTTTACATTTTAGTAGTAAATTAATTATATTATTTGTTTTACAGGTTTCTTAACCATTACTTTAAAATGACCCGTTGGAGTAAAGCATAAAAGACAATAGCTTAAAAGGCTGACTTTTACAGATAAGAGTCACAGTTATCAATTATGAATATCAAAAAGAATAGTTTGATAAATCTAGAAAATGCCTCTCATAGTTGTGAATCATTTAAGTTAGAGATGGGAAAGAATTCATTGATTAAATTGTTCATTCCTGCACTACCCTATTTTCTCCAGTGCTTCTTCCGGTCCAATTTTAAAAGACTCACGCAATAGAGACTCCACTATTTCTCTTCGAAGATTATTTCAGCAGATTAATATAGAGTTCCTCAATTTTTTTGTATTGTAGACTTCATGTCATAATCAAATGAGCCACCTCCCGTTCTAATGGCAATTCAATAAAATATTTCAGAAGTACAGCAACTGTCTACATAAAAAATGTGAAGAAACTATTTAATGTATTTATTTTTCAATGTAACTTTGCATATGAAGAAAAAGAAAAAGAAGCTAGCACAATGCAACTAACCAACTCCTTTATGACTCACTGGAAAGTGCTCCATATAACACCATATAGGAACCAGTAATCTAACATATTTTACCACTTGAAATCTTTTCCTAACATTAAGTCTATGGTTTCTTTTGCCACCAGATGAAAAGATAGAAAAGCAACTAAAAGCCAGCTCAGAAATTTCTCATTAGCTAGAGGATGCCTGAAAGAGAAGAGCCTTTCATCGCCTTAATAACTTGGTTCTTTTCCTTGCCTATCCTCTTTAGTAGCCAAAGCTGCTTCTTCTCTATGCCTTGCATTGGCTAAAGCTGTGGCATCCTCTGACAGAGGACACTGTTCTGATCTTCGGCCAAGCACACAGACTCATAGAAATATAGAAGGGACCTCAAGAGGTCATCAAATTCAGCACTTTGCACTTAGGCAAAACCAAATATGCATATACTCTCCCTGATAGATATTTGTCCAACATAGCCTTAAAAACCTCCCTTGATGAGGATTCCACAACTTCATTCAAAAGCCTATTCCGGTACATAACTATCTTTATAGCTAGAGATTTTTTCCTATTATCTAACCTAAATCTACCTTGCTGCATATTAAGAGGATTACTTCTTATCCTACCTTCAGTTCACGTGGAAAACTACTGAGTACAGTCCTCTTTATCAATACACATTACATATTTAGTTTTCTTTTTTTAAGAATAAGCATGCCCAGTTTAACTTTTCCTCATAGGTCAGGTTTTCTAAACTTTATATCATTTTTGTTGCTATCCTCTGGGCTCTCTCCAATTTGTTCACATCTTTCCACCAAAGAAGGAAATTAGGTTCGTTTTTGTTCTTAACTTTATACTGGCAATTCCTTACAAGGCTATTATCCTCCATGTATTGTTGCTGTAACTGTGTCAATCCCAGGATAGCAGAGACAAGATGAGTGAGGTACTGTAATATATTTTAATGGACCAACTTTTGTTGGTAAGAGATACAAGCTTTTGATTTACACAAAGCTTGTCTTCAAATCTGGGAAAGATACTCAAAACTTCAAAATTGTGCAGCATTCTTAAAAGACAAGCATGAGAGCTAAAATTCATAACTGCTTGACACTAACAATCATGGTTTTAATAAAGACACTGAATTTATGGCTTATTACAATATTCTGTAACCCACTAACACTCCACCAATTTTAGTCCTCTGTAAGTATGTTAAATTTCATTTAATCAACTCATTGACTAGTCCTGGTCCTAGGAGCTTACCCCGCTGCAGCTCTGCCTTTTAAGAGCCTGTTGGCTTTTAATCCATTTAAAAGGCTGAAGTGCAGCAGGAGAGACCCAGAGCAAGCCAGAACAGCTGATTCCAGGCTTGCACCAGGTCCCCCCACACACTGTGCACCAGCTTTAAATGTAAAAAGGCTGTAGCACAGCAGGGACCTGGTGCAAGCCGGGAATCAGTTGTCCAGCCAGCTCTTAATACCTTTAAAAGACTGAAGTGCAACAGGGGGGAACCCTGCGTGGGCCAAGCTAGATGATTCCTAGCTCGTGCAGGGTTCCTCCCGCTGTGGCAGCCTCTTAATACAATTAAAAAGCAGGGGCACGGCGTCTGGGACTGGACGTGAGCTGGGAATCAGCTGATTCCCAGCTTGCGTCTGGTCCCCGTTACCCAGTGTTCCCTGCACCCCGCAGACAGCCGGCTTTTAAGACGGCTCGCCCCCAGCACCAGCTCCTGCTCCCACCCCCTTGCTGCCTCTCACAGAAGCTGAGGGGGGGAGGGAGTAAGCAACTTGTCGAGGGACTGGTCGACTATATAAGCTTTTGCTTATCAGATAGTCAACTAGTCGCTTACATCTCTAGTCCTGTAACTACAGGAGAGTCAAACTGGCCACTTCACCTTGAACAATTCCATAGTTTAGCCTAAGTAAATAGTGCATAGTCTATCTGTTCAATTTTGTATTTATCTGGGACACTGTTAGTACCTTTCCCAAACCTAAAGAAAAACTCTGTGTAGCTCAAAAGGTTGTCTCTCATTAACAGAAGTTGGTCCAATAAAAGATGTTACCTCATCCACCTTGCCTATCTCTTATTCTCTAGGTGCTTATAAATTGATTGTTTTAATAATTTGTTCTAGTATCTTTCCAGGTATTTAAGTTAGGCTGACTGGTTTATAATTCCCCAGGTCCTCTTTCATTTCCATTTTTAAAGATGAGCACTATATGTTAGCCCTTCTCCAGGCCCCTGGGATCTCACCATACCTCCATGATTCTGAAAGATAACTGCTAATGGTTCTAAGGGCGCTTCAGCTAATTCCGCAAATACCCAAGCATTAAATTCATTAGGCACTAATAACTTGAATATAACTTATCTAGTCTTTCACCTGTTCTTTCCCTATTTTGACTTGTGTTCCTTTCACCATGTTGTTAACATTAATTATGATGAGTATCTGATAACTACTAACACATTTCAGTGAAGACTAAAGCAAAAAGAAACATTAAAATACCTCACGCTTCCTGATATAAGTTATTACCTCTCCTTCCCTGCTAAGTAGAGAACCTACACTTTATCTTCCTTTCACTCTTTACATATTTGAAGAACTTCTTCTTATGGCCTTTTATACCCCTTGCTAAGTTTAACACATGGGCTGTGTCTAGACTGGCCCCCTTTGCCGGAAAAAGCATGCAAAAGAGGCCAGTCGGAATTGCAAATGGAGCGGGGATTTACATTTTCCCTGCTTCATTTGCATGAACATGGCAAGATCTCTTATTCCCTTATTCTTATTTTTTAAAGGGAATAAGAGATCTTGCGGAAAAGGCTTTCTTTTCCGCAAGAGCCCTGTCTAGACTGGTCCTTTTTTCCGTCAAAACTCTAAGACGGAAAAAAGCGGCAGCCATGTTCATGCAAATGGAGGGGGGGAAATGTAAATCCCCGCTCCATTTGCAATTCCGACTGGCCTCCTTTGCATGCTTTTTCCGGCAAAGGGGGCCAGTCTAGAGGTAGCCATTCTGTGCTTTAGCCTTTCTGATTTTGTTCCTCTGTGCTTGTGCTATGCTTTTGTACTCCTCAACAATTCATTAATGTTTCCACTAATATCAGAGACAGCAGATCTGTCTCGGCCCCCACCTCATCCAGATAAGCGCTGAAAATTACAAAACTTTATTACATGATGTCACAGGCACCAGCTTCCTTTGGGTTCCAGAGGTGCTCAAACCCCTGCCACTCCTTAGACCTTTCTTCTTTCCCCCAAACCTCTATCCTCATTCTGCTTCTTCCTACTCTGCCTCAGGTCCCATCCCACCCCACCCATCCCTTCTCCCAAGCCCCCAACTCCATCCTATCTCTTCTCATCCCCTCTACCTGTCCCTGCCCAGTTCTGCCCCCTCCCCCATAGCATATCCCATCCCTGCTCCTCCCCTTCCCTTCCAGCACCTCCTGCACACTGTGAAACAGCTGATTGTGATGGGCATAAAGAGCTGGGAGGGAGGAGAAGTTGATCGGTGGAGCTGCAGGCGGACAAGAGGTGCTGAGAGGGTAGGCGGAGAGCACCCACTAATTTTTTTCTGGGAGTGCTCCAATCCTATGCCTCGTGCTACTGTAGCCTTTTGTTTTACTGAAACTAAAATGTAAGAATGGAGAGAACACTATAGTCATAAAGGAATCTGAAAGGTAAGACTGGAAGGTGAGAAGTTAAACAAGAGTTTGGTGTAGGTTTTTTGAGGGGAGGAGTGGAAATGGCTAGACCTAAAATCATTCTAATCTTGTTTTCCATTAAAAAAACCTCTTTTATACTTTTGCTGCATACATATTGGCTATGAAGCAGTCGTGGTTCTAGAGACTTTATATTTAAAGAACTTTCTATGTTTTATTGCCAATACCACAAATGTGCGGGAATGGAACTGTCTTATATACTTTAATCAATCAAGTTGAAACACATAAAATAAAAAAAATGTACATTGTTTATTATCTGTTACTGAATATATTTTCTGAGTAATTACAAAGGGTAAGCTTATAGATATCATGGAGAAGCCTCACCTGTGATCTAAGGAAAAATAATTCACTCCTCAACTGCTTTATGAGATTTTCAACTGGATCTACCTGGCATACATATTTTGATAGTCCATCTTCAAGTCCACTTCCCAGAATTTCTGCCTGCAATGATTCTGGAAAGTCTCTCTGTTCTTTGCTGACATCTTGGAAATCAGTTAAAAAATCAGAATACTTTATCTGAGAATAGTCCTGTTCATGTTTTAGCTTTAGTACTTGTGATTCATATGGTGCTACTGGCTTCTCATAGATAGACTGACCAAAAATAGCAGATTTTTGACTGAGAGACAACCTTCCTTGGAAATCTTGAGAAAATGTTTGGTCTGAACCAGAGCATATTTCTGTTTGTTTCTGAAAAGATGCTTTTTTTACATAATTTTGGCTTCTCTGTTGTTTTATCTGCTGACTTTTGGAATCCTTTTTCATTATTTGGGCAGCAGAAAATGAACATGGATAGTCTGATTTTAAGCCTTTCGATAGCTGTCTATTAGTTACATAATCTGTTGTCCCTAGCGTGTCTGTAGATTGTAATCCTGATGATCTATAAAGCTCTTTTATGGTAAAAGTTTCTGAACTATGGCCATCATCTTTTGGCTGCATCTGTGCCACATGTCTAGAATCTAATTGGACAAAAATATCTCCACTTGTCTCTGACTGATTTAGATTATGAAGTATACTAGAAATTCTTCTTGATAGATTTCCCAAATCCATGGTGTTTTCAGATATATCCTTTTGAGATTTTAACACACTAAATGATGCTCCTCTAACTGAAAGTATGTTTTTCCTTTCCATGTTATATGAACTGTTATCCTGTATTCATAGAAAAGTAAACAATGTCTATTATTGTTACATCAGAATGTACAGACAATTCATTTAGGATTATTTCTTTAGACAGCCATATTAATAATTACTAGCCATACAGAATTCTCAGAACTATATACTTAGATATTAACATAGTTCCTATTTTGAGGCCCAACTCATGCATAAAAGAAAAATAATATACAATCATATACCATGACCATACCTTTGCTTTAACTTCATCAAAATTAACTGTGCTCATGAAATCTGATTTTCCTTTTTTTGTCTTCAGATCTTCTGTAAAGCTATCAATCATCTGCAAGTCATCTGCATCCAATCCTAATTGCCAATACATTTATGAATAATAAATTATTATGAATGAATTTATCAATCCCCTAACAACAAAATGAAATGTTCCAAACAGTGGACTACATATCTGATCCCTGTTCTGTAATGCAAAGGAGTTGTAAAGTTGCTTTTAGTAGGCACCTGATGATTTCCACAGGGTAGATGAACTTCTGGCTAGTGCAAAATTGACATAGCAAGCTCTTTGCAATGTCTCTGTTAATGAGCGTTTGCCTAAAGAGAGAGGGAGGATGCAGAGAGGCCATTTTGCACTCTGACTACACTTCAGATACCTTTATAGGCCAGCAAAATTAGAACACATAAGGCTGGAGGATGAGTGAAACATAAAGCCACTCCATCTCTTTTCTTCCGATACACCAATTAGACCTCTGGTGCAGCTGAAGATCTGGGTCACTATCTATACTCAGCTTCTTAACATTTACATACCTTAGCAAATGTAGCACACTGAAAAGTTATGCTGAATAAACCCACACAGAACCATTTACCGTGACTGGCCTGAAATCAGTCAAAATCAAAATAAGCTGCCATGATTCTAACATACCTAACATTGCCGCTCTTTTTCCTTTCTGCTGAGCCATTTTACGAATCTGTTGTTTCAGTGCAATTCTTTCTTCTTCCAATCTTTCAATCTGCATAATAAAAGATTAATATTTATTTCTGTTCAGTTTCAATTTACAAAATATGCATAAGCACAATTTATCACTTGCCTCTTTTAAAAGAATCTGGTTTTCAGCTCTGTACTGCTGCTGTTTTAGTGCCTTGCTGTTTTTAAATTCAGTTAAATCTATCATTGTCTTTGGATCAAGACCTGAAACATAATGCATGTGGTATTCATTAGTTAGAAGGAATAATGTAAATCTGAAAAGCATTAATATATAACCTATCTAAATAAGAATACTTTGATAAATATTCAAGCAGGATAACAAATAGTTATACTGAAAACTAATAAGAGTACTTTTTTTCTTCAAATATAACAGCTCTTCCATGCTTAACATAATCTGGAAATGGACAGTATTAGTTGACTGACCTATAGCTAAAGGATACTTAAACTTAACTCCAGGTAGCAATTTATCTTTAACTATAGAATAGTTTAAACAGATTAACTCATGTTTTTTCTTTCTACATTTTTCAATAAATACTACGAAAGATAATACTAGAACATTATCTTTACAAATTTTGTAGTGTTTGAATGTACTATGATGGGTGAGACATTTTGGAATCAGGCAAAGTTAGGTAGCATCATGGAAATAAAAATGATTGTAGCTCTGTCAAAAGCAGCTTGCTGTCCACATTTGTTCATGAACAATCCTTTAGCTAATCATTTATTATAAATAAATAAATACATTCATCACTTCATTTTTAGTAGACAAATAAAATAACTTACACACACTGAATTATGATAAGGTAAGATACTTGCATTAATATGTTATTTGAACTCTATGGCACAGTCACATCAATCACATACCTAAGCGTTCCCTGAGCTCTTCATTTTCATCAAGAAAATCATTGATTTTAAGTTCAAGTTTGTTTACTTCCTTAATCAATCCTTCAATCTCATGATCTCTTATTTTAATCTGTTTTTTTAAATCCTTTATTTCAGCAATAGCATCTTCCAAACCATATATTCCCTGAAATAGAACCAAAAGTAAAAGGAAAGACAAGAAGTTAGGGGAGGGATTCTTTTGAAAGAATATTATAGAATTAAATTGAAATAATCCACTCACTTGAAGGGCCCAAACCACTGTCCACTGAATTGCAAATAATCATTTTTCTAATCACGGAAATAGCACTTGTAAATTTAAGACTTCCATTTTAATTTCAAATACTTTCTGCCTCTTTCCTTGTTAATTTTTTTGATAAAATCTGGTATATGACAACAAGTGTTTCTAAGTAGTATCACTATGGCAATGAATGTAATTTTGCTGAATTCCAGCTTACCTTTGTCAGAGAGCATACATACAGATTTTACATAATGTCTCAAGGTCTTGAGATTTTCTTTTGGAAATTTGAAGTTCCCTATATATTTTTATTTTATCATTTAAAATATAAGGGTTCTTTAACTGAAAAATTCTTGCTTAAGCCTTATTACTATTCCAAGCAAGTGTTTGCAGTGAAAAGCTAAGTGAGTGTAAAGCAAAGGTATTTTTTGCTCAAAGTACATGTTAGCCATACATGTTCAATGTTCTATAATATACTATTCAGAACATTGAGTTACTTGAAAAAATCCTCTATCTTTGAGAAATGTACATGCCACTCTGCTGAGTCTAGGAAGCAGAGTCTAAGTTGGAAGATAGTAGCACACACTTTTAAAAAGTATTTTTGCATGAATATTCTGTTATTCTAAAAAAATGTTACCATAGAAAGGTCCTCTTTTCATTTTGAAAACATGGTCAACACAAACCTTTTGATGCACTATCAAACAGAACTGTCATACAATCACCATTTTTCCATGTAAAAAAAATCCAAAACTTAAAGCTTATCACTGATAATCAAGCATCTGGCAATGTGACATTTACTATTTAACAAACAACTAAATTCAATGCAATGGAAAGGAACTGCATCTTTTTCTTTACCCTGAGATGGACAAGTGTAGACAAGTGTAGATGTACACGTGTAGAAACATTAAAGTCCCTGATCCTGCAATGAGTGCTATACACACACGTCTGCAAAGAATCGGGGCCTAAATATGCAGAATATTTTAGGAATGTAAAAATTGACAATATAGTTAGAATCAGGAAAGTGACCATCTACAAATGGCATCTTTCCATTTACCAACTTCTCTGACAAAATGTTTTTACTTGGTGCTTCCAGTGATTTTCAGAAGTCCTTTTCTCACTGTTTTCAAGAGGGAATTCTGCTATTAGCTTACATGTTAACCCTTCAAAAGCTTCTCATCTTGGCTATCCAATTTCTGTCATCTCAAGACAACAACTACAGATGCTCAAACAAGCTTCATATGCCTTCCCCAATTTGGCTAATTCAAGACTGAATGGCAGTTGATTCAGGCGGGTCTAGTAAATCAATCTAAGGTAGGTCAACTCCAGCTATAGTATTCAAATAGCTGGAGTTGCGTACCTTAAGTCAACTTTCTGTTGTAGTGTAGATGTAAGCCTCAAATTCACTCATCTATCCTCTACAACAAGATCAAAATGACAGAAAAAAAACAACATGGGATGCTGTTCATTTGATATTTGTTTTTGTTTTGTTTTTCAGATAGAACAAACTAAATGGAAAAATTGCAGACATTGTTAAACATGAAGTCAAAAACTGCTCTTTTCATTTTATCAAATTATCTGTGTACCATTTCATAGTCTCTCATTCGCTTCAGAGTCTCAATGAGTTCTTTGTCCTTTTCCCTAGCATCAGACTCTGCTAATTCTGCTACTCTCTCAGCCTCTTTAGTTCTCTGTTCCAGCACTTGCAGTTTTTCCTGTATTTCTCCAATACGATTTTGCTGAGCAAGAGATGACAAGCCTAGAAAGTAAAGCAAATTTTCCTGTTACATTTTGAATGATTAAGAACATTAAGCCATTTCCGATATGAAGTAACTGAGTGCTTCCACTTTGCTTGGACTCAGTTCTAGAAAAGCTGTGACAAATAAATTATTATTTTGTATTTGATTTTTGGTTTGCAAAAATATTTTAATTTCATTTTGAAATAAACAGTTTTACAGAAGTTTATATTATGGCCTTTTATTTTTATAAGCAATATTTAAGGCAACTTACATGAAATCCATTCATATAATGGACAATAGTATTCCATGTGAGTTCAATATTTAAAACTCTTTGGCTGTGTCTATACTGGCGCGATCTTGCGCCAGAGCTATGCAAATGATTCTCAGCGTGGAATATCGCCGAGCCTCATTTGCATAACTCTGGCGCAAGATCGCGCCAGTATAGACACAGCCTTTATGTTTTACAGGATCAAGACTTAATATATAAAGGGCCTGATTCTACAAAAGCTTAATTATATATTTAATTTTATGCACTCTGATTATGCATTGAAGCCAATGGGAGTGAATGAAGTTAAGTAAGGGCTTGACTGCATGGTAAACGTATTCAAGTTATACTAGTATAATTATATTAGTGTACAGGTTGCACCTCTGAAAATTGACACTTTTTGGCCCGGCAACATCCATGGTCTGGCAGGACCATGAATGCTCTTGGACCAGAGAGCCCAGGAGCCTAATGGCAAGGTCAGCAGCCTGACCAGAACCAGACAAACCCCAAACTAGTGCTGGGTCCAGGGCCTGGAGAACCCTGGTAGCTCGTGGCAGAGCGGAGCTGAAGGCTGAAGACCCTTACGTGCTTATGGCAGCATGGGGCCAGGAACAGTAGACACCAGCTCTCTTGGGCCCGTGGTAGAAGACACTTCCCTGGGTCCAGCAAATTCTGTTGTTCAGAACTGCTCCGGTCCTGACAGTGCCAAACCAGGGAAGTGCAACTTGTAGTTAAACTATTGCATTTACACTGGTATAAATACCCCACATAGACACATTTATTCCAGAAAAAATGGGGGGGTTACCCCAACTTATCTTAAACTACTTCCAAAGTGATATAAATAAAAAAGAGTCATTTTATACAAGAGTAACTGTGTCCACAAGGAGTGCTATACTGGCATATTTTTAGCTTTTCAAATTCACACTTTATATTTTTATAACTTATCTATGTAGATAAGACCTAAATCTAAGCAGAATCAGAACTAAGCTTTCTTTGCTCCTGGATGTTGAATCAATATTCACATACTGCAGTTGGTATTTTACTTTAACTTACTCTTTTTAAAGTAATTTTTACAAAGTCTCAGTGAAATTATTTACTTTTATACTTGGTATATAGGCAGTGTATTACAATTTGAACATATAATTATGCAACAGAAGATGTAACTGCATATTTCTGAATAAACTATATATGTCTTCAGAACTTGATGAAATGTGAGAAGTATTTATAAATAACAGACTTTAATACTAGGTACTTCAAAATTTAAAAACAATGCATTTGATCAAACCTACACACTGAAAATTACTCTCCAATGTTTGTAAAATGGAAACAGTGAATCAGTAAAGTCTGGTCTACACTAAACTAGGCAGCCTGGTTTAAGGGATGCAACTCCAGCTACGCAAAATGCATAGCTGGAGTTGGCTTACCTTAAGCCAAGCCGTGGTGGAGTCCACACAGCAGGAGGCTGACAGGAGCACACGCTCTTGTCGGCTTCCCTTACTTCTCACAGAATGAGGACGACCAGACGTCGGCAGGACCGGCCCTTAGCATTTGAGTTAGCAAACTACATTAGACCCCCAAAAAAAATCGACCATTAGTAGATCAACCTCCAGAGGGTTAATCCTCTTGCTACCGTAGACATCCCTAAGAGAATAAATCTCATTCATATTATTTCAAAATACAGAAAACAATGTCAATTTTTAAAAAATGCACATTATCAGTTGCCAACATATCTTTAAATAAAAATACCAACTTACCTTTATCTTTTTGGAGTTCATTTTTTAAATCGTCAATAATCAATGCATTTTTTTCCATTTCTTTCGTATACTGTTCAACTTGCTCAGTGAGCAACCTGATCTGACTGTCTCGTTCTTGCACCCCCTGCAAAAATTCAATTATGTTAAAAGTGTAGACAACATTTAATAAATTACTGACAGAGTATCTTACTACTGTGAACAGAAAGAAAACGAAGAGATGTACAACAGCTAATACAAGAAAGTTTGAGAAAAACCAAAGAAACAGCAGTACTTACAACATAAAGTTCAGATATTATCTAGAAGTTGGATATATAAGGGCAAAGCAGTAAAAATAAAAGAAAAATAGTCACAAGTAAAATATACAATTAATACAAGCTTGTTAAAATAGTACCTTATATATTTCAAAACAGCTCAATAAATATATAATCAACTTCAGTGGAACAAAATGCAGCAAAGTTAAGCACATGCATGCTGGCAAGAATGGGTCTTTTCTTGCAAATTCCTCATAAGCTTCTATTGCAGGAGACTGACAGAGACAGGATTCTGGACTAGACGGACCACTGGCCTATATGGCAATTCTTGTGTTCCTGGCTGCACATATCTTTCAGAGGAGTAGTAACTTTTGTTGGAATCTCCAGCTGAAGAGCCAACACAGCCCTTGCATGCAGGAGTTGGAGATCCTGAGAGCTGGACTGGCGGTCTGTGTCCAAAAAAGCCGTAGGGAATCATCTGCACGGAGAAGCCTAAAAATCCCTGTGTTTCCCCTGAACAGCAGCTTATGGAAGTGCCCTAGGAAGTGACCCAGGGAGGATGACTGAGTAGTATGTCCCGCTTGAGAGAGGTCAATGTTTGCAGTGGGATTCCTCCACTGACCACTCCACCACTGTGAGGGCCCTGGTTCAGGGCCTGGTGAAGTTGGGTAGACCTGAGTCCCACTACCTGACCTACTGCCCCCTCCAAAAAAAGTGAGTCTCCCTAATACTAGCCAGAGGGCCACTTTGCCCTGCATCTGAGGGGGCTGTTATATTGACTCTGGCCATTCGGCCACACTGCCCTGACCTCATAGGCCACCACAATGTCTCTGGCCTCTGATCTGTACTGCTTCACCCTATAGATTGTCAGGGAGACTGAAAATGCAGTGATAATCACAATCCCGCTACGTTCCAAAGAATGAAGAGTTGCGCATACCATGCAATACACATAATTTTGGGACTAGAATGAGGGTCACTTGAAAGGAGGTAAGACGCTGCAAAGGAAACTGCCTCTCGACTACCCTATGACAAACTTTGACACATGGACTTTACTAAGGATATAAAATCCTGTTTAATTAGTCTAACCAGTAAACTGCTTGAACGGGAAGGGACCAGGGGCTGGCTAGACTGCAGTGCCCCCGCCCGTGGCACCTCACAGTTGGGCAGGGGGCTGTTCCAGTCCAGCCGGGCCACCGGTTAACCGAACCGGTGAGCTTGGCCTGATAAGGGTGATGTTAACCTGTTAACAATTAACATTCCTAGCCTGCACAAGCAGTTATTCAAAAATGGTTATGACACATGCACATTTGCAAAGACAGTACCTGCTGGAGTGCCATAACATTGTTTTTATCTGCATCAAGTTGGGCCATTTTCAGTTTCTCTTTCAAGTTAAACAACATCTGCTGATACTCTACAATTTCATCATCTTTAGAAGCCAAGATTCTCTGAAAGGAACATAAGTAACATAATAAGAAGATACTTCAAATAATTCCTGATAACAAGCAATCAGAAATACTATAAAGTACCTTCCATTCTTCAACTTTTGCATTTACTGCTGCCATGAGGGGATCATCTTCTTCATTTTTTGCTTTAAGTTGGTCCGTTAGTTCCTGTATCTGTAAACTGACACGCTGATTACTTTCATAAAAATGTATACATTATGATACACATACACTACATTAATTTTATACCAGTAATACAAACTTCAGCTGTAGTTAGAAGGTATGATAACATTTTATTTGATGCCTTATTTCTATGATTTATAATCAAGTTCTTAACATTTATGTTGAATATCCAGTTGTTAAAACAGTTTTTTTCTTATTTGAAATTAGATACAATAAAGCAGAATTTTTTCTTTGCTAGAAAGAAAGCTGCATTTTTAAAACATTTAAAATACAGTCTCATTTTTAAGGCAAATTGTCACTCTGCAGCTCTGTCCAGAAAATTACATATCCTTCAATAATGGAAAAGCCATTTATTACCTGAAATTTATACTGTTCCTTTTCCTTTCTTAATTGATCCATAACAACATCAGACTGCTGCACAATAAGTTTCATTTTGTTATACTCATCAGTCATCTTTTCCATTTCCTGCACCGATTCTTCCAAGTTCTTCCTCATTTCCTGGTTTTGAGCTTCTAATTTCTCATTAGTTTCAGTCAAACTCTAAAAAGTTAAAGAAAAAGTTACTTTTAATAATACATGGTTTGGTACTTCAAATCTTATATCGGTATATAACTGTTGTACTAAATGTCGGGGTCCAGAAGTTTTAGGGAATTAGTAATGGTTAGTAATGGTAGCAATAGTTTTTCATTGCTACATGACCTCTTCAAATCCAGCCCATTCTATTAGACACTGAAAGGTTATGCTACATGACAATAAATTGATATTATCATTGTACAAAACTGATTAAGCATTCATAAACTTTACCTGAATTTCATCTAGATATTGGACAAGCTCAAAGTTCTTTTTGGATAACTGAGATCTGTACTCGGACTCATCCCCTCTGCGTGACATATGCATTTCCTTTTGTGAATCTATTTGTCTCTGGTAGTCAATTACATCTTGACGAAGTTGTTCATTCTGCACACAAAGAAACCGCAAAATAAAGAATTAGTAAAAATTTGAGCTTGAAAATGCTATTTTTCTAGAAAGCTACCACATACACGTAAGACCGTAAAAGCTCAATTTCCTACAGAATACTTTTAAACACCTTTGATCCTCACCTTCTTCTTTATTCGTTTTTTCTCCAAATTAAAAAGGATAGAACAAAGTAAGAAGAAAGGAGATGAAAAGCAACATAGAATTAGAAAGAATACATTTAAAAAATAAGCATAAAGATAAATAAAAATGCATAGCTTTACATACACTAAAGGAAAATTGAACCCTATATTAGAAATTAAAAGACTAACAAGTACATCGTTTCTAAACTTAAATGGGTGAAACTCAACAGTTTTGACAAGGAACAGAAAAACTAGTTTTGAAAATCTCAAACCCACTGAACTTTGATGATCTGGAATTTCTCATCAGACAGAAAAAATGTCAGAAACTAAAAAAGTTTGTAAGACTCTTTTGAGCATTCTTTAAAACTTACTCTAAAAGGCACCAGAGAGGATATTCACACAGCCAGTCTACAGGAATATAGGCTACAATCAGTGACATTATAAAGGAGCCATGCACCAATGGTAGTGTTGAAAGAAGTGAAGCTGGTAGCTGTGGCCTGAAAGAGGATCTAACTGAAGGACAGGTGTCAGAAAAAAAAGAAAAGTTGCCAGAAGGAAGGAAAGAGAAGTATACAGTTGCCTAAAATACCACATCAGTATCTGAGTAATGCACCCTGACAGATCAGCCTAGCAATTGTTTTACTTCATTTTGGTATCTAAAGTAATGCAATATGTTTAAATGACACATGATTTTATATTATGACACTACAAAAATATGTTTATTACAGTAAAGCTCAGAGGCTCAGTCAAAATAATGGCCCCATTGTATTATGGGGCTTTGCAAATTCAAAGGCAGATGCAATTCCTACCCCCAAAGAGCCAAGTTTCACCAAACATATACTTCTTTTAAAGAAGATTATTAAAATATGGTACTTAGAACTTAAAACTTCACATTCTCTAGTTCCAGTACCTGGGAAATGTGCCAAAATAAAAGCAGACTGTCATGCCAAAAATTAAAGAGAAACATATATGAAGTAAAATTAAGTCAACCATTAACTCGACAGGTATTGTATTAATAGCACTTTTCTACTAACCTCTCTTCTTAACTTGGTGTTTTCATTTTCTGCATCCTCATTTCGAAGAGTAAGCTAGAATGACAGGAATAATATCTTATATATATTTTAAATAGTTAAACTGTAACATGATTATGAAATGTCAAGGCCAAACTGTACACTTGGATACATGTTGGAGAAGTCAATGAGAGGTACCTCATTTGGCCTTTAGTTTAGAATTCCTCAGGTGAGTAAGTGGTATTGATACAAACCACACATCTGCCTACATAAGGACTAAAGGTCATTAATTTTATTCTCTGCAATTAAATACAGTGTTAGAGCACTGTGAATACCTTAACCGTCACATCACCTACCTTGCAGGGCTGCTATTATTATCCCCATTTTACATATGAAGAAAAAGCCACACCCATTTCACAGAGTTAATCAATGGCAAAGCTAGCATTAGAATTTAGTTCTCAAATCTCACACCACAATAGGATGTTACCCTATTTCATGCTGACTCTCAAAGTTTTAAGGTAAAAATATAAAGGAGTATGACAATCAGAAAATCAAGTAATGCCAATGATTCTTCTTCAGTTCATTTGTCACTATCTATTACAAAAAATAAAACTTCATACACAAAAACAAAAATTGTGTGCCATGGTCCCATATCATCAACACGTTTCACTTTATAGACCATTTTTAGAATGCTTTTTTAGTATAATATGCATTAGAATCTTATGCTTGTTTAAGATGTTGGATTGAGAAATTTCTTACCTGATCATTTTCTCTTTATTAGTAGCTCCTCCCCAAATTCATTACTTATGGGCTAATGCCCTCCACCTGTGGTATTCACAGGTGGCCCACTGCTATTGCAGGAAGTTTGATGGCTAAGCTTCACCATTCAACTCAGGCCATCAGAAAAGTCTTGCACCACCATAAAAACATACCAGCAAACAAATATTAGTATTAAGGCACCTATATGCTTGAGTTCTGTCTTGGTCAAGTCCTAGATATGATTTGTGACCTAAGAACCGCCATACTGGGTCAGACCAAAGGTCTATCTAACCTAGTATCATATCTTCCAACAGTGGCCAATGCCAGATGCCCCACAGGGAGTGAACAGAAACAGGTAATCAACAAGTGATCCCTCTCCTGTCATCCATTTCCAGCCCCTGACAAACACAGGCTAGGGACGCCATTCCTACCCATCCTGGCTAAAAGCCACTGATGGACCTAACCTCCACGAATTTATCTATTTCTTTTGTGAATCCTGTGAAAGTCCTGGTCTTCACAAGCAATGGGTTTTAACTTTGTCATCAAAAGGAAGTCATGTTACATGTTTAGATAAGGGGTGGGCAATAAGTCAGAGGCAGTTTACCAAGGATAGCCCATGGTAGGCCACCAGTGTTTTCTTTACCTTGCCATCCACAAATACAACTACTTGCAGCTCTTGTTGGACATGGATCACCATTCCCCGCCAATGGCAACTGCAGGAAGTGGTGTCCACATTCACACTTCTAAGAGGGAAGCCATTTCTTGTCACTGAACATTTTTTTCAGCTCTTGTTTCTCTTTTTAGAGGAAAAACTCCACCATCTCTTCATGAAATATAAAACCACACTTGTCCCCTAAAAACAATGCACATCTCCTAGAAAGCTATAAGACTTGAGTGTGGAAAAGCAGAACATCATATTCCCCATCAATTTCCTTGAAGAGCTCTTGAAAAAGAAAATTATTCTGAGGACGGCTCTCAAGTGTTTAAAATTAATCACAATTAATTGCATTGTTAAAGAATAACAACATACACTTTAAATACTTGTGGATTTTTTTTTATTTTTAAAAATATTGATTTCAGGTACACCATAGAATACAAAGTGTTCAGTGCTCACTTTACAGTGCAAGTATTTTTTGTAATTAAAATAAAGAACAAAAAAATTGTATTTTTCAATTTCTCTCATGCAAGTATTGCAGTACAATAGCTTTATCATGAAAGTTGAACTTACGATTATGTTAAAAAAAACTCTGCACTGAAAAATAAAACAATGGAAAACTTTACAACTGATAAGTCTACTCAGTCCTACTTCTTGTTCAGCCAATCACTCAGATGGACAAGTTTGGTTACAATATGCAGGAGATAATGCCACCTGCTTCTTGTTTACAATGTCACCTGAAAGTGATGAGAGGCATTCATGTGGCACTGTTGTAGCTGGTGTTACAAGATATTTACATGACAGATGCAATGAAGATTCATATGTACCTTCTTGCCTCAACCACCATTTCAGAGAACATATGTCTATGCTAATGATGGGTTTTTAATGATACAAAGTAAACTAATACATATGCATTTTCATCATCTGAGTCTTAGATGTCACCATCAGAAGGTTGATTTTCTTTTTTGGTGGTTCAATTTCTGTATTCCTGCATCACAATGTTGCTCTTTTAAGATTTCTGAAAGCATGCTCCATACTTCATCCCTCTTATCTGAGGTGCTCACCAAAATCTACTTAAACCTTGGGTCAAGTGCTGTAGCTATCTTTAGAAATCACAAATTGGTACCTTCTTTGCGTTTTGTCAAATCTGAAAGCATATTTTAAATGAACATATATTGGGTTATCATCTGAGACTCCTATAACATGATATATGACAAAATGCAAATAAAACAGAGCAGAAGACATACAATTCTACCTCAAGGAGTTCAGTCACAAATTTAATTAATGCATTGTTTTTTAAAGAACATCAGCTTGGAAACATCTTCTGGAATGGTAGATGAAGCAGAAAGGAGCATACAAATGTTTAGCATATCTGGTAGTAAATACCTTGCAACACTGGCTACAAAAGTGTCACGCAAGCATCTGTTCTCACTTTCTGGTGATACTGTAAATTAGAAACAGGCAGTACAGCAGTATCTCCTGTCAATGTGACCTGGCAGAACAAGACTTAGGACTGAATAAACTTGTAGGCTCTAAACTTTTACGTTGTTTTGTTTTTGAGTTTACCAAAAAAGTCTACGTTTGTCCATTAGTTACACATTCATGGTAAAGAGATTGTACTTTTCCTCAATTTTATGAAGTGAACTGAAAAGCACTATTTCTTTTGTTTATCATTTTTATATTACATATTTGTAATACAAATAAATAATATAAAGTGAGCATTCTGTCTTCTAATTGAAATCAGTATGAAAATGTGGAAAAATCCACAAATATTTAATAAATTTTAGTTGCATTCTATTGCTTAACAGTTCAATAAACTGCAATTAATTTTTTGAGTTAAATTGCATGAGTTAACTGTGATTAATCAACAGCCCTAATTCAGAGTATACACTTCAATGATGTTCACTGCTTATCTAACAGCATCCACCACAGCATTAAAGCACATTAGCAATGTCTTTTTAGCTAGGACTTGACAATGGATTCCACAATGAGTGACAGTCACATTAGGTCACACACACTTTACCTTCTGCTGAAAGACAGACTGCAAACCCACGATAGCTGTTTGCACCATCAATAATTATACCACAAAGATTTTTCCATTTAATGTCACTGCTTCCAAAAAAGGTATTCACCTTACTGAAAATGCCCTTTGCCATTATGATTGTTTCAAGTTGTTTACAGAATAAGAATTCATCTCTAACATCACCAGCATTCACATATCGTATTAACACTATCAACTGTGTGCATTTAGTAACATCAGTCATTTTGTCAACTTGAAGCTGAACAAACTGACAGCAGAATGTTTCATTTTATGCACAACTTGTTCTTAAATGTCTTCAGACATCTCACATATCATGTGTTTCATAGTATCACTAGACCTAGAAAACATATTAAGCTTTTTGGCAGTATCATCGTCAAGCATAAGTGACACATCATCTTTGGATGTTGCCTGAACAAATTCCTCACCTCTCATATGCAGCTTCGTGGCATGGAGAATTCATAGTGACACAGTATAAGAGGCCTCCACAGCTAAGGACATTTTTTGTCAGAAACTAGTCTGCATCAACTCTGGTTTTCTTTGTTGTTTCTTCAGGGCATTTGAAAAAATTGATTTTGATTTTTATGCTCAGGATGTCTAGTTTCTAGAAACTGCTGCAACTTGCATGGTTTCATAGATTCAGTCAACAAAACTTCACAGCACATGACACACTGTTTTTTTCAATACCAGAAGTAACAATGAGGGTAACTGTTTAATGTAAGATTCAAGAGGCTTTCTCTTTTTTAGCAGTGGCCATGGCCATTGTTTTAAGGAAAAAGTATATGCCTGTATGTCTCACTGTTAAATTATATATACTTGCCTATCTCAGTGTTCTGACTGGTCTGCAGTTTAATGAAGCTCATCAGCTGATGAATAATCAAGCCCTCTAATGATGTCTCAATCCCAGGGCCAGCCTTGGGGAAAATGGTGCCCTGAGCAAACTTCTATTTTGGCATCCTTTCTTTGGGGACAGAGCAGGGCTGGAGGCAGAGTGGGACGGAGAGTGGAACTGAGCTGTCAGCCCTGTGTATAACGGAGCTCAAACAGTCAGTCCTGCTGGGGATAACAGTCCAACCTCCACCACATGCAGAATTGACACCTCAGAATCCTCATGTAATAATCTCATGGCCCCATAAGGCAGGGCTACTCAACATGCTGTTTGTTTGCAGCCCACGGTGCAGTTTGGGTTTACGCAGGGCACAACATGTTGCATGTGGGTGGGATCCTTTGAACATGGCCTCCATTGGGAACACGCTCCATAATGGCAAGTCAATATAATGGTCTTCTGTTCATATGCGTTTCAGTAGTTTTAGTAGTCAAATTCCTGAACTGTCATTGCTCATTAAAAGTGCTGTCATATGGGTGGAAATATAGCACTGTATTAATATCAGCAGAACTGACTTAAATGGGCCTGCGTGTAGTTTTGCCATAATCTTTGCATTCATGCCCGTCAGTGTGATATATATATTTGCATGTACATGCAACCACAATTAAGTTGCAGCCCTCAGCATGTGCTGTGCGTATCACTGTGGCCCTTGGAGCTTCCAAAGTTGAGTAGCCCTGCCATAAGGGACCACAAAGCCCAGTTTGAAACCCCCAAATCTATGGGGTCTTTTAGAAGAAATCCCTTTCTGACTAGGTTTTTCACTAGCAAAGCTATTCCTGCAACAACCTTATGCTCCCAAATTCATGAAATTTTTATGTTTTATATAAATATTTTAGTTTACTATTTGGTTTAATCATGTATTCTACTTTGGATTTTATGATGCCTTCAAAGGAGGCATCAATGGGAAAACATGTATCTACTTTTGCTTCAAAGGGAAATAATTTATTAATGAGTTCTTTGAAAGCCACTGACAGTCTGCCCTGATGAAGTCCTGTAGGTTTTGTTTGGTTTGTCTATGATGTACTTGTACTTATTTCCATGGCTGTTTACCAGGCAAAGGTAGTTCACTATTCATCCTGGAATGGGGACCACACAACCGAGGAGGGGTACTGTACATATAGCCCGAACATGAAAGTAGCCTGCTGGACGTTCCAGAAGCGTGAGGGAAAATCTACAGAACCCATGTTGGCAAACTCAGGTTCATACTACCACACTAAAACTAGTTGTGGAGATACTGCAGTTTGGGCTGGAGACTGGGTTCTAAACTGTAGAAAGCAGAGTATAGGCTTCAGAACCCAGCCTACAGGCTAAGCCACAACTGTAAAATACTACCTAGACACCTACTTTTTGTGTAATTGTACAAACTTAAAGGTGTTGACCCAAGTTGGGAGGCATGCTGCTGCTGGCTCCACAGATATACTCTGAAAAGCTGCCGGACTACTACACCCGCTTGCTAGCTAGCACTCAAGTAAATATTGTAGCAGCAACTTTGTACTACTCACGGCTTTACTCAGTCAATCAGGATAATTTTGAATATTGGAAAGCATTTCTCGCCGCTCTGTAACCCCATGAAGGTTCAGGTCTGGTGAGTATAGTCATCCTATGCCTCTGTTTTAGTCACTGCCTATCTGAAGTGTTCCTAATATGGAGCCAATGTGTGGAACAGGTGAGGGGTGGGGAGAGAAAGGCAGGCTCATCCCTGCTTTTTGGAGTCTGACCCTTTTTCTTGGGCAAAGCAAGGGTGGATGATCAAAAGGCACAATTCCCACTCTAAGTTGCCTGAAATCTGTGCTTCTTTCCCTGGCACTACAATGGTGCTTGGGATAAAAGCCAGACATACACAATTCCCATTAGGCTGCAGCCTCAGATAGGACTGCACAGGAACAGGTTTCTCTGCAGGTTCAGACATGCTGCAGCGTGGAAGAGGAACAGTGACCAGTTACAGAGCATTGTAAAAGCCTCTATGTTTAGGGAAAAGCCCAGCAAAAGCTCCTTCAGACGAGAAGGCAAAGGAGAAGAGATTCATTCAACCCCTGATTTTCATCTCAAATGTTCATTAAAAATATTAATTACTGCCTTTGGAAAGACACAAATGCATTTGTCTTTTTGCACCTGGAGCCTCTGCAGTTTGCAGTACCTATTAGGGATGTAAATGAGTAGTCAAATCAACCACTCACATTTCCTGCCCCCTGCTGTCTCTGTTTCAAAGGCAGCAACAGGGTGGAGGGAAAGAGCAGTAGCCGGTGCTGGGGGGAACCAGCTTTTAAGACTTTTAAGCCAGTTTAAGCCGGTTCCCCCCAGCACCGTGTCCACAGTGCCACCTGCCCACCCCACCCCTGAGAAAGGGGAGGCTGCCGCAAAGCAGAATCCAAGCTCTGCTGAAATAAATGTAAGTTTTTCCACTAACTTCTATAGAGTAGGGATGTAAGCGAGTAGTTGCCTAGTCAACTAATCAATAAGTCTAGGCTTATCAGTTAGTCAAGTTGACGACTTGCATCACTCTCTCCTTGCTGCCTCTGTATCAGAGGCAGCAATGGGGGGGAGCAGGAGCTGGTGCTGGGGGAACCCAGCTTAAAAGGGGGTTCCCCCCTGCACTTTTTCTGTGGTGCCACCTATACCCCTCTTCCCCCCCTCGCCCACCCCTCCCCGTTCACTACTGCCTCTACTTGAGACAGCAGCATGGCGGGGGAAGTAAGAAGAGGCTGCTCTGGCTGCAGCCCCTATCCACAGTGGCCTGGGCTGGCCATGGGCAAAGGCTGCTCCGGCAGCAGCGCCTGTCTGTGGAAGGTCCCAGCTCCATGCTGGAACCCCTCCATGGAAAGAGGCTGCTGGTCCTGGTGCAAGCCAATACTAAGCAAGCCCAGCTCAGTCCCAGCTCATGCTGGGTCTGGGACGTACCCCTGCTGAGGCTCTGCAGTTTAAATGGAGTAGGAGCCAGGCTGCCTGCCCACCCAGCTCTTCCTACATTTAAACTGCACAGCTGCAGCGAGGATAATTCCCAGACACGAGCCGGGATTGAGCGCCTTCCCTTATTGACTAATTGTGTAGTTGATAAAAATTCTATTGACTACACGATTAGTGAAATACTCACTTCTTAACATACCTAGTACCTATCCTGAGTATTACTGAAAATTCCTCAATACATAGTAAGAAAAGGAAATTGAGTAACAGCTTCTTATCCCAGGGAGCTGAACAACCACTTCTGTATCTAAGGGAGGGCACTATCTTTTCAAGGTTTTCCCTTTTCAGTCCAGGTCTCCTGAAGACTTGCCCCTGAACTGACTGGGTACCTTCTCCTCTTCCTTAGAGCCCCAATCAAAATTCTCCTGATTGGGTTTTTCTGTATTAGAGTCAGAGCTCCTCCAAGCAGGATGGAAAACTGACTCACTGGCTTGACTCTGAGCCCTATCCCTTATTAATGCCAGAGTTAACTGGCTTGAACAGGCAGAATTAACCCTCAGTAAAAGTAAAGGTTTCTAAACAAATGGTTGGGAGAAACTGAACAGCCAAATTGTTCCTCTTTAGAAAGGATAAAAATCTGGTGCCCTGACCTGAAGGGCAGAGTTTAGGTCAGGAAATAGCAGCAACAACATTGTACCACCTCCAAATTCCATAATGGAGAACATTAGCCCTTACCTAATGAATTGAAAGAGAAAGTGCAACCAAATACAATATTTCTTACCTGTTCATTAACTTTTTTCTCTTTTTCTAACTCCTTTTCCATATCTGCTAATTCTTTGTCTTTTTGTTCCAACTGCTTTTCCAATTGACGGATCTCATCACGCAAAAACCGAGTATCACGACCACCAGCAGCTCGCTGTGCCATCTTAGAGGAATTTTAAAAATTAACAAATGTCCATGTTTTTCTTCATATTAAAAATGTAAGACAGCTAGTGAAAAAGATATCTGCATGGAGGTAACAAAGTTTTCAAACACGGTTTTAAAAAACAAAATAATGGGTCATGCGTCCAAAGGCAGGATGGGGAACCATTTTTGGGTTGGAGGCTACTGACCCACAGAAAAATCAGCCGAGGGCCACACAAACCCAAACCCTGACTGATGTGGCTCCAACTGAGGAGAAAGATGCTCCCACATTCCCCTCACACACCAGAGCCTAGGTGTACTGAGCCTAGTAGATTGTGTGCTCCAGCCCAGTGTGGGTTCCCCAATGCTGGGGGGGAATAAGCCTCGGGGGCCAGATCCAGACAAGCTGGGGGATGCATCCGGCCCCCAGGCCTGAGGTTTCCCATCCCTAATATAGTGTTTTAGTATCTACAAATAAATCACTTGAACGTAAATCTCCAGAGTCATTGAAATAAAAATCTTCCTAGAGATCTTCATACATACACAGTGCTCCCCAGATACGTCTTGGTACTATTCCAAATTAATACTGAAATTAACTACCATACATGGCAAATACATTTCTTTCAGCGGCATTCCTTAGCAGACCTAAGAGTCTGATCCAAAGCCTAGACTAGAGACTCTGTCCTCAACGTGCCAGTGTGGAAGAAAAGGGGAACATTTGGTTGGGCAGCAGGGAGAATATAGTATCCCCAGAAGAGGGATCATGGAGGAGAGCCTCTGCCTGAAAATATCCCCCCTCCAGCACACCTTCCTCCAAAGCAGACCAGGGAAGGATGATGCTGGTTGGACCAAAAGAGTGGACTTGCCATTCCCAGTAGAACAGCAGGGAGGAAAGCACAGGCTGGATTCAGGTCCCTCTTCCTCTTTGGGTTTGTTACATCCCATTGGCCAGCTGAGAGGAGGATTGGTAGCAAGCTGGTTCTCATTATTCCCCTTCAAAATTTAAACTTTCCTGTGCTACACAAATCTCTTGCCTGTTCAGCTGCACAGACTTCCCTCCTTGCTAGGTAGATACGGAGCTGTGTTTCCTCACAGAATTGTGGAGGCACAGTTGGGATAAGAAATAATAGGATTTAGAAGTCTGATACTAAGATATAATATAAGAATGCGTCATTTGTCACAACCTGAAGTTCTCCAGTAGGAGTGTAAGAGTGTAGCTGTTTAAACAGGTAACAGATAAGCAGGAGTTTATTGGTTACCCAAATGGCTACACATGGCTCCCCGTCTGGCTCCCAGGGAGCTGCCTTCTGTCCCACACTGTTGCCTCTGATACAGAGGCAGCAGAGCATGGTGGTAGGTGGGAGCCAGTACAATTAGAGACGGCAGCATGAGGCAGCAGGGAAAGTCGGTATGTGAGGCAGCAGAGGCAGCTGGGAAGCTGGCTGCCACCCCGCATGTAACTCAGACAGATTTTAACATCCTTAATGTCCAGCGTGGATAAAGACTAATAGAGTTTGCTCTCAGATTTAAATGAACCCCATTATGCTAATGGGTCTTGTGCCTGTACACAGAAGATGAGGCCTGAAATCTTTCAGACAGAGGCTTTTCCTTAGTACTCTCCATTCCATGCAGGGAGACAGGGTTAAAGAACTCAGACATGACCTGAATCTTTGGGTTTTGAGTTTATTTTACTGGAGTTGCTAGGGTCTATGTTAGATTTGCTGGATCCTAAGGCAAAAATGCTGAAGCCCAAGTCCCACCACCTGGGGCTAAAGCCAAAGCAACTTAGCTTTGAGGGCTCCCAAGCAATTGCCCTGCTTGCCAGACCCTAACACCAACACTAATTATAGAATAACAGAGGGGTACTGAGGTCAGGTAGAAATGTTGTTGTCAGAAGGGGGTCAAAATACAATGAAGTTCAATAAATGCTGGGTTCATTACTGGGAGTCCTGTCCTGATGCACTCACTGGACCTGGTATGTGACAGAAGGTGGAGACATATACCATCTCTACCCAGTATTAGTTCATAAAGTTCCAGTCTGCTGCTTAAAATCTATTCCACTATCTGTCTTTCATTTATTTGAATTGCCTGAAAAGAGATCAATGAGAATCTTTTAATTGAATTCTATACACTTTTGATCAGTCCCTAATATGTACACTTATTGAAGATTTTTTTTTAAATTCTTTATCCTAGCACAAAACCCACCACCTTTTTTAAAACATTTTAAAAGAGATTATTTCTTCATGCTCAAAACTCAAATAATGTCAGAAACTACACCCAAGTTCACAGAGAGCTCTAGAAACTAATTTAATTTAAAAATAAACATACCTCTAATTCATTTTCTAGTTTCATAACTTTTGCTTTTAATTGATTTTCTGTTGAAATAAAAATAGGACATACTGGGTTATCCAATTCCTCTAAGCAAAAGAAATACTTATGAGAACTACAGTAACAGCAGCAATCTTCATTCCCATTTATCAATATTGGGGTGAAATCCTATCCCCTTTGAAATCAAGGAAACCAATGGCAAAATTCCAATGTGGCAAGGATTCCACCTATAATTATTTAATCCTAATGTTTTATCCATGTAATAAGTAATTTTGTTCATAGCTATTCTAAATGCTTATTCTGAAGGATTGCTCACCAAATTTAGCTTGCTCCTCCCCAGCTTTTTCAACTTCTTCTAATGCCAGCTCTACCTCTTGAGCTTTCATCTAACAAAGAAATACACATAGTAAGAAAACATATTTACCCCAGGCCGATTTATAAAATGGTGATAACCTACACAAAAATCTCATGCTAGAACCAATGGAAATTTTACAAAAGGGAAGCAATCTTTTCTTTATCAAACCAGCCTCCAAATTTTTTCACTTGATCCACATTTACATAAGAATTGAGATACATAGAAAAATACCTAGCTCTTGTATATGGCTTTTCACCATACATCTCAAAGCACTTTACAAAGATAGCAGTTTAATTTATCCCCATTTTACAGACAAGGAAACTGAGATACAGAGAGGTCAAGTAGCCTACCTAATATCACCCTAGCCAGTGGTTGAGCCAGGAATAAAACCAGGTACTATCCAAGTACCACTCGGGTGCTCTATCTACTAACCCACAGTGGGTATTTTTCCAAAGGTGTTATAGTAACAACTATAAACCTATGGTACTATGTATTCAAAAGTGCACACCCTGAAAACTACAGAAAAAATCCCTACAAAATACAGACTTTGTGACCTGCCTAGCACTGCCATTTATAATACATCTATGACAGGATATAAGATTTCAAAAGAGTAATTTTGAGATAGGGAGAAGAGTGATGTTTTTTGATTAAAATATGACCATTTAGATCACAATTCTAATCATTTAAGTATTTGCAACAAAAAGTAGTTTATAGGATGTCCATGGAAAGGTTATGATTTGCTGAATATGATTATGCTAATGTCATGAATGTATCATTTTGATATTTGAACATATGAATATTAGCTGTGTACCTGTATTTCAAATTATTGGCATTAGTTAAGATCTATGAGGAAATCAGACAGCACAGTGTGAAGGGATGATACATGAATGCATTATAAAAAGTCATGTTTTTAAAAAATAAGATTAATACAAACCTTCATTAGTGACTGTGTAATTTTAAAAAGATGTACTACATGTTCAAGATTTTCACTTTTTAAGTCATTTCCTTCTACCTAAATAAATATAGACAAGAATTTGATTTAGTTAAGCATAACAAAAGTTAAATAAACACACTTAATGCTACAAACACACTATACTAATTAATTAAAGAATGTATAATAAAATTCTTAAAATTTACTTAAAGTACCTTGGATACTGTTTCCAGCAAGCTATCTGCCAGCTCTTCTTGACGAGGCAGAACATCAGCATCAATTCTCATAAGCTTCTTCCAATCTAAATTGGGTGGCATCTTGAATTTAAAATACTTTTTTCTGTAACAATAAAATAATCATCAGCAAACACCAATACTATATATGAACTTGTACTTATGATTCTCAAAAGCAATCATCTGAATGGCAGACACTCATGTTAAGAACTATCCACTAATCCCATAATAGGGATGTTAAATTTCAATTAATCAACTAATCTAGGAGTCAATGGCATTTCCATTGACCACTTGATTAGTCTATAAGGGTATGTCTACACTAGCTCGTTAGTTCGAGCTAGGTAGGCAAATGA
>CM057845.1:69693157-69710195 GCA_030068395.1 Apalone spinifera
TTGCCCTCATTTGCCTACCTAGCTCGAACTAACGAGCTGGTGTAGACATACCCTAAAGGGGGCACTCGCTATTCCCAGTGCCTCTCTCCCTTTGAAATGTACAGGAGCCGCGAGCGGCTCTTCTACATTTCAAAGGGAGAGAGGCAGCGGGAACCGTTGCCAGCGCGGACCGAAGCAGTCCCTGCTGGCACCGATTCCTCTCTGTGCTTCTCCCTATGAAATGTACAAGAGCTGCAGGCAACTCTTGTACATTTCAAAGGGAGAAGAGAAGCAGTCAGGACCAGCAGGAGCAGGACTGTTTCAATTCCCACTCATGCCATTTTCCCGCTACCCTCTGCCCCTCCTGCTCCCTCCCCCGTGGAGACAGTGCTGGAGGGAACTGGGTTTTAAGCTGGGTCCCCGCCAGCACCAGCTCCTGCTCCCCCACCCTTGCTGCCACTCTCTGACAGAGATAGCATTTGCTTATTGGGTAGTCGACTAGTCACTTACATCCCTATCTTACAATGCGGTACATTGTGTTTCTATGTGAATGCACGCCAATCTTTCAATCAAGAAAGTCTCTTAGAATTAGGGATATAAAATCAGTTCACCAATTAAGTGGGATCCCACGTTGGGGCAGGGGATGACAGCAGGAAATGATAGCCCCAAGCACAAGGGGGGCCAGGTTCAGTTTCCAGACCCACCACGTGTGTGGTGGCTGCTCCTGTTCTCACACACACAGACACACCCATGTGTCAGCCAGCCCCTGACACCCGTGGGGCTACGGCAGTCCTCTGCCCATGGCGGGCCACGGGCAGGAGGCTGCTCCTGGGTACTGGTTAACCATTGCATTGCAAACATCTGACTACCTGGAATCCATTTCTGTAAGAGAGCAAAATTCTTATACAGGTTGGACCTCTCTGGTCTGGCACCCTCGGGACCTGAGTTGTCCTGGATGAGGGAGTTTGCTGAACCAGGGGAGGTCGATGTTCCCCTGCTAGTTGCCCTGCTGCAAGCTCATCTCTCTGGGGCTCTCCACTCTACCACTGCCCTGCTAAAGCTGGCCCAGCTGAGGTTCCCCGTCCTGCTGCCCTCCCACTGGCTATTAGCCAGGGGATGAAATGGTGTCCTTGGCCTCTGTTTGTCAGAAGCTGGAGAGGGATGGCAGGAGACAAATTGCTTGACATTGTCTTCGGTCCACCCCCTCCGGGGCACCAGGTGCTGGCCACTGTTGGCAGATAGGATACTGGGCTAGATGGACCTTTGGTCTGACCCGGTACGGCCATTCTTATGTTCTTATGTTCACTGTGCCAGGGGTTCCCACAGGTTGGCCAGCCCTGCTGCCTCTAGGGGCTCTTGGCTGGGATGTCTGGCTGATGCCAACCCTGCTACCTCTAGAGGTTCCTCAAGGTTCTACAGGCTGCCTGGCTGCTGGTGGCCCCACTGTGGCAGCCCGGGCTCACTGCCACTAGGGGTTTATGGACCAGGGCCGCTAGGCTGGCCACTGCCACCAGGGATTCCCCTGCTGGGGCCAGGACTCCCCTGCTGTCACCTGGCCCCACCACCAGAGTTACCCAGCCGGAGCTCTCAGGCCACTGCCTGGCTCCGCTGCTGCCAGGGGTTTCCCAGTCAGGACTGTCCGGCCATCCGACCCCCGCCACAGAGAGGTCTCTGGGGTTCTCAACCTACCACCGACTCTGCTGGTTGGGGTCCTCCACCTACTAACCCCACTGACTCCAGGGGTTCCCCACCCAGGGAAGAAGCTTCTCGGTGTCACCTGGCCCTGCTGACACCGGGGTTCCTCTGCCCAGCTGCTGCTGGCCCAGCTGAGATTCTGCAGAATGCAGACCCTAAATTCTCCAGGCTCATTTCCACTCCTGGGGCTCTTTGATCCAGTGTGATGGGGCAGACAGAGCCTGACCTCCCCACTAGAGGCCTTTCGGCACTCTGGCCAGTAGCAGCAGCAGTGGAGAGGTCCTCCGAGCAGGGTACAGGGGAAGCCTGCACTGCAGCCAATCAGGGTATGGAAGGCTGCTATATAAGGAGCTGCTAGCGAAGGCCAGGCAGTTCCAACCTGGAGCTCAACCCAGGTAGATCTCTGGGCTGATTGGGAACACAAGCACCTTGGACAGCTCCGAGTGGGAATTGAGCCCATGCAGGTAAGTGGCACTAGATCCTTTTGCGAAAGGCTAACCAGCGGTAACTCTGAGGAATCCCGGACAAGGGGAACTTTGCAACTAAGCCCTAGAGAAGGGCTAAATGAGACGGCATCCTGGGGAAGTGGCCCAGGGACACAACCAGAATTATGGACTCTGAAACCTGGCAGGTAACTGCTACATAGAAGGTCCCTGGGCTGGGACCCAGAGAAGTGGGCAGGCCTGGGTCCCCCCTAACCTCCTACAAACTACACCTGAACGAGGGGATAAAGAGGAGGCCTGAACCTTGGCCACGGATTGGACCATGCCTTGCCTGCAAACAGGTGAGGTAATTATTGCGTGACCCCCTTCAGCCACTAAGGAGTGCTCACAGACAGGACTGAATCTGTTACACCTAGCAACATCTGTAGCCTTGCCAGACCAGAGTTCCAGATTTGGGACTACTATCATCATCATTTTGCTTACTGTGACTGTAGCTGTATAATCCAGCAGTTTACCAGCCAGTCTGCTGTGAGAATAATAAAAGTGTGAAAGAGAGTTCATCTATCTGGAGCGGCACTCCAATTAAAAGCTTTCCATCATATTGGACATAATAAGAAATGCATTAAATATATCCACAAGGGGACTGGAGTTCATGAATTGATACATTGACGCTGGATGCTCCTACCATGCGCTGACAATAGCCCCAAACTACCAATTTTGCCCTGCTATGTTTAAAAACAGAAATAGTATATTTTTATATAATCTATATATTTCCCTAAATAGATGGATGGCAACAATGCTGAATAAACTATTTAAAAATATATATATATATATTTATTCACTCCATTGATGCTAGCTGGCATACGGAATTGGGACAGATATTTTGTAAATGACAATCTCTTTCAGATATCCAGCGTCTTCACTGGGGCCCAGTCTATTTGAAAATCCTCTTCCTTTTTTTTTTAATGTCATAAGAGGTGAGTAATTCACTCATCATGTAGTCAATAGGCTTTTTATCAACTACACAATTAATAAGGTAAGAAGCACTCAGTCCTGGCTCGCACCAGGTCCAGGTGCTACGCTTGCTTCGTGCTGCTGCCTGTCAGGTAAGTGACACCGCGGAGACAATGCTGAGGGGGAACCAGCTTTTAAGCCAGCTCCCAACAGCAATAGCTCCTGTTTCCCTCCCATTTTGCATACTCTGATACAGAAGCAGCAAGAGGGGTGGGGAAATGCGAATAGTCAACTTGACAAACCGATAAGCCTAGGTTTATTGGTTAGCCAACCACTTTCTTGCATCCCTACTTCTAAGCCCTCCCTATGCCTAAGGCTATGGGAATGTCACACATTTCTGGGAATTGGCACAACTTGTTCTGAATTACCTCAGCCCAGTTTTGCCCCTTTTTATGTTCCATATAATCATTTTCCAAGGATGACATTACACATACAGTATCCATATATTTTTGATCTTTCCCTTTTCCTGGATGACAGGGGCAGGCAGCTGCAGTATGTCATGCAGAAAAAATTCAAGGATCTTTTGAAACGCTAGTTCTGTCCAGTTAATTAGGAGAAAAGAGCTTAAGAGAGAAAAAATATTCTAAGTACAAGATGTGTCAGAGTAGCAGACCACAAAGAACAAAAGGCTGAGACTGCAAATTATGCAAACAGGCTATTGGCATCATGAAAACACAGGCTATGAAATGTGAACAATTAGTTCTGAAATAGAACTATGGATCTTTGTCCGTAGACAAATGTTTGAGGGCTTTACCATCCCTAACACAGGACTGGCACATCCAAGAATGTAAACAGAGAATAATTTTTTAACAGTCCCACTCTAGAATTCTGCCATTCAACCAGTCCTTTACTATCCCTCCACACCTTTCGTATCCTTCCTGGTTTCTAATTAGTTAATGACTCGAACAAGTTACGCAAACCTGTAGGCTATTATATTTTAGGATACCAACTTTGATTGTTTAAGCAAGATCTGAATGAGTTTGGAAAGAAGACTACAGCAACGCACCTTGCTTGCACAGACATATTCTCTTAGCCCAGATGCCCATCATGATGGAGCTGTTTTGCCTAAATGATCTCTTTTGGAGGAGGTATTGGATTGCAAGTCACTTTATGACATGCACAGCTAATATAATGTTGTTACTGTTGGTGTGGAGAAGTAGAACTGTGCTTGGCACATCCCAGTTGAGGGCTCTATCCTCAACTGAACTATATTCACAAAGCAGAGAGAAGGGGTGCCAAAACCCAGTGGAAATGAGGGGGTGGGAACAAGAGTTTGTACTTGGTGGTGGGGGCTCTGCCTAAGGGTCTTAGGTACCATTTGACTTTCTCTCTCTCTCTCTCTCGCCACTGCAGATGATCTCCTTATAGGCAAAGATGAAGCTCAGAAGTCCATACTGATATTAGCTCTATGTGCTGCTTTGGATACTAATGATCATGAGGAGTTATTGACCAATTTGTTTGCGGGCCCACGTGATAGTAGATGGGGCTGATTTTAGATGGCTCAGGGTTATCAAATGGCTCCTCGTCTCTGAAAGTCATGTCGTGAAGGTCTCCACTTAGTTACCCCTCTTCTTCATTGTACAATATGTATAGAATCATTGAGATACTGAGGAAATATTGTAATGCTATCAATATGGTGATCACACAGAACTCTGACATCTTTTCATCTCACCCAGCCAGCATGGTAAACTGCATTACCTTGTATCTGTATGAAATCAGAACATGATTGAGATGTAGTTCAATCCAAAATTATTTGGATTATATTAAATACAAAGTGTTATAGTCAATACTTTATGTGAAGAGAGGATGGATAAGTGAATTCAATCTGAGACTTATGAACCTGTGGGTGCCAACTCATAGAGGACTCAGGGGATACAGAGACTTTTACACTGATCTCCTGGATCAGAGATATGCATAATATTTTACCAAAAGGTGGTATGTGAGCTTTCTACAAAGAGCCAGTATCACATTAGTGCATTTTATTAATATCAGCAGAACTGACATAAATGGGGCCTTAGTGGTGCCTTAATCTTCGTATTCATGTCCGTCAGTGTCAAAGAAGCTATTTGCATGTATATGCAACCACACTTAAGTTGCAGCCCTCAGCATGTGCTGTGAGTACCATTGTGGCCCCGGGGCTTCCAACGACGAGTAGCTACCTGCTGCCCAGAGTTACAGGGAGCTGGGACAGGCTTGCTCAGGCTGAGGGCAGATGGTAGGACCCTGGCAGCATGACCCCATCACAACTAGAGACCCCGCCCTCCTATTGGCCAGGGACGTATTTAAAAGCTTGACACGCGCGCCCCACTTGCCTCTCGCGCCTACACCGGCCCCGGGACCGGCAGCCTCGAGCGGCACAAGCCCCGCTCCGGTCCACGCCCTCCCGCGGTGCGTGGCCGCAGTCAGGCTCCTCAGCCACGCAGGGCCCGCCAAGGGGAGGCGCGGCTCCCTGGCGAATCACCGGACAGCGGCACCCGAGCGGGGAGAAGGCAGGAGGCGCCGCCACCGCCCCGACGGGGTACCTGCCCCACAGCTCATCCCCTCCCCCGCCGCCGCGCCCTCCTGCCTCACCCGTCTCCGTTTAAGCTACTGGAGGCAACGGCCGCTGCTAGGCGACGCCATCAAACACCGCTCAGCCGGCGCAGCGGGGGACCCGGATACACGCAGATGACTCAAAACTGGCGGGGGCCTACAAGCCCCAGCGTGCACAGCGCACACGGCAGAGACTGCCACTCCCGGCATGCACCACGCCAGGAAGAGCGAGGGCGGTTCTCAATGGCACAAAAGAGGCCGCGGTGGAAGGGGGGAATCTGCCACGCCTAAGTCTTGCGAAGACTACATTTCCCAGCAGGCCGCGCGTCCCCTCAGGGGACTACAGGTCCCGGTACACTAGGCAACCTTAAACCAGCCGGCACGCTGGGACCTGTAGTCTGGGGGGGGGTAGCTCCCGGCAGCCTTCGGGTAAGGAGTGACTTTCGCGCTTGCGTAGTACAGAAGGGAGCGTCCCTTGTAGTCTGTGTAGCGCGGTGGCTGTGGAGCGAGTGATGTTCATTCGCGGCAGGGAGAGCGAGTTACCCGCACAGCGCCAGGTAGGGGAGCGCTGCAATGGCGGGCGGGCGGGCGCTTTCCCCAGGCGAGTAGCGGTAGCGGTAGCGGGGGCACAGCCGGGAGGGGGGGGTGTTGCTGGAGCTCACCCGCCCGGTAGCGGCTGCCCCTCCCGTCTCCGGCCGCCTCGGCATGGGCAGCCGGGCGGGGCTGCCGTCTCCAGAGCTGCCCCTGCTCTCGAGTCTTGCCTCCGCGTGGGCTGCGCGTCCTTCGTTCCGGGCCCGCCTCAGCCGTTCGCCCCTCGCCGCCTGCGGGGACGGGGCTGTTCCGCGCTTGCAGAGCAGGGGTTTGCCCTCGGCTCCGGCCCCCTAAGCAGCTCGGCGCCCCGGGGGTGGCAGCACTGAAGTGCTACTGGTCACTTTTCGCTGGCTTGTTGCGACAGGGGGCTTCTTGGGGCGGGGACCAGCTGCTTGCGTTGTACAGTGCCTTGTCCAGCAGGTCTCCCCGTTCTCCTTACAAAGAAGCTATGGGTATGTCTACGCTACAGAGTTGTTTGGGAAAATGGCCATTTTTCCAAAAAAACTCTAGCTACATCCACATTGCAATCATGTTCTTGTGAAAGAAAAGCAAAAGAACAGAGGGGGTTTTTTCCCAACATTGGTAATCCTCATTCTATGAGGAAGAAGCCTTTTTCCTAAAGAGCTCTTTTGGGAAAAGATGTGTGTGGATGGGGAAGAGGGAATTCTTTTGGAGGAAGAAGGAGGAGGAAAAAGCACAGGTACTTTAGTGGCCACGCCATCCATGGTAATCACAGTTGAAATGCAAGATAATGCACATGGCTTTTTCGACAGGCTTTTGCAGTGTGGATGCTGTCTTCCAGAAGTTTTTCTGGAAGATCTCTTCTGGAAAAGCTTCTTCCAAAAGAAGCCTGCAATCTAGACACAGCCTATAGGAAATATTAGGAATGTTCAGCAACAAACCCAGGAGCAAGCTGAGCTGGGTTTCTCTCGTTACTATTCCTACCAGGTATTCTTTCTTGGGAATAGATGTTATTGCATACACGTTTTCGGCAATTACAGGAAACCCCTGCCTTTCGACAGCCTGAGTTGCAACCTCCCATGCTTACAACCATTTTTTTAATACGGAAGGGGCTAATAACCCTTGACTTACGTCCTCAGCCAGCATTTATGATGGTGCATAGTGCCTATTGTAAATGTTGGTTCGAGTTATGATGCCCCCATCTTGTGATGCTTCCCCCAGAAACCGATCATGTCAGAAGTCGGGGGGCCGCCTGTAGTCTTTCCTAATGTGCATACCTGTCTCATTCTAATTCTAGCAGCTCTCCTCCAGGAAGTGCTCACATTCTAAGGGCTTGTCTTCACCCCATGGAAGATTGCCACTGCTGCAATTGATCATCTGGACTTCAATTTAGAAAGTCTAGTTAAAACTAGATTCCCATAAGCTTCCCTGAACTAGACTTGCTAAACCCAACTCAGAGGATGCCCCCGGTGGCATCTGATGGTACTCCTGCGAGGAGTAAGGGAAGCCATGGGGACACTACCAAACTTGACTTAAGTTGCTGTACCCTAAGCTAAGCTCCCAGGTATAGTGTAGACCTGGCCTAATATAGCTTCTTCAGAGCTCACTTTTGCTCTTTTCTGGGCATGGAGCTGCGGTAACCAATCCAAAGTTAAATAAAAGCCGCACTTAAGCCATATCCATGCTAAGAGCAGCTGTGCCATTCTAGTTCTGCAGAGTAGATGCTTTTTATATCAATGGAAAGGATCACTCTATCAGTGGCATTAAACTTCTCTCAGGGAGGTGGGATGAACATCTGGTTAAGACTTCTAATTTTTGGAGTCAATATAACTACATTGCAAAGGATCCAACATTTTTTTCATAAACCTGAGGGATAAAGCTATGTACAGTAGATCTAATTTTTAAGTCTTATTAAAGACTAGCTGCCAAGCCTTACTTAGCAGCAAGGAGCAGAAGGGAATATATAGAAACCCAGAGGAGACTAATAAACTTCACACTGACTTAATGCCTATTCACTTAAATTGGTTATGACGACAGTATAGGTAAATGCAAAATAATGTATTGTTGGAAAGAAAAATTGAGCTGTTCACATACCATACAAAATTCTTTAACTATCAACTTAGCAAATGGAAAACTTATTGAAGGTGTAGCATGCAGCTATGGTTGAAGGCACAGATGATGTATAAAGAACAGAATGGAGAATCCTACAGCAAATATCCTATTATATAAATATACGTGTGGTATCATTTAGTAAACTATGTGCAGTACCAGTCCCACTCTCCCTGTTTTAAAATGAATATTATAGATTTAGGGAGGGTTTTGAGAGAGGCAAACTGGCAGAAGGATGGAAAAACTCATGAGAGATTGGAAAGGCTGGAATTGACTTCCTCAGAAAAGAGATGAATAAGAAGGGATAGGATTCAAGTATACAAAATAAACGGTAAAGAAAAGTAAACTGGAAGGGTCTGTTCTATATGTATCCTAATACAAGGAATTGGGGGATAATAAAACTAAGTGCTAAGTTAAAACTAATAAACATAATTAAACTGGTGCATCTGTGACGGGTGTGGATACTAAGGATGTGAACATGTGCACAGTTAACCAATTGAACCTAAGCTCACTGGTTATCCCACACTAGTAAACACTCACCCACTGCTTCTGTATCGGTATGGTAGGAACTGTGTGGTTTTAGGCTCCACAGCACCAGTCTCTCCCTAAGGCACCACCAGCTCTGGAGCCTCAGTGCAGTCTCCAGCTCCCATTCTCCAGGTCTCTGGCTGGATTACTTCTAGAACTCCTGCAGCAGATCCTTCTTCTCTGGCATCCAGCGCAGGCAGCTGAGCATCTCCCTTTTATACTGCTTCAGCACTTGGAGCATGCCCACTTTGGTTGGAGGGGTGGGGGACAACTTCTACCCAGAACAACTGCACTGCAGGCTCTGCAGTATAATCTTTATACTGAAGAGCCTACAGCATGTAACCTAACTAACTGCTTTTTAACATCCCAAAGCTTTACACATGTTTATATACTATTTAACAGGACAGTGATTTTCAGTAGGTTATGAATTTTCAAATGATACATAAGAAATATTTTATAGTCTATAAAAGTGGAGTATATGTGATACTGGGTGTCACATGGGGTTCAGAATGTCACAGTGTGGTGTAATATTTTTACATTGCAAAATACTTAGACTCTTTGCTAGCTCTCCTGCAATGACTGTTTCACCAATGTCAAGGATAAGCTATGAGTCAAACTCACAATGCAGTGTTGGCTGAGAATAGTTGATATCCCAGGCACAAAAGAGCGAATCCGGTCTGATGATAGAGATTGTCAGAATCCCTGTCAGGTTAGCTCAGTGGTTGGCAATTGTGGCTCAAAAGAGTTCTCTGAGGGCGGGCCTTGAGATTGCTTAACATAAACAAACTAAACTTTCTCAGGCACTTCTCTTCTCTTTCCCTCCCCTGCCCAGCTCCCAATGGACATGGTTCACTGTTCCTGGTCAATGGCAGCTGCAGGGAGCTGTACCTGCAGATGATCACCATGAACAAACTGTGTTGTGGCTTGCTACCAGAGAATCCTGATGGATAACAGATTGCCCACCACTGCCTTAGCTTGTTCACTTCATGTAGTTGCAGGGTTTTTATGTAGTCTTGTAATAATAAAAAAGATGGCATGGGGTAGAGTGTGGGGCACAGCTGATGGTTGAGCATTGAGTGGCCTATGGCACATTGGAAAGTTGTTGCCTCTAACTCCAGCCTCTCTGAAGGTGGTGTCTATGCAAGGAGCTATATATTAACTTCTGAAGACCCGCATTTGATTCCAATGCCTGGCCACCCCTACTCTGCAACATCTAGTGCTTAGCCACTGAACATTCACAGGAATTACCAGGTAAGCTGTCCTCAAAGGTACAGTGCATACACCAGTTTGTTTGGTTCAGCTTAGTATCAGCTGCAATATAACTTCACGATTCTTAAAATATAAGGCATCAGGGGCTGGACACCCCTACCCCAGCAGAAGGAGTTGTGTGGAAGTGGAATGACACAGCAGACTCTGTTTCACTTCATCACCATCTTCCAGGCCTTCCTGGTTGCTCTCCTGACCCCTATTACCTGTCCCAGCCTGCCTGAGGCCCTGTGAGCTAACCTGAGTATGGCGGGAGACCATTCCATCCATAGGACAGTTGGGGCAGCCGCCACAGGGCTTCCAAAGTATGGGGCCCTTTGTGGCCGTGCTGAACTGTTCTATGAGCGGGATGGCTCTGCCCACAACTCCCATGGGCCACAAGGATGTGCTGACAGTGGCATAGAGCTAGTAACTGGAAGCTGCTCTTGCCCTGCTGCGCTACCAGTGCTGATTTCATAGACCCCTGGTGTGGGGCATTATATTGCCCAGTATGGCAGGGAAGGCCAGGGAATGAATGTGTGGAGGGAACATGGGGCAGCAGGCAGGGCTGGTGGGACACAAGGGGGAAGGCGCATGTGTGCGTGCACACACACGCGCGCGATGCTAGCTAGGGATGTTAAAAACAGGGTCATTGTGTAACTATTTACATTCACCCACAGGGTACATCTATACAGCAGCGTTATTTCAGAATAACTGACATTATTCCAAAATAACCAAGAGTATGTCTACGCTGCAATCCTTTATTTCAAAATAACGTCAAACTGGAGAACTCTTACTCTCTCACGACAACCCTCATTTCACAAGGAGTAAGGGAAGTCGAAGGAAGAGTGCTCTTCGACTTAAGCTATTTCGACTTAAGCTATGCAATTGAAGTTGGTCACTTATAGCCGAAGTTGCGTCTCTTAATTCGACTTTAGCCCTCCTGTGTAGATGTACCCACAGCATGTATCAGAGGCAGCAGCGCAGGGCAACAGCCAGCTCCCCTGGAGCCAGTGTGTGCCGGGGACTAACTTTTAAGCCAGCTCCAATTCCGCTCCCATGGAGCCAGTAGCAGTTCAGGGCTGTGGCTCTGCTACAGAGCCAGGAGCACAGGGTGTCAGCCAGTTCCCCGGGAGCAGGTTGGGAGCCTCCATATAACTCTTCACGGTAACCAATAAGCCCAGGCTTATCAGTTGACCATGTAAACAGTTATACTTTTACATCTCTAGTGTGCACTGGCACTGTCCCTAAGGTAAAACAAACTTCCAGTGTTTTCAGCCAACATGGCTGGGGTCCTCCTTTTGTGAATTCAGAAGTTGTACTTTTTGCCACCTAAATAAAGGTAACAAAATCTCTTCACATTCTTTTTATATCCCCAACGTTCATTGTTTTGTTTCTGGAGTAAGTATGATGCTTGTGGTTTATTCCCTTTTGTGCTTGCTCCAGGTTGCCTCCTTATTCTCATGTTGCTATCATGCAAATGGGCTTTTATTGTGTTAGTTGACAATTTGTTTTCTGTATGAATCAAGGCAAACTAGTGAACGTACATCCCTAGTAAATATACTTCTAGTCAAAACCTGTTTGTCAATTCTCCCTGGGGTACACATGCTCTAACATGCATTTTCAGTATGTATAAACTGCTCCTTAAATATCAGTTGAACATATATCTTGGAATAATTATGAGAACCCGTATAGCATGAGCTTTTATTAGAGACCACACGTGACCTTTTTTGCATAAATAAAATTAAAGTAATGTGTAAGCCTGATGGAAGCTGATCTAGAAAGCAGTGGACCCTTTGCTGGTTGGCATTGAGGTGTTTTATAGGGTTACACTGTGTTCCACATTGGGATCGTGGTAAGCCTAAGCTTCCTACATGCTTCCCAAGACCTCCTTGGGTCTGACTGTCATTGTCTGTCCCCTAATTCAGTGGTTCCCAACCACTGGTCTGTGGACCGGTACCAGACCATGAACCATTGGCTTCCGGGCTGTGGCACAGTGCAGGCCATGCCCATGCCTTGCTGATTGGCTTGGCAGGAGTGTCTTTGTTTAGCCAATGACTGTGTGCTATTAGTTCTTTAAATTGGACAGCGGTAACTGTGTCTAGTCACTTCCATCAAATACAATGGCTAAAAGATGATCAAGCAAACTTCCATGGATTTCTTTTTTGGAAAGAGTGCTTCTGTGAAAAAAGACAGTGACATTCCAAAGGATAAAGAGAGTCTACAGTGTTCTCCTATGTGCAATGAGGATAATCAATGCCGAAAAGTGAATGAAGAAAAAGAAAGAGCAACGTTCAATCGCAAGTATGACTCGTTGTATCTAAAGTATGGTTTTATTGTGTGTGGTGGTTCACAGGCTCCAAAAGTGCTGTATATGCTGAAACACTGTCCAATAAAGCAATGAAACTTTCAGAGCTAATTTGGCACTTAGAATCTAAACATCCCAATCTCAAATGATTGTTTTTTTTTAATGGGAAAAAAGATGAATTTGAAGGACAAAAACAATTATTTCTCAATAGTGTGTGTCTGCCCTCAAGCGTGGCTGCTTTGAAGGTGTTGTTTCTAGTAGTTCACCAAATTGCCAAAGTTGTTAAGCCTTTTACAGTTGGCAGAGAGCTGATGCTTCCTGCTGCAAAAGTTATCTGCCATGAACTGTTATGGGGAATGCCAGCTTGCAATGCTGTTGTCAGGATGATCAACAGAATACCTGAGGGTATCGAGGAGCAGTTGCTGGAAAGGATAAATGGATCTCCATGGTTTCGATTCAGGTGAATGAATCAACCGATGATGAAAACAAGGCAATGCTGTTAGTGTATGTGCGTTATATTTTTGACAATGACGTGCATGAATATTTACTGTGTGCACTTCCGCTGCCTACCAGTACAACAGGGACTGAAATTTTCAGAGTTTTAGACAGTTAAGTTTCAGGCAGGCTCAACTGGACTTAGTGTCTTGGAGTTTGGACTGATGACACTGCCACAATGACTGGAAGACTTTCTGGTTTTACAACCAGGGTAAAAGAAGTGGCACCAGAATGTGAGTCTACCCACTGTGTCATTCATCGCAACATTTTGGCAAGCCTTAAACTTTGTCCTGAACTTCTCGATGTTTTGCATGATGTGCTCCCTATCGTTAATTTTATCAAAACTCAGCCACTAAATTTGTGTTAATATGAATCGCTGTGCCAGGATATGAATGCCAAACACAAGCAGCTTCTCCTGAATATAGGAGTTCATTGGGTGTTGAGAGGGAAAGCCCTGACCAGCGTCTTTAAGTTAAGAGAACAGCTGCAGAGGTTTTTTGCAGATAAAAACTCACCGTTAGCTGCACGTTTTCATGACAAAATATGACTCGCTAAACTTGCGTATTTGAGCAACATATTCACTGCACTGAACAAACTCAATCTCTCACTTCAAGGGAGAATGGCATCCATTTTTAAAACAGCAGATAAAATCACAGCCTTCAAAACCAAGCTGGAAACGTGGATAGGGAAATTTTTGACATGTTTGATACTTTTGTGGAGTTTTCAGGAGAAGCTGTTGGACTTTCCAAGTCAGTAAATGAGCACCTGAAGTCATTCAGTTACATTTGAGCAATATTTCCCAAATTCAAAAGATCCAAGAATCTAGAGAATGGATCCATGATCAGTTTCATCCTGCCAACAAGGAGTTGTCCTTGCCACCACTGCAAGATGATCAGTTGATTGAGCTGGCACACGACAGAGGACTTAAAACTTTAATGCATCCTCATAGCTGTTGTCCTTCTGGATTAAAATAAAAGGTAAATATTCAGAATTCAGCACCCTAGCTCTTAAGACCTTGTTGCCTTTTCCATCTAGGTACCTTTGTGAAACAGGTTTCTCTGTAGTGACTGCTGCCAAGACCAGACATTGGAATAGGCTTGACATGAGAAACACACTGCAAGTCTTGCTGTCAAGCATAATGCATCAATTTATCTTGCTTGTGTTGGGCAGACAAGTCTAATGATTCCACTAATGTGATCTCATCAGTGATATCTTATGTACAGTAGAGCCTCGATTATCCGACCTTCCTTTATCCAACGTTCCGTGTTATCCGATCTGCCTGTGGCCGCCCAAGGCAATTGTGGTGGCAGCGGAGCCGGCAGAGCGGAACACGAAAGGGAAGGCACCAGACAGTGCAGAGACCAAGGCAGTGAAAGAGGAGGGAGCAGGGCCATGCAGCAGGATGCTGGAGACCATCCACCCCCATCCCCTGAAGGACGCGGAGCGCCCTGATCTCCCTCATCCCCTCCAGCCAGCTGGGCTGCCCCCGACCTCCCCAATCTCTCCCGGCTAGCTAGACTGCCCCGACCTCCCCGATCTCCCCCAGCCAGTGCAGAGAGCTCTGGGGCAGCGCAACTGGCCAGGGGAGATCAAGGAGGTCGGCGGCAGCACAGCTTCTCATGAAGCAGCCGAGCGTCTGCAGAGCGGCAACTGATGGAGAAAATACCTTGGACCCTGCAAGATATTTTCTGTATTATCCGACCATCCTTCAGTCAGATAATCGAGACTCTACTGCATAATTTTTAACAGCGGGGGAAGTAAAATATTTTGGGTAGTGATGTCTTATGTATGCTATGATTTTCAACAGTGGTGGAAGTAAAATACGTTGAGTAGCTAGTGATATGTTACTTTTTTTTTAAGGTGGAAAGCAAATATTTGGGGGGGGAGAATAAAAAAAATCTGTTACAAAGACGTGTTGTGTGCGTACAGATGCAATGTAAAATAGCATGTGACCTCTTAACATTAAGTATCGTGATGAATATGCAAATAAAATGTTTCTATACCTGGTCCTCCAAAAGTTTTTGAATGAGTTTGTTGGTCCGAAGTATAAAAAAGGTTGGGAACCACTGCCCTAATTAACAAACCTTTTCTTTCTCCATCTTCATCTGATTAGTCCTCTGTTAAAGTTCCCCATCCCCCAAACTATTTTCAACTGTTTATTGTCCTTTAATCTGTTAGGCAGCACAGCTGTGTCACTTTGTCCTGTAATTACCCTCTTGTTTGGTCTTCCTACAACCCCCTGCAAAACTAGAACAATACGCGGGAAAATTTTATAATCCAGTGACTTGACTTCATTAAGCAGGTCTTATACAATGTTAAACAAAAATTGCATAGCAATTTAATGACTGTTTTTAGTGCATGGTAAATTTACAAGACAACTGTAGACGATTCAAATTAAAGAAGGGTTTCAGTTTTAGTGTTTTCTCTAAATACTTGTTTTCTTCTTTATAGAAAATTCCCATAAGCATGTAGTAAAAGTGTGATCAAGAACAACACCAACACTGGTTTCCTAATTAGAAAAAAAAGTAAGTTCTCTTTATGAATTTTCTACTGAGAATGCAGATTCTCAGTCCACTTGAACAGTAAGTTAAACTTTTTGAAGTGATTACTTCCTTCACCTGACTTTGAGCATCCACGGTACTTGTTGAAGAACTTTATAAAGAATGTTTCCTTTATATTTCAAATGTTGGTTTTATAAGATTCGTTTACTTTTTAGTAGCTGTTTCCCACAAACAAAATTCTTTAATAAAAATACAGTTTTAAAATTCTGCAAAACCGTTAACTTATAACTTTGGGGTAACTCTATGCTGCAGGTGTCTGTCTGTCTGTCTATGGAATTGGAGCAAATCCGGTTGTATCTTAGGACCTGGCTGCAAACAATTGATTGGGAAATGTGTCTTGGATGGAGCTAGAGGCATGTAGATAAATGTAACAGTCAGTAGGTTTCCAGTATAAGGTAGTTGAAATGTGGCTGTCCTGTAATTGTACTAGTGTCAAGGAAGTGGATCTCCTTTGTGAACTGGTCCAGGCTAAGGTTGATGCTGTGGTGGAAGTTGTTGAAATCCCTGTGGAATTCTTCAAGGGTCTCCTTCCCATGGGTCCATGTGATGATGTCATCGATGTAGTATAAGTAAAATAAGATTAGTGGAGGACGAGAGCTGAAGAATTGTTCAAGATCAGCCATAAAGATGTTGGCATATTGTGGGACTATGTAGATGCCTATAGCTGAGCCACTGACTTGAACATACAAATTGTCCCCAAATTGGTAATAGTTGTGGCTGAGGACAAAGTTGCAGAGCTCTGTAACCAAGTGTGCAGTGGTGTCATCAGGAGTAGTGTTCCTGACAGCCAGTAATCCATCTTCATGTGGAATGTTGGTCTAAAGAGCTTCTGTATCCATGATGGCCAGGATGGTGGTGGTAGGAATATTACTGATGTTCTGTAGTTTCCCAAGGAAGTTGGTGGTATCTCAAGGGTAGCTAGGAGTGCTGGTAGCATAGGGTCTGAGGAAAGAGTCAATATAACCACAGATAATCCTGCTTGTAACTGTTCCAATGCCTAAGATGATGGGTCGTCCCAGATTTCCAGGTTTGTGGATCTTGGGTGGCAGGCAGAAATTTCCTAGTCAAGGATTTGGGGGTGTGTTAGTGTAGATTTGGTCCTGAGTTGTAGCAGGAAGTTTCGTGAGCAGATGGTTTTGGGTTTTTTTGGTATTCCTTAGTGAGATCAGAGAAGAGAGAAACCTGTAGAATCTGGTGTTGGTGAGTTGTCTGGCAGCCTCCTATTCATAATCTGTTCTGTTCATTATGACTACAGCACCCACTTTGTCAGACTCTTTGATTATAATGTTAGAATTGTTTTTGAGGCCGCGTATAGCATTGCATTCTGCGTGACTGAGGTTATGTGTTACGTGTTGTTAGCTGACAATGTCAGCCCATGCACATTTGTGGAAGCAATAGATGTAGAAGTCAAGACTGCCGTTATGACCATCAGGAAGGGTCCACATAGATATCTTCCTCTTGTGGGATTGGCAGGAAGAGCCGGGGGGTCAGTATGTTGTTCATTGGTGTATTGGAAATATTCCTTTAGACGGAAGTGGTGAAAATAGTCTTAGAGATCTCCTCCTCCTCCCCCCTCT
>CM057845.1:69728099-69752680 GCA_030068395.1 Apalone spinifera
ATCATTTATTGTTTTGCCTAAAAAGCAAGTACTGTCCAAACCCAGTCATAGATTACATCTAAAATATTTTAAATTTGATTTTTGCTGTTTAGGCTGCACTTCATATATCGGACCCAGTCCTCCGTGTGCTTAGCCACTTGCTTCACTTGAACTTCAGTGAGACTACTGACATTTAATTTTAAACATGTTGGTCCTGTTTTGATGGACAAAAAGAGTGTGTTAGTATAATGAGACTGAAAAGCCCCATTAGGATGCAAGCTAACACATTTTGAAGTTGTACTAGCTATTGGTGTTTTAGTCTGGATTTGTAATATTGTGTAAGTAAATATAAATGTAAAACTATAGCACAGCCAGTTATCACAGTTTCAAACATATTAGCCTCAGTTTTTTATTTCATAATAATATGCCTATATTTTAGACTGCAAACTTAATTTTTTCTCTTGTGAACATGTTAGTCTGTGCACTAACATTTTGCCTTGAATAGAAATATATTTCAGATTGTTTTATATATATACTGCTGCAGTCAAAACAAAATAATGGAGGAAAATAATGAGAGACAATGCTGTTTAGTGAAACCTGAGATGCTGGTCATTCAATATGCAGTTTCCATTGTTCAAGGCACTGCTTCTTTATTGAGGCCAGACATTAGAAGACACATGCCTTCTACTATTAATTTCATTCCTCTTACAATTCATAAATGTGGAGTTTTGCATCATTCTTATGAGTGATACATAAATGTTTACACGTTTCCATGGGAAATTAGTCCTGAATCTTTCGTTATGGCCAAAGACTGCTCACATCAAGGGTTTTAAAAGTTGCCTCTGTGCTCAGCCCTCTGAAGAAACTTAGGGCAGCCTCAGGCTTACTCTTAACTTATACCATCCTCCAATGTTACTAAGGAGCTGATACAGCAAGTGTTTATGGAAGCCCCAGCCAATTCCCCTTTCCCTATCCAAGCAGATTATAAATGCTGCAGAGATAGATTGGGAACTCCCAAGCCATTTTATCTTTATCCTTCTGCAGGATTTCCCTACACATGTGATGTTCTAGATGTCCAGCATCTAGAGTGATGTGGTACAAAGTGACAGCATTGCTGTGTAGGGTCTAAGCTGTAACTAAAAGGTCCTTATTTTTTTTCTTTTCTTATTTAGATTTGATAACCCAGCTGCTGTAAGTCCATCTCCTGCAAGGCAGCTGACTTTCAACTACCTCCTCCCTGTAAATGCTTGGCTGCTTCTGAATCCCTCAGAGCTATGCTGCGATTGGACAATGGGAACTATTCCACTTGTGGAGTCTTTCCTAGATACAAGAAATATTGCCACCATTATATTTTTTTGCTTTTTGGGATCTTTGATTGTCTTCAGTCTTCGATACCCTGGGGATTCCTCCAAGACTGTATTGATGGTAGGAGTGATGCATGGTTTTAGTCCTTTTGGTTACAGTGAAATGGCCTATGCTGGAAATAGTGGGAAAACTCTCAAGATTTTCTTAGCTCTTCCTTATATCACCTTCAGCACCGTTTTTCAGAAATAAAAGGATTCCATAGTTCCAGAAAAAAGAGGATTAACAAAATTTTCACCACAAATAGTTAAATGGAACTAGCTTATTTAAGGAGCCTTTTTATTTCTATCATTTAAAATATATGCTTTACTAATTGAAGCATCTCTTTTTATAATAGAATGTTCATTGCAAGTTTCCTCATGTAACACAGCTGCATACACTTTTTTTTTAATCCTTTTAGCTGTTAGATTTCATGCCAAAGCATAAGTGTCAAAGTGCCTGGAGCCCAATTTACCAGAAAATGGGAATGCATTACTGTATATTAGATATAATTATCCCTCAAGTACTGTAACATGCAAACAACACACTAGGTCAGAAAACTGCTTCTAATCTGCTGTCCTCTGGGATAATAGTGCAGAAAACTTGTTGTAGGCTGAATGTAGGTGGTCCAGCTGGCATGAAGAACCACTGATTTATATATCTTCTAAAATATTCTGTTTTCAAACCTTGGTCAAAATAGCTTCTATCATGAAACTTTCTTGTCCTCCTAGATGTATACCCTATTAAAAGTCACGTAACTTAAGTAAAATGAGCAAACCCAGTCTTTGTCCAATGACATCAATTGTAATGTAGATCTTACTAATTACTGATGTACAAAAATCTACAGTATAATTATGCATCTATCACAGTGATCTTGAAAATGGGGGAGTGAGGGGGAAAAGGGCTTTCACCCATCAGGTAGAGCAAATATATGAAAGAGCACTTATTATCTAATAAACTAAGTAAGCTTTAAAAGCTGCCTAATATCTTTTTCTAAAGTAATCCTCCAAAACTCAAATTCTTTTCACTGTCTCATTTTGAAACAGACTCAATGACTTTCAAGTGTGACTTGTTCTTATCCAGTGGCTATAAGGTGTTTTCTACAATTAAAAGTTTTGTTACTTTGGCTTAACCAACGTAGTTAAAATCGCAAACACCATCTTTCTCTTATACATCAGTGTAGAATACAGGTATACTGGTATAAAAGTGTTTTAGCTTATTCTGTTTCAGCAATGCAAAGTAAGCTGTATAGCACCTTATACCTGTAGAACTGTCTTCACATTTGGTCTTTTACCAGCAAAAAATAATGCCTTTGTCTCACATATTAGTGTTGATATAACTTAAACATAGACTGTGTCTTTGTTTGCCATCAGTGGGCCGCATCTGTTGTCTATAAAGCAAATCTGTCTTTATGACTTCTATGTTTTGTTTTGTTTTGTTTTTTATTCTTAACATGTTTTTTTACCTCTACATTTTTACAACATACATTGCTTATATAGCGCTTGCTCTGATCTACAAGATAGGGAGTTAAAATGGGCCTTTTTCTGAAGTGGTATATTGCATGCTTAGATGTAGAATAAGTAAAGCCAAGCCATTAGGCCTAATTGCAAATAGTGCAATTGTTAACCTAATTGCAGAATTGTTCACTGTATCAAGACAAAAAATGGCATATCAGCTCCTGGTATTGAAAACTGCAGAAAACCCTATTGACTCTGGTTCAGTTCTAGCAGGAACTTGTCTTGCCTGTTTTGAGCTCATGATTAAACCAAAATATAACCAGTAGTTCAAGCTATTCTGATGCCAGATATTTTTATGTGATGATTTAGAATTAAATTTTCTAATATGAGAACTTTATGGTACTAAGCATATGGCTATTGCAACTTCCATTGACTTAGGTGAGCTTTTCCCTCTTAGTTTTTTGACATAACTTTTTTCTCTCCTTTAGCTTCATTGCACCTCTTAATAGCTACAGAGCCATAGTTAAGGTGGCACTTGATGCTCTACAAAACTTAAGCAGATATATTCCTCTTTAGGTGTTTCCATGTCTCCATCACTGCTGTATTTCCTACCACATTTTAATTAAGTGACTATATCTGATTTTAAAGTACTTTCCCTATGTACTCTATATGAACTGGATAAACCAGTTTCACTATATGGTTAAACAACATTTTTTTTTCTTTTGCATCCCACAATTTGGCATTAGATCATTTTAAAATGCAGTTCTGCTTTATAAGTCATGTGAATTTGACAGCTACCTACTTAGTGGATTCGTTCCATGTGTGTTCATTCATACCTGCTTGGTTTAGTGACAAATAGAAGATGACTGCTTTTTACTGTTGTCAACACTTCAGCACTAAAGTACTTGAGAGAATAAGCTAGATTTTCCCTTTTTGTGTATTACCGGCAGAGAAACCTGAAGAAATTAAGTGTCTAGATCTCATTGAAATTGGGGTGCCTACTTCCTTTAATCTCCTTTGAAAATCCTAGTGAGAATTATTTGCTAACAGTCAATGGAAAAAACTTAAAAAACAAGTGGCCCTGTAGCATCTTAGAGATGAACAAAAAAATTGATAGTATCATGAGCTTTCATGGGCAAAACCCATGTCTTCAGATGAGTGCAGCAAGAAGCACAAAGAGGCGCTGGAACCTCACAATTTAAAGCAGAAAAAGAGGGGAAGGACAAAGGGGGGGAAATCCGTCAGTTATAGTGTACATGCTAAATGGCCTAACAGAATGGGTTGTAAGTGTCCAATACTCAGTTTTTTATGACATTTGGGTGTTGAATATAACAGCCCATTCACTAATGACTTTGTTCCAACCATAGGTGGTGAAGGTGTCACATTTGCATATAAAGGCCAGTTCTGCAGTCTCTCTCTCTAGTTGATTCCTGAAATTACCTTGCAAAAGAATGGCTACTTTTAAATCCATTAATGCAGCGGTTCCCAACTTCCAGGCCACAGCCTGGTGCTAGGCTGTGAACTGTTAACTGCTGGACTGCAGCAGCTGTGGAGGCTGTGGCAGACTGCCCAGCACCTCCCCTCCCACCACGGCTGTTGGGAGAAGTGTGTCCTTCCCTGCCTCTGACAACCAGCTCCGGAAAAGGGTGCTGTGTCCTCTCGGATGTGAAGGAGCAGTTTGCTGCGTGGAAGGAGGGCTGCGCCGAGCCTGGCACGGCAGCCGTAGAGCAGTCCCAAGTCAGGCAGCAGCACTCAACTGGTGACTGGGAGGCAGCGCAGGTCTAGGTGAGGGGGCTGGGCAGGCACTGGGACTTCCAGGGATGGGGCTCTAAGAAATAGGAGGCTGACATGAGGAGGCTCTGGGGGTAAAGCTAATATGAGGGGGTTTCTGGGGTTGGGGAGGCTCTAGGAGGCGGGGGGGGCAGACACTGGGGCATCTGGGGTAGAGAGCTGGCACTTGGGGACTTTGGGGGTGGGGCTACTAGTGGGGGGACTATGGGGGCAGGGCTGGCACTGGGGGGTTCTGGGAGGAGTTGGGAGCAGTGGGGCTCTGGAAAAAGGAGGCTGACACTGGGGAGTCTGAAGGAGGCAGGAGGCTAGCACTGGGGGGCTCTGAGGGTGGGAGGCTGCCACTAGGGGGGTTGGGGGCAGGGAACTCTGGAGTTAGTGGCTGACACTGGTGGTTAGTGGAGGAGTTGGAGGCTCTAGAGGGTAGGGCTGGCAGTGGGGGACTCAGGGGACCAGGGTGTATCCCAGCCCTGGCACCCAAAGCTGCTGTGAACATCTGGCTTCAGTTGCAGCAGCTGCCTGCTACATGGCGACTGCCGGAGCTGAAGCTAGCTCTTCCTGGCAGCTCTGGGGGCTGGGGCTTTTGGCTGACCAGTAACGTTTTATTTGCACATTTGTTTGTTCATTATTTGCATAATGGATCTGCAAATCAAATGTTACCAATCCACCAAAAGTTTGTGAATGGGTTTCCAGGTCCATGGTATAAAAAAGGATGGGAACCACTGCATTAATGAGTGCCCAGGCAAGTTAAAATATTGCCCAACAGGTTTCTGTGCTTTACCATCTGATTTGTGTCCACTAAATCCTTTGTCGTAGAGACTGTCCAGTCTGGGCCAATATATGTGGCAGAGGGGCAACAGTGCCAGCAATGCCCTGAGCCTCCCATTCCCCACACGCCCTTTAGGGAGGCTCAGGGCATTGCTGGCACTGTTGCCTGCACAGTGCTGAAGCCCCCCGATCAGATTCAGTCAGGAGCATTGCTGGTTGTTTCCTTTAGTCAGGAAATGAGGGGAAAGTGCACAGTTTGCTGCATTCCTCATTTTGGCTAGGGAGGCGAAGGGGAAAGGGAATCCTGGACTTACCTCAGCAAGGGGACATGCACCCCTCACTAGTTCTCTTCACCTGGCTCTTCTTACCCTGCTGTGCCAGCAAAGGGCTCAGGTAGTCCTCTCTCCACCAGGTCAGCCCTCATCTCCATCCCCGCCCCAGAGCAATGATTTAAATGAGGCACATACATTTTCATTTCATTTTCCAAAAAAACACAAATTAAGGACATGAGCAGCACTTGGGTATATCTTCTAGTTACAAATATTTAAGAAAATGAACACCGTTTAACCTGTATTGCTATTGAACAAATTTGCTGAATAGTTAGGGTAGCACTACCCAACACGTGGCCCATATGCCTCATGTGGGCCACGGCCCATTTGTTTGCAGCCTGCAAGTGGGAGCCAAAATCAAAAAAGTAGTGAATATAATAGTCTTCTGTTGATATGCGTTTTAGTAGTTAAATTCCTGGACTGTCATTGCTCATTAAAAGTGCTGCCATATGGGTGGAAATTAGGTAAATTTTGCATTTTATTAATATCAGCAAAACTGACTTAAATGGGGCCAGTGTGTTGTGTAGTGTTGCCTTAATCTTTGTATTCACGCCTGTCAGTGTGAGAGAAGCTATCTGCATATATATTCGCATGTTTATGCAACCATAAGTTGCGGCCCTTGATGAGCTGTGAGTATCATTGTGGTCCCTGGGGCTTCCAAAGTTGAGTAGCCCTGAGTTAGGGCATTGAAATAGCTCTTAATATCAATCAGGCCATCAGTGATTGAATCCATTTTGTATTCTTACCCTGTTTTGCTTGTTAATACTGTTCTTGTAGCAATTTCTGACCATGTTAGCTCTGAGCATCATTTTTTCCTTAGATCTTTTTAGTAAATCAAAAAATTCTACACAATTCCATCCTGGATTGTAACCAAAAAGTTACTGTTCTTCAAAGCCTTATACATGTCCACTATATAGTTGTGAGCTATAGCAAATGCAAGCACAAATGGTCATAGTTTCAGTAACAAAAATATTTTTATGGATTGAACATGAACTATTTTGACTTTATGAAGCTATTTGGCATGATACGCTCCATGTGTAATTGTAAAAGATAGGTGTAAAATGGTTAAAATGCTTTTAAATTAAATTGAAGTTTCCAAAACTTGTCTTTTTACTTGAATGTCTAATGTCTTAAATCAACATGATTAAAAATATTTTTAAAACCAACACATACATTTTATACTGATAGTTTTAGAGTAGGCAATATTTTACAATGGACAGAGATGTCCACAATAATTTCACATACTTATTATTTAATATACGGTTTCAACTATCCACATCTTTATGAATAAGAGGTCAAACATAAGTCTGACTAAATCAAGTTGGAAAGTGCCATTAAAGTGTCATTGGAAGAGTTTCATTATCTTCCTTTAAAGATGACAGAAGTGCTGAGATGGATTCAAAGGCCAGTGTAACGGGAATTTAGAAGTTCTCTGATAAAGCTGTTACACAAAGCTCTGAATTATATAATGTAATGCATAAGAAAGCTAGCATTGTCTTATTTCAACCCATTGGCAAACGTTTTTTTCTTTTTGTAGATTAAAAATGATCTTCCATGTGAAAAAGTAGAAATTACATAGCCATTAAATATACTTAGTTTTCTACTTCTCATAAGGGTTGTTTAACTTTTAATTTTTTATTGTTGTTTACATGGCAAGCATAATTTGTAACTCTGGTTTTGATTACTAGTTCATATTTGCTTTTCTTTTCTAGGCACTCTGTTTAATAGTGTTGCCATTCATTCCTGCATCAAACCTCTTTTTTCCTGTTGGGTTTGTAGTAGCAGAACGAGTGTTGTACGTCCCTAGCATGGGATTCTGCATTCTGGTAGCACATGGGTGGAAAAGACTATCAAGCAAAAGGTAGGTCAAATGTTGTTTTTGTTTTTAGCTAATTCTGCTATGCTTGGCCCAGGTCCATCACCACATAAGCATAGAACAAAAACAGTTCTGTCCAGCTTGTCTGTCTTTGCACATGTTCACCTGTTAGTCTGCTGAGAAACAGAAATTGAAAGCCCAGAACTTGCAAGAAGCAAGAGTTGGTTGTTAGGCTAGAGAGACTAAAGCCATTAATTCATTTTTATGAGACAGTAAGTGTAGGCATAGCATGCTTGTGATAAGATTTATAACTGTTGTTTTTATATGAGAAATGTAGTATTTTATTGATTTTTTTTTTAAATCCATTTTTTTAATCATTTGTTTTTATCCACCCTGCTCATATAGTTGAGCTAGTAGCTAGCTTGTGGTGCAGGCCCCCACACTCCACTGAACTGTAAACAAGACACAACATCCTCTATACATGTCATCATTCACCATTGGGCACATGCTTGGAAGGAAAAGAGATGTTAAGATGCAAACATTGTGACACACATTCCATCATAAATTTCATTGGGGAGGGAGCTGAAATATGTCCTCCTTTGTGTTCACTTGAAACTCAGGTACACAGTGTAATGGAAGGGGCCCTCTGTTTCATTTTCTACAAGGGGTGCCCCTCAAATGTTTTGTCAGGCCTCCTGGTTCACTTTAGTTTTAACTGAGCTGCCTTCTGGGTATGAAAGGTGATGTATTACTTGATGCACCCTAGGAGTGTGGTTGGGGACTGAACTGATTGTTGGGGGAGGGCCTTTTTAGGTTTCTTATAGATAATTGTTTATGTGGACTTTACTTGTCTCCTCCCTTCCCTCAAAAAATAAATATTCCACATATGCTGTATTAGAATAATAAATAGGAAACCTGAATGCTATAGGTCTCAGTGGCAATGAGACCTGTGCCCAATGGAGCACCCCCAGCTTTCACCCCTACCGTGACTATGTGCTGCACCTCATGACCTGTCTTCATTTGAACCCCAACCTACTGTTGGCACTCAGCCCTCCCGCAGTCCTGATTTTCCTTGCGATTATTCCCTACTGCTCAGGCAAGAATGGGTTCTAAAGCATATTTTGCACACATTCTGGAATCTACAGGTGCTATGATAATAGCCATTGTTTTTAAATGCCCAGTAATGTAACGAGTATAACATTACTCGTGCCGCTCCTGAGCTTTCAGCGAAGGAACAGGTCATTCATTATCTGTGAATTCCTGGTTCCTGGGGAGTCATCCACTCTCTCCACAGTGTGTGGTGAGGTACATCCCACAGGATCCTAGTTTGTGTTACTAACCTTAATTGAAATTTTTCATCATAATTAAACCAAGGCATGCCTGCCTTATTATATCAATATACTTAGACAAGGCTAAGCATCTCTCTGGATAAGCCTGTACCATAAGACCTGCATAGATAAGGAATACACTCTCTGAATTTTCCGATGTTATAGGCACCCATGGCCACTTTGGCAACTGCTTATCCCGTTTGCTTGGTCCCAGCTTACTTCCTGTCAACACCTTTGTTCCAGATGGACAATATATCCACATATTCCCCTCTCAGTATTTTATCTTTAGGTATATTAAAATGGTGATTTCCTGCTGAGTCACCCACCCAACATAACCACTCAAGACTGACTGACAGGGCATCTTTGGTGCCCTTTTTCCCCCACGGCCTCCCCAGGAAGCTCAACTCTGTTCCATAAGGTAATAAGGACCCATGAGTTGAAATGTGCCCAAGGGTTTTAACCACACTGCTCCGTCCTGTAATACAGGAGTTTTCTGTCGGCACTGCTGAGAGGGTCAATTCAGGGTGAATTGCTAAGAGATAGTTTACTTACAGGCCAAGACTGAGGTCCTCCACTATAAATCTGTCTCAAAAAGTGCTCTTGTTCACCATTCTGGCTAGCAAGAAATCATACAAGCAGTTCCCTTCAGTCACTCCAATTCTCCTGTGCCACCACCAGTAGCGCTCCTTATACAGATGAGAGACTATGAAAACCAATCTCACCAAATCAAACCAAGTTCTTCAGATCCAAAAAGACCAGCCACTTTCTGACGTCAATTTACAATTTAGTTCTTACCCATAAAAGCATCCTCTTAACCAGTCCTTTAGAATCTAAATTCTAAAGGTTTATTGAAAGATGAACATAGTAACAAGCATGCCTGAGTCCTCTACTGCATGATGAGAAAGAGGTTTCCAACATCACGGCTTATACTTTAAAGCCTTCTGCCCTTACGTTCCCACCTTTTTGCAACAGTTTGTGACCTTGCTTCTGCCTCCCTCCCCCAAAATATTACTTCCGGCAAATTTGGAAAAGTGCAGAGTGGTCATTTTCACTTGTATCCAAAAGTATCATTGCTTTAAAAGGTGGTGTTTATGTGGCTAGTGTAGATTCTTGCAATGAAAGTGTCATGAAATTCCACATTCTTCGAGTGCTAGATCATGTTGATTCCTAACAGGTGTACACACCCCGTATGCACAAGCATCAGAAACTTTTTCCCCTACCAGCTCCTGTAGGGTCGGCTGTGGAGACCCCTAGAGTGATGCTACTATATCAGTGCATATAGATGCTGCTGCTGACCCTACCCCTCCCTCAGTTCCTTTTTACCATCCGTGGAAGGAAGGGGCTGGAAAAGATGCATTCATATGCTCTCCGACCTCTACGCACGTTAATTTGGTGCTCAATAAACTTATGGAACTCCCCTTTGAATCAGTGGCTAAGTGTTCATTGCTTCACCTGTCCATGAAGGTGGCTTTCTTAAGCTACATCTACACTGCATAGTTGTTTCAGAATAAGCTATTCCAGAATAGTTACTCCGAAATAGCTTATTTCAAAATAGCATGTCTACACTGCAGGGAAGCCTTAAAATTAATCCAAGGCAGGTTTCCTTAATGTAGACATGCTATCTCGATTTAGAGCCCCAGGAGGAATAACTTAGAATGGCCCTGCTGAGGGGCTATTTTGAAATAGCAGAAGTGGAGTGTCTACACACACCTTATTTCGGAATAGGCATTATTCTTCATAGAATGAGGCTTACTGAAGTCGGAATAAGCCTTCCATTATTTCAAAATTATTTTGAAATAACGGAATTGCTGTGTAGATGCTTGCATAGTTATTTTGGAATAATGGCTGTTATTCCCAAATAACTTTCCTGTGTAGACACACCCTTAGTGGCCATCACATCGATGAGGAGGGTGTCTGAACTACAAGATCTCAGAATCCCCGTACACGGTGTTCCACAGGGACAAAGTGCAACTTAGGCTGTACCCAGCCTTCTAACCAGAGGTGGTCTCCCAATTCCAGCTTGGTCAAGGCACCTTTCTTCCAGTATTTTACCCAAAACCATACTTGAACGCTAAACAAAGAGTGTTACATATTTTAGACATGAGAAGGGTCCTAGATTTTTACATGGCCTACAGGAGACCATTTATGAAATCCACCCAGTTGTTTGTAGCAATAGTGGAATGGATGAAAGGGGATCTGGTCTCCGTACAGTGTATACGCACCTGCTATGACCTGGCAGGGGTTACTTTCCTGCTAGTGATGGGATACTCGACTAGGGTGCATGCCTCTTCCACTATGTTCATAGCACAGGTTCCCCTCCAAGAGATATGCATGGTAGCCTTGTGGTCCTCTATACGCACGTTCACAGCACACTACGCCAACAACAAGTTCTTTAGGGAAGATGCAGCTGTTGGTAGGGCAGTACTCCAATCTGTGATTCCTAACTCTGGCCCCACCTCCACAGTGTAGCAGCTTGGGAATCATCTGATTGGAATCAATGTGAACAAACACTCGAAGAAGAAAAGACCTGTTCTTGAATAACTTGTTCTTGTAATTATATTGTTCAAGATCTATTGTTCATGTCCATTCCAATACCACCCTCTTTTCCCATTGTTGGAGTAGATGGCAAGAAGGAATCAAGGGACGGGTAGGGTCGGCAGTGGTATATGTGTGCTGATATAGCAGTGCCACTCTAGGGATTTCCATAGCCGACCCCCATGGGAGCTGCTAGGGGGAAAAGTAGTGATTGGAATGGACATGAACAATTGGTAACTGTCTTTTTCTGCTATTTTTAGATGATGGAATCAATGAAAAAAAGCATATTTTGAATAGGCAGACTTATATTACTCAGTTGTTTGTTGAAATCTGATTATTTTTTCCTATTAAAAATTACTACCAGTCATAGGAACCAATAACATCTTGAAAATTGTGTTTCCTATTAAGGGACTATAATTCAAGAATATTAAAAAAAATACTTTTGTTTTAAATGTATTTGAATTAAGATATGGAGGTTAAAAAAAAGCAACTTTTTCTGGTTTATGTGAAGGATGAACACAGATCTTGTACCATTATCACAGATGCTTTCAAAATGTTCTACCTTGTGGGAGTGTCTTGCTTTTAAAGTGTCTGCACTATGCATATGCAAAGGTGAATGTATTTAATCCCATTGCACTACTTAATATTTCAGGTTCAAATAATATGAAGCAATGTTGGAGTTCATAATACCACTTTTGCAGATGGGTTTTTGGGTTTCTTTGACATTTCCCTGATTCAGCTACTCTTTTTTATCTTGACCACTTTATTAGCTTTTAATATTTGTTTCTTAGTGTCTTGCCACATACAACTCAGACTATTCTGATGATAAAAGATATTTTACAATTGTTCAAGTGTAGTGTAATTGAATTAAAATTGTTTTGAAATGAAATTTGAAAACAGAATCAAATGCTAAAAGGAAAGATGATCTTTGTCTCCCTCTTTCTCATGATATGCAAATTATAAGCTTGAAGAATTTGAATTGTTTGATTACATTTCTATAATGTATTAGTGAAAAGCAAATTTGGGATATCTGAGATGATAGAGTAATGGCTACTTTGAAAACTTGTTGCTAGGGATAATTCACAGTGCAGTAAGACTTTCATCTTGTAACCTGAGTGTTTTATCTACCGAGTGTGTGATTCACTAGTAAGCTTTTCTTCATGATTTTATATTCTCTGTCCTTTACCTGTTTCCAAAAGGTATTAATGTCAATTATTGTCTTTTTTTGTCTTTTTTTTTTAAGTTTATTTGAAATAAAATATTTTCTGTTGTAGTGCAAAATTCTTTTTCAGGCAAATGTTGCTGCTAAGTAGACAGCCTTTTGAAGCCGAATTCCCATCTAGTTTTATATCAAAGAAACACAAATGTTTAAATTTATTTCTCCATTAGCATTGCTGTACACTTTGTGTTTAGAAAGAAAAAAATATTCGTAGAATAGATTTTTAATCTGTTTCAACTTGTCTTGTACATTATTTAAAGGGTGACTGCAGTCTCTTGTATGTTTAACTGTAAAGTTTATATAATGTGCATGTAAACTATATTTTGGTTTGCTGTACATTTAAAAATGTTGATAACTCGTTTAGTTTTATGGGATGCAGAGCTAAGGGTGGACAGTGGCAGCTTTTGAGAGCAAGGCCGCCCCAGAGAAGAAATTGCACCAACTCCCAGTTGTATCTTCACAGCTTTAGGACTACAGAGACATGAGAGCAAATGCCCTATACATGGATGTGAAACTACTGTCTAATACCTGATAACTGCAGAGTCTTTTCCCTGCCCCTTGAACACTATGCACATAAAGACTATGTATATAGGAAGGACTTGGGCCCCTTGTCTCAGAAATGTGTGGGCATACCATATATGCTTCTGAAAAAAAACTAATGATGTCTGTGTACGGGGCAATGGCAGATTTCTAAATAGACTAACGAGGCATGTACCAATCACCATCGTTTTTCTAGGCTCATCTGCATCTACATAATTTTAGATGTAATATAAAAAGCCTTTGGTTTTTGTTATTTCCCCTAGGGGTATGTCTACACTTGCACCCTCTTTCAAGAGAGGGATGCAAATGAAGACATTCAAAATTGCAAATAAAGCCAGGATTTAAATATCCCGTGCTTCATTTACATATTCACTTTCTGGCGCTATTTCAAAATAGTGCTTTTTCGAAATAACAGATGCTGTTAAGACGCGGTTATTTCAAGAGAAAACCCTTCTCAAAATAACCCTTATACCTCATACAATGAGGTTAACCAGTTATTTCGAAAGAAGGGTTTTCTCTCGAAATAACCACGTCTTAACAGCGTCTGTTATTTTGAAATAGCGCCAGAATGCAAATGAAGCACAGGATATTTAAATCCCAGCTTCATTTGCAATTTTGAATGTCTTCACTTGCATCCCTCTCTCGAAAGAAGGTGCAAGTGTATACATACCCTAGGGAAACAGCATTTCCTCATTCTTACTCCAAAAATACAGCACATTGGGTAGAGTTATTACAGATCACACAGGTAAGAAATAACTGACAAAAATGAGCCACCATGAGTTGTTTGCATTGAAAAGATTGCATAAGGTGAGCATTTTCAATTTTTCTTAAAACCAAACAGTGTAAATGAATTTACAAGAAGGTTGTTGTCCTTCCTAGGTTTTTCCTAGTGGGATTGATTTAGGATTTGGGATCCACATTATCAGGCAACTACTATATCTTCTGTATTTAGCTCTGATAAACCAAGTAGCACTCCCAAAACACACAATCTGGATAGAAAATAAACTGAACAAAATTGTAGAAAAAGAGATTTCATAGTTTCCAAGGCCTAAAGTGATCACTGTTGTCCTCTAATCTTGCGTCTTGTATAATACAGACGTTAGAACTTCACAATAATTCCTTGTTGATAAGGTTGCATTGAGGAACAGAGTGATCATCTAACACTGAATTTTCCCAATGATTTTCAGTTTCTGAAATTCAATAAAAAGAGTTAAGGATACATTAAATGAAAGAAAGTTTTAAGAATTTGTAGTTTCAACAGGCTGATGCATGGTTACGAATAGACCAGTCAGTTCAAGAGACACCCTCTCCATTAAGATGAAGTCCAAACTAGGGATTTTAAAAATCATTTTAAATAGTTACCAGATAACCATTAAATATCCTATTGGTTACACAGTTAATCATTAGTTTAGCCTGGGGATGTACTACAGCCCACTTGGTTTGAACTTGGAGCCAGAAGGCAGGCTCCGTCCTGGCATGTGTGCCAGCTCCAAGTTCAAATGCAGAGCTATGGGGTGGGGAGGGGCTCAGCCCAAAAGTGGGGCCAGCTGCTGGGACCCAGCGCATGCCAGGACTGAACCTGCTTGCTGGCTCAAGTTCAAATGCAAAGTTGGGGCAGGGGGGAGGAGAAGAGAATAGCTGATTCTCCAGGTAGGCAGCATTTAACAAGTAATATTAACCGGTCAAATTCTAACATCTGTAGTCCAAACTATGTGAAAAGTTAGAGAATCTGTGCATTAGAAATCTTGTGGAGAATGCTCTTGTATTGGACAAAGATGTTGGAGTAGATGACATAGTAGGTGTTCTCAATCTTTGATTTTTAAAATGTATAACTTTTTTTCATTTGACTTCTGGATCCCATTCATTGCCTTAAATTTGAATTTTTCTTCTGAGAGTCTGTCCTCTGCAAGGACATCCCCCATTTTGTATTTTAGTTGTCATAAACTTATTTCACAAGTGGACATTCTGACATTATAGTTGATACAGTAAATGGCAAAAGTTTGAGATGTCTATTCTTTTCCTCCAAGGTCAGATTTTAAATTAGTTGCTAGTGTTCTATTGGAATAAATTACAAGATCAATTGCAATTTTTTTCTTTAACTCAGCAATGAGTAACAGTTATACTCCAGAAGGAGGTAAAATATTCTTCCCCTTAATATATAGTATTAGAATTGTGTAGTGATCAGTGTTTTTACACTCCTGGTTTTATTTTTATTTTTTGTTTGTTTGTTTAACAGTATGCTAAGAAAACTGTCCTGGATTTGTCTGTCTGTAGTGCTATTCACTCATGCCTTAAAAACACTGCACAGAAACTGGGATTGGGAATCAGAATACACCTTATTTATGTCAGCTTTAAAGGTACAGTATTATCTTTCAAAGTGGCATAGGGGAGTAGATAAAGGATCAGTGTCTGATTGCAGTAGGAGAACAAGAGAAGCTAAATGTAGTTTGTTTAAGCCACAATTTTATTTTTAAATATCTGGGAGTACCCAGCAAAAAACAAGGTACAGTTCAGGTAATTTCATAATTGTTTCAATAAATATTCCCAGTGTGCTTCCACAGCTCTCCCCATTAATCATCCTGGTCCCCAGCCAACCTGCTGTTGGGACCTCACCATCCCCACCTCAAATGAGGTTTAGGGGAGAGGGGTCTATAAAGAAGAGGGGATTGGCTCCCTTCCATTCCAGTCATTGGAGCCACAATCTCTCTACCCAACCCCCACATCTCCCAGTTTCTGCTTCTTTAAAGACTACCTCTTTTAAATCATTTGCTAGTCTATTTTTTCTGATCACTGTATCCATTCCATATGGAGTTCCTGCACTGAACATCCCCCCACATTTACATATAAGTTGCAATGTCATAGCTTAACTCGTTTTATGTTTGCCTCAACTAAGCTCTCTGAACTTACTGTGGGAAAGTTGGAAATTAAAAACCAGTTCTCCTTGGTCAGTCTGATTGGTGAGGAAAAATTGCTTCCCAACACCTGAAAAAAGTGGCAATGACTGCCATGCCCACAGTGTATTCTGTCACTCTCCAATATTTTACCACTTCCATTGGAGGAAGGATGGGCATTGCTCTGCCTGGTCCAGGTAAAAGAGGTCTTTTCCTGCGCTGGCATGGATCCATATAGTTCCCCCTCTCTTTTAGTTACTTGGAGTGAGGATGGCTCAGTGTCCCAAAACTGGCCTGGTCGTTATCAGCCACAGAAAGTCATTTCCTGGCTCTCTAGCCCTTAAAAGGGCGCACACATTTTTTTAAAAATGCTGGAAGAAGGAGTCATCTCACATTGGAATTAATGTACTGAGGGGAAAAAAATATTGGGGCTTTTTCTTGATTGTAAGTACAGTAAGCACACATTTGAAGGTATTATAAAACATGATTGCTCATTTGCATGAATCCACAGGTATAGTTATTCTTTGAGGACCAAATGTTTTAAAAATTTGATTCCCCAAAATAAGCCATCTTTGAATTAAAGGTGAAGAGGGGCAGACTGTTTATCCTTGGATGCCCATTTCCCCTTAAGAATTGTAATACAGATTGTTGCCCTTTCTGAACTTCTAGAAGGATTAAAGTTGGCAGAATCTGGTAAAGAAAACAGATTCAGGGCAACAAGTTTATTTTAATTACTATAATGTTAGCAGTCTGTGATCTGACATTATTTTTACACTGAAGTTTTGTGGAATTTAAATACAGTTCTAAATTATTTGTTTTCCTCCTTTAAATATATTCAATATAGTTAAAAGTGCTACAAGTGTTATATAATTGAAATGTAATATCTGTATGCCTTCCGTATTTAGGTAAATAAGAACAATGCCAAACTATGGAATAATGTGGGTCATGCTTTAGAAAATGAAAAGAACTTTGAAAGAGCTTTGAGATTCTTCATACAGGCCACAAAAGTGCAACCAGGTAAATCTTATTAAGTAGTTGCATTTGCTCAGGTGCATTCAGTGGTGTTGATGATTTCTTCTTAATTTGCTCTAAGGAAATAAAATAGATGACAAAAAGAAATTTCTTTAGATTAAATTGTTTCACTGTTTAAGTGAAAGTAATTCTGCATTAATTGTTTGTTTCCATAACGGAACTTTAAATCGTGTAATATGACTCAGTAGATTGTCATGTCTTTGACTGTGGCAAGATTATTCTCTGTAAGAAGTGTAGACAAAATATTATCTTATTGTAAACTTTACTCAGAATAGTTTTTTGTGGATGTATAGCAATGCAGGGATTTTACCTCTTAACATGAATACAATCTAAATTGTAACAAAAGTTAATGAAGATTAATGCATATGCAATATTAATACCAAATACATGTTCTGTGTATTTTATGTATTTTTAATACTTTATTGACACAAAGGATGAAGGTGATACTAGGAGACGGTTTTTCAAACCTGTCTGAAAAGAAAAAATAACTTTCATGTTGACATGCATGTCCTATCACGACACACACAATTTGGTTTGTTTTTTGGCGTTCCAAACAATGCACGGTGCATGTTTTATTATGTAAGAATTGTGATTTTGGAGGGTATTATAATAAATAATATGGTTGAGTGTTTTGTTTAAAATCAAAAGTCAATAGAAGTTCTGATTTTGTTTGTTTGTTTTTATTTATTTATTTATTTATTTATTTTATTTTTGATACGAATACAGCTGTTAATGGGACATTAGCAGTTGAAAAACAAAGAAAATGAAAAAGGATTGTCACCTAATTATAGGATTTTTGCACTTTAGTTGCTATGGCAAGAAAAAAATTACTAACCAAAACCTTTATGATCATTTAGCTTCTGTATGCCAAACATGGATCTAACAGCCCCACTCTTTCTGTTTCAGTGGTTTGTTTTAGAGATGAAAGTGACTAGTCAAATCACTAGTCGACTATCCGATATGTATCAGTTAGTCGTATAGTGATTTGACTATTCGTTTTCCCTCACGCTTGCTGCCTTTATCAGAGAGAGGCAGCAAAGGTGGGAGCAGGAGCCGGTGCTGGGGGGAAAGTACTGCACTCATTCAGCTCATATTCTTTCGTTAATAACATGTGGACGCAGAATATATGCTTAGTAAATCCTCATATTAAATACTGAAGATTGTTCTAACTATGAATAAATAATTGACACCATTTTGCTTATAATTCCTTGTGTTACATTGATAAACAAAAGAAAAAGTATTTATAAAAGAGAAAATTAAGAAGTTTTATCTCCTGCTTACTCCTAACCTGAAATTATAATTTTTATGTAATTTCCATGCAGTATAACTTGTTCCTGTCCACAAAGCTTGTGCACCATTTTGGTTCAGCCTCAGTTAGTTATTGTGGAGATTTTTCTTTTATTGTCACAAACAGAATTATAATTTCAAATGAGAAATTTCAGATGTTGGAATGCTTCAGTCCTCAGATTTTATTTCAATAAAAAGTTCCTTCTTTTTGGAAAACAAAGAGTCACTAGTATGGCCAAAATCCAGTACAATTAGAATATTTTGTCAGTTTTCCAGTAAGCATCAGTGACTTCTTAATACTCCTTTGGCTTATATTTAAAATGGAGAAATTTAACATTCAGTATTCGAGGCATAGATTTTTAAATACACTTGTTAAAATAAGATATGAATGGAATATCAAATTTTATTTTCAAGATGATATTGGTGCCCATATGAACGTAGGAAGAACTTTTAAAAATTTAAATAGAACCAAAGAAGCAGAAGACTCATACATGATTGCTAAATCACTAATGCCACAGGTAAGTAGCAATGTTTCTTAACTATCATCTTTTGAGATCTTTCTAGGTACGTGTATATTTACAATGGTGTGTGGAGTGCAGACATTGCACACCCAGTTAGCATGAGTAGGGCCCGATCAAATTTCAGTGTGTTGTAACTGTGGGGATCTCCCCCCGCCACTATGATTTCGGTGTTGCAAAGTTATTGAAGAGGAGGGTTCCCAAGATTGCCACCCTCACTTCTGTGCTGTCTAGGCAGCAGCTTCCAAGCTTTCTGCAGTTTGAGGAGGTTCTTGGAGGCAGAGGTGAGTAGCGCCCCCCCCCCCCCCCATGCTGTTAGGAGGACCCTGGTCAGGGAGCTCCTAGTCAAGGCTAGGAAACCCCAATCCTGACATCCAGGCTATGTCTAGACTGTATCCCTCTTTCAAAAGAGGGATGTAAATTGCAAATGAAGCCGGGATTTGAATTTCCCATGCATCATTTGCATAATGGCAGCCGTGCATTCTTTCAAAAATGGGCATTTCGAAAGTGAAACCTACATCTAGATATGGTTCTTTTGTTGGGGGGAAAAAACCTTTTTCAGGAGATACTGTACTCTTTTTTTTTTTTTTTTTTTGAGTACGTGATCTTTCGAGAAAGGGTTGCTTTTTTTCAAAGGAACCACATCTAAACAACGGTTTCACTTTTGAAATACCATTTTCGAAATAACGTGCGGTCACCATTATGCAAATGAAGCATGGGAAATTCAAAACCCAGCTTCATTTGTGATTTCAGTCGGTCTAATTTACATCCCTCTTTTGAAAGATATGCCCTAGAGTTGTGCTGGTGGGGACCTGGAATGGAAGCCCTAAGTCTAGCTCCCAAGCTGCAGCAGTACAGAAGTAAGGGTGTATCACCCGCATTTCTGTGCTGCCTTTGGAGGTGGGGTCTGATGTCCTCTCAAGGGCAGCCTTGCAGATAAAGGACAACTCCTATTCCTCCCCAGAGTGTCTAGGCTAGGAGCTCTGAGCTCTCAATGGTGGGGAAAATCAAATTTCACAAGGAAGGGATAATTTCACAGTACATGACATGTTTTTCATGGCGCTGAAATTGGTAGGGCCCGAAACAGAAGCATAAATAACAAGGTAGACAGCAAGGCACGACTTAGGCAAGTAAAGAAGATCAGAGTCCCCTGTATGCCTGAATCCTAGTATACATAGCCTGCACAGTTCTCTGCACACCCAGTAGTGCTTCCTGCTTCTGTGCTGCTGTTTTCACCATAGTGGAAGACTTTAGCAGCTTCCCTGCAGCTTTTCACTGCTGCATTTAGCTAAACACCACCATGAGAGTGGACACATCCATCCTTTATTGCATGTAGCTTAAAAATGTAGACAAGGTCTCAGTCAGGTGCATTATGGATTAAAGATTGACCATGTTGCAGCAAGTGCTTTCTGTTTCCTTATGTAAAGTATAAAGTTCTAAACTATTCATAATAGTGTAGAATTTTATACATTAAGTAAATTTTAACATATTGTCTCAGGGGTCTAATCAAAGTCCTATTAGTTCAACAAATATTAGTTTGAGTGTTTCATTAAAATGAGGAACTTTTAAACTCTTCACATTGTTATTTTTTGTTTGACTTCTTTTGTACCAATTTCTATGTGGCCAAAAAACAAATCCTAAAGCCCCACCCACCAAACAGTGCAAAAATGTACTATTTCCCATCCCATTGTCCAATGCTACTGTTTTGGTTTCCATAGTTGCAAGAAAATGTTTAACTAAAAGAAACCTATAGATTGAACGTGTTCTTTAAAACCCAGGCATTTCTGTTAGTTAGATTTTTAGAGCACTTTAGCTATTTGACTTTGTCCTTAACTATCATTATCTAATTTTATATGCTATGAATAATACTTATTTTAGCAAGATTATTTTTCACTCTTTTTTGCGAAGATCAGAATACCAATCTAAAATATGGAATCAAATTGTGTAGTGCAACAAGATGAGAATTATTGAGGATCTGATGCAGTTTAATGTCAGTTACATCTGGATATCCATATCAGATAGAGGCCCAACCAGTTTTCATAGGAGCTTTTATGGACAAAAGAAAAATGAAGTTAAAATGCTTAACAAAATGATAGGTTAGATGTTTTTTAAATAGAAAAATATCCATGTTCTTAGTGAGTATCTGCTGGGGGAGGGGCGGCTGTATATTGGTGGGTAAGTATTTGCCATGGTTCCAATTATATTATTTCAGGAATAATTTAAATTTTGTGCCACTGATTTTTAACCTACTACTGTTGTGCCTGTTTTTTAAATAAGGTTTTTGCCCCATCAAATTGCTCCTTTTTGAGGGAGGGGACTTGTCATGTTTTAGAATTTGTTGTTTTTGCAATGCAATATCAGCATTAAATTCAGGTTATTTTATATATACATACGCACACACATGCTGTGTTATCTTGATAAAGTTTAAACGCATGAAGCTGCTTTCTGATTTTGTTTTTAATTTTGTTTATGCATACTTTCTGATTTTGTTTTTAATTTTCTGCTGATTCATTTTTGGCTTTTTTCCCCCCCTTTGGCTAGGTTATCCCAGGTAAAAAATATGCAGCACGAGTGGCTCCTAACCATTTAAATGTTTATATAAATCTTGCAAACTTGATTCGGGCAAACGAATCTCGCCTTGAAGAAGCAGATCAGTTGTATCGACAAGCAATTAGTATGAGACCAGACTTCAAACAGGCTTACATTAGCAGGTATTTTTGTTGATGTATTCTTCAAAACGTACTTAAGTTTTGTTCAGTATCACAGAAACCAATAAACAACTTCATTTATTTACTTTATATCATGGATTTCATTGTGAGCTGTTTATTTAATATCTATCAGTTTACATTTGAAAACAAGATATAGTTTTGTTGGTTTGTTGAGCTTAGTGCATGAGCCTTTACTAAAAAACAGCTGGTTATTAGTTAAGGCTGTAGAGCCAGCATATTATTCTCTCTGTGTAAGTGGTGGTGGTGCCACTAGATGGGGCAGTTCACCACACCCAGAAGGTGTGTGGGTTACACTTACTCACAGCAAGCATTCTTTTGTATGCTTTGGGGTTGCCGCCCCAAACTGCAGCCTGTTAAAATGGGCAGTATAGCAAGCTCTGTCCTAAATTCCTGGGTCTTCAGTGCTGCTTTTTTAAAGCCCCTCCTCACTAGGTCTTCCTTTTATATGACAGACAATAGGATTTCTACTGAAAGTTTTCTTTACTCCCCCACTATAGCCCTCTGATTTAGGGAAATAACAGTTAATAACATTTTATTATAAAATATATGTTTGTTTTCTCAAAACATTGGTGAAAGTTAAACAGAAATTTGGTTCCTCAACAGGGGTGAATTACTTTTAAAAATGAATAAGCCTGTGAAAGCGAAGGAAGCTTATCTTAGAGCATTGGAACTGGACAGAACCAATGCAGACTTGTGGTACAATTTGGCAATTGTTTACATTGAACTGAAAGATCCAACAGAAGCCCTGAAGAACTTCAACCGGGCATTAGAACTTAATCCTAAACATAAATTGGCATTGTTCAATTCTGCACTACTAATGCAAGAATCTGGTATGTTGGTTTGCGTAAAATATCTGTTCTATATTTGTATTTACCACACACAGAGTGACTAAGCTTCTAATGAATTCTGACTTGTCATCTTTAGAAAAATCATATTCTATTTTTCTCAAGAACTGCAGTAAGAGACAAAACTATTTCCTGTCACAATTACCCCTCTAGACTTTTCCAGATCTTATGAAACTACTTTAGTATTACCAAGGTTTTACATCAGATGGGTTAGACATAGATGTATGTGCTTGTTTTTTATGCCTGAATTTAGTTTTCTTATTTATAAGGTATCTTCTTAGGCAGATAGAGCAGGGGTTGGCAAAGTTATTGACCCTCTGAGCCATATGCAATAATTTTTATAACCTTGAGAGCTGCCCAGGATATAGGGCTTTAGCCCTCTGGGGCTCACCTGCTGGGGTTTGGGGCTTCTGCCCTGCACCTGGATACTGGAGTTTGAGGCTTTTGCCTTATGGGAGGCACCTACCTAGGTTCAGAGAAGCCCAGAGCCCTGCCAGAGGCCACAAGCCCCAACCTCTTCTCCTTGGACAGTCTATTAGGCAGAAAAAGGGAAGGCATGGTGGGCTCCAGATGTCATGCTTTAACTGTAGAAGAGCAACATGTGGCTCATGAGCCGTAGTTTGGCCACCTCAATACAGAGCATATGTAAAACCCTCCTCTCTAACCAGCTTCCCATGTTTAACTATGTTACATACATTTATCTATTCTTTACTGACTACAAATTTCCCATGACTTCAGTGGGCTTTAAAGCTGTCTGTAAAAAATACCTTCCTCTTTCTATATGTTGCTTGATTATGTCAGTGATTAATGTAAATCTAAACTTATTGTACTCAATTTCTAGTAGAATTTTTTGGAAAGTGCGGTTAAGTAAACCCTGATTATGCACATTGGCAGGGCTTGACGAACGGCGGTGAAAGCTGCTCGCCAGTCCCGCACTGCACATGAGCAAGACCCACACTGCACGTGTGCGCGCCGCAAATGAACAGGGCACCCGGCTGAAATTTACTCGCCATGGGGGAGTAGATTCAATACTTTGTCAAGCCTTGCACATTGGGAATTATGAAGATTATGTGGCAAAAGTAACTAGTTATAAATGTATATTTTACTGTGGAGAAGAGTGAACTGGCTCTAAATCAGGGCTGGGCAAGATGCAGCCCAAGGGCCAAATCCAGCCCACCAAACACTTTGATCCAGCCTGTGGACTGCATCTGGATTCTTTCTATTTATATCCTGCTCCCTGTGCCACTGAATTTCCAGGAGGTGGCTCAGGTAGTAGGATCCTATTTAAATGTCTCATGGTCATGGTGCTACCCTGACAGGGGCCAGAGCCGGATCTGTGAGCCTTTTAAATAGCCACAGCAATCCCAGGCGGCTGCCAGGCAACACAGTAGCGGCAGAGTTGGGAGCCACAAGCCTGTTGTGTGTGTTTAATTCAAAGTCTCTGACACACACAACTCTGGGAGGAAGCTAGTCCCCAACCCTATCTCTTCTGCCCTGGGCTCTGCCCCTTCCTGTAGTGGAGCCAGCCTATGACTACATAACAAAATTCATTGTGCCCCCCTTGCAAAAATTATTGCCCACCCCTGCTCTAAATATAGTATGTATTTTACATAAAGTTAAGCAAAATTCAATACTAAAAGAAAAATATATAAGTAATGGAGTATTAAAAGGTGCCCTGAGCTGTCAGTTAATTTTCACCCTGACCTGATCAAATCCCAACTTCTTTGCAGTTTGTGTTCCAGTATTTAATCAAAAATCATATGTGACAAATTTGAAACACAATAACTTTAAAAGGTACAGAACAGATTATATAGGCAGTCTGTAGTGGTGGACAACTCTAGGACATAGTTCCTTCTAAGGTGTGTGCCTGCATGGGCACACACTAAGTTTTTGACTCCTGCCCACTTCCTCAGCAGGGCCATGCACAGTGGCTGCTCTCCTTAAGAGCTGCAGCTGCAGCCGGGGGGGGTGCCACATGGCGGGCAGCAGTTTCTCCAGTGGCTGAGGCCCAAGCTGCCATGTGGTGGGTGGCAGCAGCTCCAGCGGCCAGGGCCTGAGCTGCTACGTCGTGGGCAGTGGCTCAGGGCCAGGGTTAGGCCAGAACCACGTCGCAGATGGTGGTTGGGGCTAGGGTTACCAGGTAGCTTCAGAAAAAATACTGGACACACTTGATTGGGCG
>CM057845.1:69770361-69782220 GCA_030068395.1 Apalone spinifera
ATTAATAAAGATGTTGAACAAAACTGGTCCTAGAACCGATCTTTGGGGCACTCCTTTAGAAACCAACCATCAACCTGACGTCGACCGGTTGGGCCCAAGAGTATAGCCAACTTTCTCTCCATCTTACAGTCCATTTATCCAATCCGTACTTCCTTAACTTGCTCACAAGAATAATGTGGGAGACCATATCACAAGCTTTGTTAAAGATTGGGTATATCACATCCATTGCCCTGCCCATGTCCACAGAGTTACCTTGTCATAGAAGGCAATCAGGTTGGTCAGGCATGGCTTGCCCTTCGTGAATCCATGCTGACTATTCCTGCTCTCTTTCCCCTCTTCCAAATGCTTCAAAATGGATTCTTTGAGGATCCCCTCCATGATTTTTCTGGGGACTGAGGTAAGGCTGACTGGTCTGTAGTTCCCTGGATTGTCCTTCTTCCCTTTTTTGAAGATGGGCACTACATTTGCTTTTTTCCAGTCATCCGGGATCTCTTCCGATCTCCACGAGTTTTCAAAGATGATGGCCAAAGGCTCCGCAATGACATTTGCCAAATCCCTCAGTACCCTCAGATGCATTAAACCCGGACCCATGGATTTGTGTATGTTTAGCTTTTCTAAATAGTTCCTAACCTGTTCTTTCCCCGCCAAGGGCTGTCTACCTCCTTCCCATACTGTGTTGCCTAGTGTATTAGTCTGGAAGCTGAGTTCGTCTGTATAGACAGAGGCAAAGAAAGCATTGAGTTTTCCTTTTCCTAATAATTGGAGTTTCCTTCCCTCGAGAGCTATACTCAGTGTGAGACGATTCCACAACATCATTGGGAAGGAGGGTCCCAACTATGGGATCATTTCCCTTTGCTCCAGTTGGATGTTCTCCTTCCCTGAGACTTTCACCCTTCTCAGCAGTACAGAGGCAGTACAAGTGGTGAGACCGTTCTATTGTATCCCAAAAGTCTGATATATGTATTTCTCTGACTCCCTTAGCTTCTCCAATTCAGCCATCCTACTCGCCAAAGTCCATTAGTCTCATATATGCTGGTGATCTCACTGAAAAGTGGTGGCCTCAATTCTTTACCTAGAATTCACATTTTTGTACTAAGAATTGGAAAGATATCAGCTAAAATAAATGTATCAGAGTACTAAAATAATGGAAGCTAATCATGCTAGCCACACTTACTCAACATGGATTTTTGATTCTTATGTGCCTGTACCTTTTAAAATTATATTAGCTGTATACTTTGAATTATATGCCTATTCAGCCACAAACAATAAGGGTAGGTGGGGAGGAAGCACAACAATTACAGGATGTTTTATAAAAAGAGTAGTAGCAATTTTGATTGTGATATACATTCGTAAGCATGGTCTCACCTTTATTTGATTTGCAGTTGTGAGCACAGTCCTATAATTTTGTTGCATGCAATTATTATCAACAACACATTTTTGAAGAGGAGAAAATGCATTGTTTCCAAAGAATTAAGAGAGCTCTACTGTGCCAGATGACTGTATTTCCTGAAAGGGAGTTTCTTTGTATGTTGATTATTGACTGTTACTTGTACTTGTCATTTTTTCCCAGCCCAAACCAAATTCAGGGCTAATATGTGGGGGTGGCTAAGAGTGGGAGTGTATGTTTAGAGGTTTTACACCAATTCCTCTCAATTTGCATAGTTACAGTTTTTAGTGCGTGGGTGCATTTCTGTTTATCAGTTCTAAGAATATCAAAAGGCATATCTGCCTATGCCAGTTCTGGTAGCTTTTAAAGACTTCTCTAGAATTGTCTGAATGTGTACCCTCTCATTAGCAGACAATGAAGGCATGAATATATTATCTAAAAAAGTGTAGGTGATTGAACTAATGGAGGAAACACAAGTATATATGAAATAAACTGACACACACTATTGAATTCCAGTAAAATGAAAGATACACAATTGCTGCTTTGTTTAAAGATGTTATAAAAATGGGGTAAACAACTCACTAATCTACCAAAGTAAACAATTGATAAAATCAGTAAAGAAGACATTGAATACAATCCTTTTCTATTCATTTTTCTAAAGCAAACATGCAATGATTTTTTTATCAGCATACTGTTCAAACATTTAGTGCATTCACATAATAAATTATTTAAAACGCAAAAAGAAAATGGAGAAGAAACCTGTCATGTAAAAGAAAATGGGAAGGAAACTCAGATACCATACAAAAACCCATGAGAGGCAGAATGGACTACTTAGAATCATTATCCTAATAGTAGGTATTTTGTTGATTGCAGGTATTCGGAATTGAAAGATGGTGAGCTTTAAAAGGATACATATCACATGGTGCAATTCTGTTCCCTAACATAACACTTACAATCAAGATTCCAGTGCAAATGTTCACATTTTTTAAATGTTAGGTTCCACTGTCCATGGATATTTTTTAGGATTTGCTCTTCTCATAAACACTCCTGATAAATGAATTTGCTGTAATATTCATAGTACATAAATGCTAGAGAGTCATAAAAAACTCTGGAGTGAATTTATCAGAAATAAATGTCTAAGCCTTTTTGATCATTTTCTTTGTTTCATTATATTTTATTTACAAATTACCAGATTCCCATATCTAGCCTTATGTTAAATCAATACATTATGTTTTCTAATTTCTAATGCTGCACTGCACATTTTCTCTAAATTCTGTTTTTAAATTAAAAAATAAAACTCTACAAACCACAGAACAGTCTGTTAACTACTGACAGATCAATGTTTTTATTCTATTGATTTCAGAACAATTTGTTCTTTCCATCAATTTTCTACTTCCTCCCATCTTTTCTTCTCAAACTCCTTATTTTTCTTATAAAAACAATGAGGAGTCCTGTGGCACCTTAAAGACTAATAGATTTATTTGGGCATAAGCTTTCATAAGCAAAAACCTATTTCATGGAATGTATCATTATTTTTCTTGTGTGTGTTAACCACCTCTCCCAATTCTCTCCTTACAGCCTCTTTCTCCCTGAATAACAACATCTTGTTTGTTGACATTGTTAGCATAAAGTTGGCAGAGTAGGTCTGTAATCCTTTAACTAGGAACAATGTAAACAACTCCCATCTAGGCAGTAAGGAATCAACTTGAAGTGCAGAAAACAGCTGTTTTGTGGGAATTACCTAATAAGAAGGGAAAACAAGAGCACAAAGGTACTTCAAACATCATGGGCATCATCTCTAAAGTCCTTAAATGTTTTTCACCCAGCTCTCCCTGAGGCATGGGTCACCCTTGAGGAAAGCAATGCAATTTTAAACCCCTGTATTCAACAAGTGCCTGATTACTGCTGAACTCCTCTGGGTTGAAGCTCTTATAAAAGGTTTTCCCAACATACTCTCTTGTTTACTGGTTCTTTGATTTGGGAGGTACAAAGGGTGGCCATATTGTATCTAAGTGTTGTGGGCTGCATGTTTCTTCTGTCTAGCTTGTAAGTATATTTATCTCCTGTTTTGTTTCCCCTGGTGTTTCCTTTCTCTTTTTTCTATATTAGTAGCACATTTTCACTTCACATCTTAAATGTCATGTCATACAAATGTCAAATCTTGTGAACCGCCCCCCCAAAAAATGTATATTTCCAGGAATTTTCTTCCTTACCTGAGCATAAATTCTAAAAGCAGCGATCTTGGATATATAAAATTTGTTTTTATGACATGCTTATTGCACACTGTTTATCATTATATTATTATGCCATTACATTATATTTATCATTGCATTATTAATTATATTACATTTTGAAAATGGCAACATTATTACAAGCTTCCACTTCCACTTTCGTAGTACATATCATTTTGCTTAAGCTTGTTATAGGACAAGCCTTCTATATATTTCATTAAGGAGTATCCGATGTGAAACAACATGAAGATATTTAAGACACCAACTCAAATAAACAGTTTCTGCTATTACAACATTTAGGTCTTGAGCAATCTAGACAAATAACACACGACTACAACAAGGCTTAATCTCGTTCTTTATAATAATTTTAAAAACAGCACTAGCATTCTATTTGATTTTTAAAGCAGCAAAAAATATCCACCTCCCTCTCCATTTCTCATGAGTCTTGAAGTTTAAATCTCCTCAGTACAAGGGATACGCATAGTTTGATCTTCATAATTCTTGGAAGTCTGGAACCACTGGAGAAAGATAAAGTCTCAGGTCTGGTTCAACATTGAGTCTGCTTCTGTATTTGGCTTTGAGATGTGCATACAAAGAAAATGCTTTCTTGCATAAGTATGTTGTTAAAAACAGTAATAAAACCGTAGAAGCTTTTTCTGCTAGCAGGGGGTATTTATTTCTCAAACTCAGCCAAACTTTGATTAGTGACAGATGTCTGAAGCTCCTTTTCAGTTTGCAGTCATAGGAGATCTCTTTTTCTTCAGCATTTCATATCTGCAGAGAAAGTGGTATCATCAAAGAAGTAGTGAACTTAGTCACTGTCATCTGAATGTTGTGCAAAGTCCTTTTAGGTGTGCAGTTATATTGATTGTAGTGCACTGATCCAATCAAATTTATGTCCTGCCAGGAAGTCATGAAGAGTCATAAAGAGTACTAAAACACTCCATTTGATTGCTTTCTAAACACCTTTCCCTGAACTGCAACTTCTTTATCATGATGACAAGTTTCAGAGAGACGCCATGTTAGTCTAATTCAGCCAAAAAACAACGGGTCTGGTGGCACTTTAAAGACTAACAAATTTATTAGGACATTAGGACATAAGTTTTTGTGAGCTATATCTCATTTCCTCAGATACTGAAGAGAAAAGAGAAAAAGGCAGGGATACAGAGATTGGGAGTGTAACATCACTGCTAATTAAAACAGAGCAGATGTGGCTCATCTCCAACCCAGATGAGAAGGTGAGAGTACCTGAAGAGGAAATTACCCGTTGTAATGTAAGAACCACTCCATGTTTCTATGTAAACCTTTTTTCAGGGTGTCAAAGTTGTATATGAATTTCAGCTCAGCAATTCACATTTCAGTCTGTTTTTGAAGTTTTTCTAACCGAGAATAGCGACTTGCCAATACTGTTCCCTACACCACAGTAGATAGGGCAAATTTCTCATTTGCAGGAACTCGAGACGGTTCCCTTGGCAGAGCAGTAACACATTTAAATCTCAATCCTGCAATCGAATCAGCATGAGTGGATGATTGAGACTTTAGGCAAGACCATCATCAGCATATATTCCCATAAGTGCAGTTCTGCACATTCTTATGTATTTACAGTCTTAAGCACTTAGGTGCACAGGAGCAATCATGTTAAAAAAATTGTGCGAGGGAGTGGAAGTAAGAGAGTGGTCAGTAGAGGACATTTTAGTTCAGAAGTTCAAGGGAGAGCAAAGAGATGGCTCCATAGATGAGCTCAATCTCCTCCTCCTCCTCACGGATACCATGTTCTACATTTATATCAGCAACTTATGTACAAGATTATACCTGGAGTGCACATGTATGTGCTGTGTCTCTCCAGTGTCTGTACCAGTGCTGTGTCCCCATCTCTTTCATCTCTTTGTATCCATGATGTCCTCCACATGCAACATCCCCATGTTTTATGTGCCCATTTGTATCTGTCTTCCCTCCTATTCTGTTCCCCCCATATCGCCTCATTGTCCTCTCTTCCATGTTCTGTATCTCCACTGCCTCTGGTCCATCCCCTCCCAGCAATCCGGTCCATCCCCTTACTCCAGGCTTACATTGGGATGGGAGGGGGGGTTTCTCTGCATCCTCCAATATGTTCTAGTGCTGTGGTGGAGGGTACTTGTCTTCTGTTTCTCTAGAAGGGTAGCCATCGGGAGGAAAGCAGCATTCTGTCTCCACCTGCTAACTTAATCTGACACTGCCTTTCCTGCATCTCCATCATAGTCTTAAATTAGAGGGAGGCAGTAGTGCAGATATAAGGGTGGCAATACCACACCATACCATCCTTACGTCTGTGCTGCTGCTGGTGGTAGCTATGCCTTTAAAGCTGGACTCCCAGCCAACAGCCACCGCTCTCCAGCTCACCAGCTCTAAAAGCAGTGGTGCTACCAACAACAGTACAGAAGTAAGGGTTGTAGTGTCACTATTCCCACTACAATAACCTTGTGACCCTCACACAACTCCTTTTAGGGGCAGGACCCCTGCACTTATAACACTCTGGCATTTCCAATTTTAACAGCTGAAATAATTACATTTATCATTTTAAAATCCTATGAACATGAAATCGACCAAAAAGAACAGTGAATTTGGTAGATCCCTATGCATAAGGGAAATGTCATCCCCTAGAAGTTGTGGAAGTTGTGACCACACTTTGATTATTTCAGTGTGTGATTTTTTCTGTTGCATTGTATCTTGTGACTTATAACCAAGAGTAGATTTTATTATTTTACAAAAACCTATAAAGATACTCTTGTGAAGATAACTCTTCCCCATGCCCCTTGCAAAGGCAGGAGAAGAAGAGCCAACCTCAGCCTGCAGAAAGCTCGCCTCACCAGACTCCTCAAAGACTAGGACAGAAAAGCGTGCTCACTCTGGCCACACCCATAAAATAAAAATGAACATTTGGTATCAAACAATCTATTATTTATATAGATCCAAATATAGCACTATGGTATACAAACCCCACACCAAGAATGTTTCCCAGGCTATGTCTAGACTACACTGATCTATCAGAAAAAGGTATGCAAATTGCATACTTTTTTCTCATAGTTTTTTCGGAAGAGGCTTTTCTGAAATTTGGCCTGTCTACACTGGGCCAAATTTTGGAAAAGCCTCGTCTTTTGGAAGAGCCCTTCTTCCTCCTGGAAGGAGGAAGACAGGGCTTCTGAAAGAGCGTGTCTGCTCTTCTGCAAAAAGAAAAAGCGGAAGAGCAGACAGGTTCCCTGGACCCCCGTAATGTAGACACAGCGCCACATAGCAAATCAATATATGGGTTGCTTCTATGCTAGAATATATTAAATATTGGTATTTTTATTGAAATGGTTTATTTGAAGTGCTCACCCTGAACTTATCAGATGTTGCCATTATTGATAAAGTTGAGTGGAACAAGTTGGGAGATAGAGCAATAGCTGTAGCTCTGAAGTTAGAGAGTGTACAGATAAAAATAGACTAAGGTTCTGTGGAGAAATTCCAAGGCTTCTTTCTCACATTTAGTGAGCACATTTTTTGAAAGCTCACACTAATACGTCTCCAAATTTTGTTTTCCTCTAATGATCATTCCTTTCTTGTTTCTGAACACATTTTGATCTGGGGAATGTAACTTACACAATCATTTTTATTATTAATTTTAACCAAGTGTATTGTAAAAAAGGACTATATGTAAAAATAATTATAATCATCTGCCATTTTTCTCATACGTTGAAGTTTTGTTTCAAACAAAATTAATTGTATTTGAAATATTAGGTGTGAGTCAATTTCTAAATTTTCAGTGACAGACAGACATATCAACACATCATTCGATTCGTGCTAAAACAAGTTGTTGTACTTTATTTTTATTGAAGTTCTGACACTGCTCAGGCAGCAAGACAGTGAAGAAGATATTCTAAATTAGAAGGAAATAAAAATAATGTTTCTATATATGTGTGGCTGTGACATAACAGGTTACAGTTCAAACTAATTGGACAGCTGTGTCACTCCTGTCCTGCAGCCTTGGGTGCCTTTGCTGAAGTAGTCTCATGTGGACTGTTCACAGACCGTCTTTCAACCTGAAAAAAACCACACACTAAGACCAAGTCTACACTAGACCGGGAAGGTCAGCTTAAGGTATGCAACTCCAGCTATGTAGAATACGTAGCTCGAGTCAGTTTAACATAAGCCGAACTCAGCACTATCCTTTCTCCCCCTCCCCCCCAGTATGGGAGGCCAATGGGAGCAAATGTTCCCTTCAGCTTCCCTTACTCCTCATAACTGCAGGGAGTATAGATGCCGGCCAGAGCTGCCATCAGGATTTGATTTACAGGTCTATACTAGACCCATTAAATCCAACGCCAGACAATTGATCTCCTGCATAGCAAGTGATGTTCTAAGTGTCTGTGTGCAACTATAGTTTATCAGCCACACTTGAGTTTCATTCTGTCTCTTTCCAGCCTGCTTTATACTGCAGGATGACCTCAATGTACAGCCCAGTCTTAGATTTTCCCCCAAAAAATGTATGTCTTGTACTACCCAGCCCTCTCCTGGACAGTACAAGTTACATTTAATCTTTAATAAAAAAACATGTGAGATGCATATAATTTGTCACTCTAAATAGAATTTCTCAGACATTTGAATTTAAACACACTGGATTAGATAAAACAAGTTTATTTAATTAGATTTTAAGTGAGTAAAGTGTAGAAGCATAAAAGTCAGAAAAAGTCACAAGGAAAATAAAGATACAATACAATAGGTCCTTAATAAACTATGTTTCATTCAAAGCAAAGTTTTCTGACCACATGCTTTCAGCAATCTTAATACACAAACTTCTTAGTCAGGACCCTTCAGTTAGAATTCAATACATGCTTCCTTTGTGGCTTCAGGGACATTGAACACATTGGGTAGTGTATATATGCAGGGGAAGCCTTGTGGTATTTGTCCCTCTTTTTTATATTTTTAGTACCCCCTCTTTAATAATATTTCTAGCTAGGTACCAAGTGATAAAAAATCTATGTGGAAAGATGTTCCTTGCTGCTTTTTTTCTCACCTGTTTGAGTTTCCTTTTTTCCTTACCAGTTTGCATGTAAATTAAATGTAAAGTAAGCAGTGCACACATTTCTTATAACTTCACATACAATGTTGCCACATATATTTTATCAGGAAGGTACTGATCAGCAAATGATGAGTTTTCAAATGATACCTTACTAGCAATGCTCCCTCTAATTTTCCCATCCAGGTGTGGAATACAGTTTGTTATGTACATCGAGGCACCACCAACAGAAACACATGATGCCTCCTGTGGGAGCTCTGCTAATCAGCTGAACTGCATTTGACTCTCTCCTGGTTGGAGGCCTAAGAGCTCAACTTACAGGGAACACTGTTTACAAGATATATTTTGTGTAAAGATTATTAATATACACTGCAACATATGAATTCAGGGTACATTCTGGCACAATGGCACCCAGTAGAATGGTGCCCAAAACCTGACTATGGCCTCTGGTTACTATGGCAATATATATAGCATAAGCATCTTAATAATATGCAGAAATGGAGACAATAGTTTTCCTTTCTTGCTTATAGTTTTACTCATAAGCAGTGTCAAAGTCAGACAGGACTCACTCAGATTTGTCAGACCGCTCTGTTTATTAGCAAAGCTGCTCTGCTAATTCACCCAGAAAATGTGAGTATCCCACAAGGTTCAAACTCCTTGATTTATACAGTCAAAAGAAAGCCAAGTTAACAGGACTAAAAAGAGGGGCAAAACTTCACATGATTAGTGTGAGGCTAGTCAAGTATCTTCATTTCCACATCAAGCACACAGCAATCTCCTGTCCATATCTCCCTGATTATCTCAATTGCTTTCTGCCTAACACCTAATGTTCCTTTTCCTATTAACTCAGGCCCACCTGGCTAGCACTCTGATCTGCATACCTACAAACAACATTAACATACTTTTCTTCTTCCTCTTAAAAGACAAACAGTATTCCTTCAACTTATTCAATTATTACGGCACAATTAATCTTTCTCTTACAGTATAATTCTTTCTATTTTCACAGCAGCATTTGCATTAAGTATGCAAGATGTTTGGAAATACATACTAATTTGTTTCTTTCTAAACATTGGTGGCTATTAAAGCGGATATGCAAACATCTTCCTTTGGAGGCAGTTAGGATAACCTCACATATAACATACCTGATGCAAATTCATAAAAGCAAGGAAATGAAAAGTTAAGCCACCTAATAGTATATATGCTTTACTTTTCCATTCACTCGTATATACCTTCCTGTTACCACTACAAGTTAACATAGATCATGGACTGCAGCCTTAGCACTGCCCTTATTCTCCCTAATATGTCTTTTCCCACAACATAATTTCATGGTGCATTGTTTCATAATGGTGGTGATGGTGGAATTGGGAACTGTACCTATAAGTAGTTTGGCTTCATAAATATGAAGTCTGCTGGTGGGCACTGTGAAAGAACAGATAGTTGGGAACTGCTTTACTGAATAAAGAGGCTCTGTCAGGCACCTTGGGCCCAATGTGATTACTGAACATCAGAGTGATATCTGCAGGGTATAGGAAAATAATATGGATATGTTTGACAAAGTTCAAAAGTAAACTAGTTAAAATATTCCTCCAGTGCCCTGAATCTCTGGCTACATCTAGTCTAGACGTAGCCTCTCTGTCATTGCTTGAGTCATTTGAATGGGCACTCAAGGAACACAAGGCTATGGAGGTGAAGCTAATGAATTCTTTGCCTTTGTCTTCACTGCAGAAGGTGAGAGGGAGATTCCCACACCTGAGCTATTCTTTTTAGAAGACAAATCTGAGAAATTATTCCAGTTTGAGGTGTGAGTAGAAGAGGTTTGATAACAGATTAATAAATTAAACAGTCATAAGTCACCAGGACCAAATGGCATTGATCCTCTTGTTCTGAGTGAACTCAAATATGAAATTGAAGAACTGCTAACTGTGGTATATAACCTATCGCTTAAATTAGCTTCTGTATCAGATGACTGGCAGATAGCCAATGTAAAGCCAATGTTTTAAAAAGGCTCCAAAGATGATCTTGCCAATTATAGGCCAGTAAACTTAACTTCAGTTGCAGGAAAATTTGTTGAAACTATAGTAAAGAACAGAATTATCAGACATAAACATGATATGTTGGGAAATAGCGAACATGGTTTCTCTAAAGGGAAATCATGCTTCAATAATCTACTAGAATTCTTTTATGGGGCTGTAATGAATAGGAGGAATGCTGACCAGCACCCAGTGACTCAGGGGTTAAATTCAGGTAGCTAGCGAGGTGTTGGCCAGGGGTCCAGGAAAACCAATCGAAATAGAGTGCTGGAATTTGAATTGTATAAGGTATCTTGCTTGCTTTCTCTGTATGGAAGATTTAAACCAGGAGTGAGAGACACAGAATGATTTAAACCCAGACAGGACTATTATGCCTCCAAGGAATTCAGGGCACGGAAGTGGACTTAACAAAGAGAAGATCATATGTAAATAAAAGGGAAAAAAGTGCATAACTTACTTTAGTTTTCCCATGTTGTATAGACCAGGGCTTATAGATGTAGTTGAGTCAAGCTGAAGACTAAAATTTAAACATTCATTGTGACTGTTTCCTAGCTGAGGAAGTAGTATTACTTACTAGAATGAATATTTTTTTGCCGTCAGACATGATAGGTTTCTTTTTTCATTTTTTCCCCTTGGTCATGATTTTTGGTGTATCTGTGAGAATTTACTGTACTCTCTTACCACTAAGCTTTTCTAAAACACTGGATTGCCTTCAAATCTCTCCAATTTCATAGAAGGATATGACTGATCAATCACTCAGCATTTTCATTTACTTCTAAACATGATATAATCTTAATTCTGGCATACATCTTTCAACGTACTTGACACAGCCATTTTTAATTCTTTGAAAATAAACATTCTATGCCATTTGTGAAAAGCTCTTTACAGCCATTAGCTAATCTTGTTCAGTCTTTGTAATGAAAAACCAGTAGAAACTGGTTAACATTTTTCAGAAACATGAAGACCTGGTATGTTATTTCCTGGCTAACTTACGAACAACTCAGACATAAGAAGCCTGAACACTGAACTTGTTTTAATACCTAACACATCTCCTATTCTTTCATTTCCCATTGCTGTTGACACAACCATTGTTTCTATCACCTGTCCTGTAACTTGGAAGCTATCTTAGGGTATGTCTAGACTGCATCCCTCTGTCAGCAGAGGGATGCAGATTAG
>CM057845.1:69782320-69793556 GCA_030068395.1 Apalone spinifera
TGGTGGGAGGGGAAGGGGCCAGAAGCATTCTAGCATTGTGTGATGCACTCTGGGCAGCACTGAGGGCTGCCTGTGGGGAAGTATAGCACATTCTTGGTGGCACTGAGGGCTGGCAGTCACTGTCCTGCCCCTTCCTCCCACAGTCCCACCGCTTCTAGGCAAGGTTCCCTCTAAGCAGCGTGGCAGTACAGCTCTACAGCTGCTTAATCAGCCCCACCCAACCAGGGGCTCAGAGCTGCCTGGCTGGGGGAGAGACACTTCTCCCTCAGTGACAGCAATAGCAACAGCAACTCCCTGCTGAGGACAAAGCAGCGAGTTTCTCCCAGCCAGTAAGGAGGGGATATGTCCCTACCGGCTGAGAGATACTCACTGCTCTGTCCTCAGCAGGGAGCTGCTACTGTCGCTGAGTAAGAAGTGCCCCTCCCTCAGCCAGGCAGCCCCATGCACGGAGCCCTGAGCTCCTGGCTGGGTGCAGCTGGTTAAACAGCTGTATGGATGTGTTGCCATGCAGGGAACTTTGCTTCTGGGAGCACAGAGGCACACCCCCGCCCCACATACACCTTGCCCAAGGCCTGGCAAATCTATCAGCCCCAATAACTGCCTTTCCCACATCTCACCTTATTCCCCTCTCTTCTTTCACTTATGACACCAGCCTCAACACTTCTTTTGTTTCTTTCTTCCACTTCCGTAACAGTGTTTTTATATGGACTGTTAACTCTTTAGAACAGGGTTTGTTTCTTCTATATATAATATGTAAACTGCACATGTTATTGTGGTTAAATATTTGAAGATAATCTTCATGGTTTAAATATATGTATTCTTACTAGCAGTTTAAGTGTGTATGGTCTCTGCTGGGACTTTTTGAGTCTGGTTAATTTAATTCTTCAACAGAAAAATCAGGATAATTGAGGCTGTTTAGTGTCAATTCCACTTGAGCTGAAGAAAGATATGAGGCAATTTGATTATAGCCTTTAAAACAATGTAAAATTAGGTTATCTTATAAGTGTGTGAAACAATAATCAAATGGGCACCAGGTTACTCTTGAAATTATCAGAAAATTAAGAGCTCTTCTGGTCTTTTTCTTACTATATACAATCTAAATGCGGTTCTTTCAAAAAAAAAAGCCTTTTTCAAAAGAAATCTTCTTCCTAAAAAAATGAGGTGTACAGAGTTCTTTCAAAAAAGGGTTTTTATTCCAAAAAAAACACATCTAGACTATTTTTTTAAACTCTTCCGAAAATGGGATCGAAAGAAAATATGCAAATTCACACCAAATTTGCATAACTTCTTTCAAAAGCTGTGGGCAGTCTAGATGTGCCCTTAGAGAAAGCAATGCTTGGCAGGCTTAGGGCAGCTAGACAGAGAGAGGCTCCAGCCTGATACCTGGCAGGCTAGAGGCCTTGATGCATGGGAAAGGAAGGTGCAGAGATCACAGGGGAAGTGGCCCAGGGAACAGGAAGCAGTAGAGGGGCAGAAAGGAGGGCAGGACAAAGTGTCCACCAGAGGGTTCTTGGGCTGTGACCCAGAGTGGCCTTTATAGACTATGACTTGTCCCTGAGATGAGGGGCTGCTACACGGAGGCTGCATACTTTCTTCTACCTTCAGAACAGACAAATATTATCCAAACAGCTATGTCACTGGAAAAAAGAATATATTTAATGCAATATGAGCAGTGCACCTGAACCTTTCACATAATCTGTCTTCCCTAAAAGAAAATGTCTATAATAGGACAAAAGTGTAATAGGCAATAAATATTGCCATAAATCAATTGGGAGTCATTTTTATCTCCTGAAATATCATTAGACCAAAGCTCATGCCCAACATCAGTGAATTAGTCCAGGACTAGCTCACTAGTCATTAAATCATTTCCAATGTAATTTTCTAAAGATACATTATATTAGTATTTAAATGACATTTTAGTATTCTTCTTGAAGGAAATATGTGATTCCTGTATAGTATTCTATACTCCATTTGCTTAGCATTTTTAACTAATATTTCCCATGTCTGCAGTGCATGTATCGTCCAAGATGTAGATTAATACTACCATGTAGCTCATTGTCAATGTTTTTGAGTAGTTTCTGAAATGAAGCTTTGTTCTGGCATCAAGAATCTCAGAAGTGCAACTATACTCTTCTGCAAAAGGACAAAATGGCAATTTAATTTACCACACTTGAATTTTGACAGATATAAGATCTTGTCCATGACAGTGTTGCCATCTTTAGTGACTTTTTTTCTTGACAGGCAAATTTCTAGTCCTCCACTGTTGAAAGAATTCTTACAAGAGAAAGCCAATCTAAAGTATCAAATATAGTAGGAAGGCATAGGACATGTTTTAACGATGTCAGCAACATGACTTCCAGTGAGAAGTGTTACTATGGACATCATCTGAAAGAGAAAATGAATGAAATCTAGAGAAACATTATTCAGAACGATAGAGAAAGAAACCAGATCTAGCAACATGACACTCAGAATTCTGAACAGAGCAGCACAGGACTGAAATAAATGGCAGAAACTGGTGGATGCCCTCTACTCGAGATAAAACAAAGAATGATGCAAGCAGCTCTGGAATCTAGCCCTGTCCTGTGCTGAATTGCAGTTTTGCCTAGTAGAAACCGCCTCCTCCCACACTGTCTGTTTTCCTTACTTCCTGCCTCCTGAGGAAGAGCATCCAATCAGAGTTGCTGCGGGAAGCAGGCAGATCATCCCTCTTCTTTCAGCTGTAATTCAGCAATGTACTCACAGAAGAGGTGAGAGATGGAAGAAAGACTCCAGGAGCTTAGAAGTGGTTCTGCCATCCATCCCTTCTGTGTGCAATGGGATGGTTCCTCCCCTCCTTGCAACTCTGGACTTCAAAAAGGGTCTGGGTGAGGAAAGAGCCAGTAGATCTGCTCCTTCTTACCCCCAGGGATTGAGAAAGGGGGATTAAATAGTGAAGCTGAGGGGAGGGGGGCGCAGAATGGATGTGTTGGATCTGGGGAAATGGAGCAGAATTGATGAAAGAGTTGGGCAAATGCAGGGGCAGATCTGACTGGGAGTTTGCAGGACAGAATTTATTAGTGATCAGAATTAATTGCTGAAAAGGAGGATAGGCTAATATGGGGGGTGAGAGGTCCTGTAAAGTAGTCAAAATCGCCTTACTGAGTAAACTTGGGAGCATTGGCAATATTCATGTTATCATATACATGCTGGGGTTGAAAAGGGTGAGATCAAGAACCAAAAGTATTTTTAAAAGTCTTATGTTTTTGAGGCCAGCCATCTGAATTTTAAGCCTTTGGGAATAGAGGATACAAAACAAAACCTGACAAGTGACCACTCAAGGGATCAACAAAAATAATATGCATAATGGAGGTAGTCTTCTAATCAAAGTAGAGTAGTATCTTTGAGGCAGTCTCAAGTCTAATAAGAGACATTTAATGTAAATTTAACTGTATTTAAATGTTTGCAATAATACTGCTTGTCAGGTGAACAGCTCAAGTACTTCAGGTCAATGTGTCATCCTGCAGCATAATCAGAATAAATTTACTCCATGCATCAATGTACATAAGATGTAATTCAGCAATGTACTCTTAGCACTTATCTAACTGTAGGTATGGGAGTTGCCCTATTAAAGCCAATGGGCTTACTCATTTGTTTAAGTATTTTGCCTAATCAACACTAAACGTTAAGGGTCTGGTCCTTAGTCCAGGAGGCAAAGTGACTGTAAGCCACCTTTTCATTTCCCCTCATCCTGGGATTGGCTTTAGGCTGAATTAACCCCCAGAGTTGTCAGGAGTAGCTCATTTTAATTCCCTCCCCCTTTACCCCTGCTTACATTGGTGGAGCTAATGTAAGTAACCATCTCATTTTCATGTGTGTGTGAGTGGCGGGAGGAGCGGTAATCAACAAAATTCTTGTTGATGTTTTATTATGGCTCATTTAGTTCCAATAGGCCTTTGTATGTGCTGGATCAGCAACTTACACAAATGAATGCTTCTTTCCTGTTTGGTGAGTTACACAATTACAAAAGTTTAAAATGCAAACATTCAATGTAACTTTATACTGTGAGCTACAGATGTTGTAAATGAGATCTATGCATGCAAGCTCCTACAACCATTTTATTAAGTTTAAACATGAAACACATTCTTGTAACTCAAACATCTATTATAACAATGCTTACACACAGGTTAGCCAAACTCATTTCCAGCTATGCGTTTGTAAATCTTCAGAGAGGCCTTGACATGAAGGTCATATCTGGGCTTGTTCCTCAGCTGTGCTGTGCTCAGGCAAGGAGGCAAAGTGATCTAAAGCTGTCTTTTCATTTTCCCTCATCTTGGGACTGGCTGAGGCTGAATTAAACCCCACAGCATGCTAGAGCAACCACAAGGTTTTGTCTTTAAGGCATCTAGCTGCTGAGCTAGGGTGCTGGAGTACAGCAAACTACAGTCCTAACCCTTCTAATAGTTCATGTCTTGCTCTCCTGCCATGGCCTGTTTTCATAATTCCTAGTAAACAGAGTGGTTGGGAGTAGATGGCATAAACCCTATATGATAGGATTCCTCAATTGTTCCCTCAAGAAAACTTTAGGACCTTGACTTGCCACTGGAAAGAGGATTTATACTGTGATTAAAAACCTGGTCTATAGTTTTGTGAAAAGGTCACTGGGTACAGAAAGCGGTTAAAAAAATTGAGTGATTTTACTTTCTTGTTAAAACACCTTTTAGCTTATTGCTCCAAGGGTTTCTAAATAACTTCTGGATTATCAGAATTTTTCTTTTATAATTGCTTGGGAGTCTGTATGATGTCTCTACATATCACTAGAACTGAAATTCGAACTATGTTGACTAATGAGGCTTGTAATTATAACCTTCATGAAAGAGAGTCAAAATGTGTTCATGATTTAATACCACAACCAAACATTCATACAATTAACTATTTTCTTTAAAGACAAAAGTTGCTTGGGACAAATTTTCAAGAAAAGGAATTTTTAAACTTCAAAAGTCTGATAATATTCAAAGTAACTTTTGATCCCTTTGTTCTTTAGATGTGTTGCTCAGTCTTGCATGTTATATAGATAGGGTTGCCAGGTGTCCGGTATTCACCCGGACAGTCTGGTGTTTTCGCCTCCTGTCCAGTAAAAAATTCAGAGAATACTGGACATCTAAGATGTCTGGTATTTTCTGAATTTTTCCCTGGCCAGGAGGCAAAAATACCAGGCACCTGGCAACCCTACAAACACTCAGCGCCCGGCCTCCCCACCCCGAGTCCCCCTCTGGCCTCCAACACCCCCAGCCTCCCTGCTTACCTGGTTCACCAAGGCTGCTGGCACAAAATGTTTTTGGTTTTTTTTTGGGGGGGGGGCGGTGTTCGGTATTTCTGTTTCAACCATCTGGCAACCCTATACATAGATGAACTATAAAATCAGATACTATAAATTCTTTAAATAATATTTTGGAGCAGACATCATGTGAAATATGCATTTAAGTATAATGTGCTCTTCAGAATTCTGGTTTTACATTTTTGATCTTCAAAACTAAAATTAGTATCTCTACTTTATATTTCTAATTTTCTTCTTAGGGCATAATTAAAGCCATTTTAAAGGAAAGATTAGATTGTTTTTATCTTAGTAAACAAATCCAAAATATTTATAATAGAAACATTCACACAGAGACTGTCTAAGGCAAATTAGAAGCAGATTTTTTTTAAACTCTTGGGTACTCAGAATAATTTTATACGTCTATGGAAACAAATACTTTGGGTCAAGGAAATTACTTTCCTGCTTTGCCAGAAGGTATCTTCAGTGAATAAAAATGTTCTGTTTTCTCGGGGTGTGTCTTCCTGTTTTTCAGTTTGATATTTACCCATCACTAGTAATCAAGATAGTTTCATGATGGTTGCAGAGGGTTTACAGTAATCTGGCGTGCTAGTACTGGTAGTATAGATTCTACAATGAAGTCATTTAACCCAGAAATTCTTTTTCAGGATTGAAAGTTAGCAAAGTGGTTTCTCAGAGGAGGAGTTTTTAAAATTCAGAACAATCTTTTTTTCTTCACTTTTGTTTAGGCATATGAAGGACTTGAGATCTATTTTCTTATATATGAATATAGATCTAAGTTTGACAAGCCTGATTACAGGCTCCATAATAGAAAAGTGATTTTTTTTTTTTTGAGGCATGAAGCCTTCAGTTAGTGATCTTTAAAAAAGAGAACTTACAAATCCAATAATTCTATCATTAGCATTCTCTGTGTAACTAAAGAGCATAGCATGCTTCAATATGTGGAAGTCCTGTAGGAGGAATTCTAGCATTCATTATTTCTTCTTAAAAGAACTTCTAGGAGAAATATATATTTATTAGGAAAACTTCTAAAAGAATTTTCACAACCCAAGCTTCCTTATGCTAAAAGAAAATCCCACTTGATATTGAGAGACTACAATTTTTAGCAGTATAAAGAGAGATAATGGAGGAATAATGATTGTTTGGATGAAAATATAATCTATAAAGCAAAAATCTGAAGATGGGTTTTTCTCAGTGCCAGTGAACTGATTTCTAGTGAACTGGGAACTTGTGGGTCCTGACAAAATAGATTGCTGTTTTGATGGAACGAAAGGTTAAATTTGAGCTGTTTGTTGATGGAATAATCACAGCACGTCATTGTACGTACACAGTTGCCTAGATGTGAGCGAGATTCTGAAGATTTCTTCCTTATACTTCATGGTTGGTGTTGAATGCTGGGATCCTTTCAGTCTGTTTATGAAATACTCTCATTTAGGGTGCATCTACACAACAGGGTTTAACTCAAAATAAACTATGTGAATTGAGCTACGTCATTACGTCGCTTATTTTGAAATTAGGAGTATCTACACAGCACTTATTTCAAAATAGAGCACTCTTCCTCCGACTTCCCTTACTCCTCATACAATGAGGGTTACAGGAGTCAGAAAGAAGTCCTCCAGCTTGACAGTATTTAACTTTATTTTGAAATAACTGCCTGCCATGTAGATACGGAGTAGTTATTTTGAAATAATGTTGCTGTGTAGACATACCCTTAGAGATTATACTTTAAGACTGCATCTGTTTTAATGGGGGCACTCTACTCTAGGCCAGGAGAGATCAAAGTATATATTTTTCCCAAAGGATATCTTTTCCAAAATCATCAGTAAGCCCCATCTCGATGTGTCATAAATAACAGTTTATAGATTAGTGAATTTCATTTTAGCATTGATCACTCCTTCAACCTTCAGATTTGCAGCTAATTCCTTTCTCTTAGTCAAAATCAGTTCTAGAATGTTTTGTTAGTCAGAATCAGTGTTCTTGTGCAAGAAGTCTTGCGCAAGAAAACGTTTACACTGCCATGTGCGAGCTGTGCTTTTGCGCAAGAGCACCCATGGCAGTGTGGACGCTCTCTTGCGCAAGAAAGCTCTGATGGCAATTTTAGACATAGGGCTTTCTTGCGCAAGAAATCCCTGCTGCACATCCACACTGCCCTCTTGCGCAAGAGCCCCTGCCCAAGAGAGCTTACACCTGTTAAAAAAGAGCGTAGCTCTTGCGCAAGGAGCCCTCTCTTACCACACCGTACTGTAAATTTACTTGCGCAAGAGTGGGTGGGCAGTGTGGATGCTCTGCAGATTCTTGCGCAAGAAGACACGAGTGTAGACATAGCCTTTGTGTTTTTGCCATATTACTTTTCTGAGAGATATCTGGGTAGGTAAAGTCATAGGTGCCGACACTATGGGTGCTCTGAAAAAGCCCATACCACAGAAGCCCCCCCGAACCTCCTGCCCACTGACGGCCCCACCAATTAGCTGCTCCCCACCCCCAGTGCCTCCTAGCTGTCAAAGATCAGACAGTAGAGGGGCAGGAAGAGACAGACAGAGGTGGAATGTGGGTACGGCCTGGGACGTAATGGGGGAGTTGAGCATCCCTCAGGATGTGAGTAAATCAGTGCTTATGTTTAAAGTTACCCATTACTATCAAATCCTGTGTCTTTGATATTTCTGTTGTCTGGTATCTTATAAGGCAAGAACCCATGTGGTAGTCTACATTCCTGAATTGCCAGTAGGGGAGATAATTAAGATTTGGCTTACCATTTCTTGTTTGTCTAGATCATAAATGTTACTGATTTTAGAGATAAAATTAAGATCGCTCAAAAGATCACTTTCTATCCCAGTCTGATAGCATTAATGTCTCTAAACAGTCTATAAAATAGACACAAATGAGGTTCCAAGACAAAACCTGGCTTTTATCGCACTCTTACAGGAAATGCACATAGCATGACAGGACTTGTTTTGAGTCAGTTCCCAACAGATGTGGATTTCTAAGCTTTGCTGCTGAGATTTTGTTGTTGTTGGCAACATTTTTCCCTCTGCTTGAGTCACCATAAATATATTTGTACTCTTCTGCAGGAAATTCAGAGCTGATTGTATATTAAGCTTATAGTTCCAAGAGCTTCCCTACATCAATTTCTAACATAGCCATTCTCTGTCTCAGGGCTAGATCTACTGATCCTCAGTGTGGGTTATCACCAGTCTGTAGCTAATCCTGAGTGTGGGTTATCACCAGTTTGGATAGCTAATGAGGAACTAGCCCTCCCCTTCTGAAGCCCCCATCACTCTTGTTTTATGTAGGAAGGTGATGGAATCCAGTACCTACTGGAAGAGAGAGAATTTTTGTTATGTAGTGATCTAGATAAATTTTGATTTAATTTGGGCATATTGTCAAACTCAAAAAACAAAAGGGGTGGGGACTGAAAGAGGCAATTTGACTTTTGTCTGAAGTTACCTCAATGTCCCTACCTTTGCACTCTCTGCTCAGATTATAGGCTAGGAGGAGGACAGAAAAGGAGACCATAGCTGTGTTCCTCTTTCTCTAATTTGTTTCCCTACCAAAGAGTATTAAAGGACAAATGTGTGCCATATATACTCCAGCCTCTTCATCCATTAGGACCAGGAAGGGTTTGCTTTACCCCCTTCTGTGACTCAAGATCCAGCTCCTCAAGAATTCTCAGTTCTGGGGAATCAGACATCTGGGCTGTGGTGGACTTGATGGATGACGGGAAGATGAAGTGAACTCTCTGACTGCTGGAGATGATTGCATCAAAGCCGTGGCAGCCCGTCAATATAGGCAAACTAGGCGGTTGCCTAGATGAACGGCCATTGAGGGCTTTGGAGATGGGGGTGCCGATTGCGCGCTTCGCCTAGGGTGCCAGTTGCTAGCAGCTCATCTAGGGCTGCTCCTGCATCAAAGTACAATGGTCTGCATAGGTAGACCATAAGCGGGAATGGCTGAATCCATAACTGACAGAGCAAGAAATGGCAGGTAATGCCATTTCAAGAAAACACCTCCTGCACTGCAGGTTTCTTCATTCACCACTCCTGCCCTTGTGAGGCAGTTTGGCCATAACCCCTTAGCTCCAGGGGAAGTCAGGAATTGTTCACAGGAGGAGGAGAAGGGAATCTCCCCTAAGGAAGAAATTAGAGAAGGTCCAAAGAAGAGTAACAAAAAATGATGAAAGGTCTAGAAAACATGAGCTATGAGCGAAGACTAAAAGAACTGGATTTGTTTAGTTTAGTAAAGAGAAGGCTGAGGGGGACATGGGAGCAGTTTTCAATTACCTAAAAGGGTGTTACAAGGAAAAAGGAGAAAAATTGTTCTCCTTGACCTCCTTGCAGCAGGGGATGTTTAGGTTGGACAGTAGAGAAAAAAATCCTAACTGTGAAGGTGGTTTATTGGAATAAATTACCTAGGGAGGGTGTGGAATCTCCATCACTGGAGATCTTTAAGAGCAGGTTAGACAGACATCTATCAGGGATGATCTAGATCAGTGTTTCTCAAACTTTTTTTTATAAAGTACCCCCTTTAAAAAAAAAAGTACCCCCAGTTTTCAGACATTTTTTTCCTATCATTGCAACACATTTGTTTAAACAACAATCATAGCCGGGCAGGCAATGAAATTTTTGGGTGTAAAAAGTACAAAAGTAATAAAGCGCTGTAAAACTTAAAACAAAAATTCAGTTTTCTCCAAATTTCAGTTGTGTTGATGTTCCTCCCCCTGAATTATCTCAAGGACTCCTAAGGGTACTCGTACCACTGGTTGAGAAACACTGATCTAGATGGTGCTTGCTCCTGTCATGAGAGCTGGGGACTGGACTTGATGACCTCTCCAGGTCCCTTCCAGTTCTAGTATTCTTGTGTCTCTTGGATTACAGCACTTCTGAATTTGGCACCAATAGCTCTCCTTTCCCCTCCCCCCTTTCCTCTCCTCCCCACACACAGGCTGCTATCTTGTGAGCCTCAGACAGCAGCTGCATTGTTCACTTACATGTATTCTATCACTATCCCTCCAGCTGCTGCTTGAGGACTTTACTCAAAACAACAAGAAACCAAAACAACCTAAAAGGAATCTGTGCATTACTGGACTTTTATATAGCTATGATGGGCCTCTGACAGAAGTCCTCCTCACAGATGTTGGCAGAAGAGTGCAAAATGCCTGAGTTAACCAAATGCTCCTCATGCTGCTGTTGACTATTCAACAACTGTCAGGCTATCTGAAGCCTGTTGGTACTGTGACTAGTATGCCACACCTGCCAGGCTAATCGGACTCTGCTCATTGTGAACTGAATATACCCCATGCAGCCAACCCTAGAGGGCTGAGAGAAAAAGCACAAATGAGACAGAGGAGCAAGTATGCAGGAAGGGGCTCTTTGTCCCCCCCCATTTATTTTTGAATGATTTGTTCTGCCTGTTGTAACAAGGTGTGAATCAACCCTCTTGGAAGTCTGTCTTGCTCAACATGAGTTGCAGAGTGAGCCAGGAGGAATCAGAAACAGATTACTTGGAGTCAGGGAAGGCAGAAGCGGGGCTGGTTCCATGTCAGGAGCAAGACAGACTTCCAAGAGGGTTGATTCACACCTTGTCAGGAACAAGGCTGAGTACAGAGCAGGGCCTAGGCTGGAGCAGTGTAAAGCAAGACTTGGAGTTACCCAAGCATAGGAAGGCAGAGAATCCATGGGCATAGGAGGTGTGTTGAGCAAATGATGGACCTAGGAGTAAACCATATGACTGCCTGAGCCAATCAGCTGGTTCTGTCCTGTTGCATGCCAATGCCCACTGCCATGATGACTGGGCAGGCTGTAGCCAGACATGAACCTCTCCCTCCCCTCCCCCTCCCCACCCCGTAACATCCATCTTTACTTGCTGGAAGCTGCAAGTTATCTCTCTTGCAAGTGTAAATTATTTGAAACTCCCTTATAAGAACTGGCG
>CM057845.1:69799874-69811110 GCA_030068395.1 Apalone spinifera
AGTGTCATTCGCAAACTTGCTGAGGGTGCAATCCATCCCCTCATCCAGGTCATTTAATAAAGACATTGAACAAAACTGGTCCTAGAACCGAACCTTGGGGCACTCCTCTAGAACTGACTGCCATCCTGACATTGAGCCATTGATCACTACCCGCTGGGCCTGGCCTTCTAGCCATCTTTCTATCCATCTTACCGTCCATTTATCCAATCCACATTCCCTTAATTTGCTGGCAAGAATATTGTGGGAGACCATATCAAAAGCCTTCCTAAAGTCAAGATATATCACATCCACTGACTTCCCCATATCCACAGAGCCAGTTACCTCATCATAGAAGCTAATCAGATTGCTCAGGCATGACTTGCCCTTTGTGAATCCATGCTGGCTATTCCTAATCACCTTCCTCTCTTCCAAGTGCCTCAAAATGGATTCCTTAAGGATCCCTTCCATGATTTTTCTAGGAACCGAGGTAAGACTGACCGGCCTATAGTTCCCTGGATCGTCCTTCTTCCCTCTTTTAAAGATGGGCCTACATTTGCCTTTTTCCAATCATCCGGGATTTCTCTCTATCTCCACAACTTTTCAAAGATAATGGCCAAAGGCTCCTCAATGACATTTGCCAACTCCCTCAGTACCCTTGGATGCATTAAGTCTGGACCCATGGATTTATGTACGTTTAGCTTTTCTAAATAGTTCCTAACCTGTTCTTTACCCACCATGGGCTGTCCATCTTCATCCCATCTTGCATCAATTAGCGCATTAGTCCGGGAGCCCACCTTTTCTGTGAATAGAGAGGCAAAGAAAGCATTGAGTGCTTCAGTTTTCCCCATATAATCTGTCACTAAGTTACCTCCTTTATCCAGTAGGGGCTGCACACCCTCGCTGATCACCACCTTCTTGTTAACATGCCTGTAGAAACCTTTCTTGTTATCCTTCACATCCTTAGCCAGTCGCAATTCCATTTGCGCTTTTGCCTTCCTGATAACCCCCTGGCATTCTTGAGCTATATATTTATACCCCTCCCTGGTCATTTGTCCAAGTTTCCACTTTTTGTAAACTTCTTTTTTGTGCTTAAGTTCACTAGGGATTTCCCCTGTAAGCCAATCCGGTCTCCTACCATGTTTGCCTCTCTTGTTACTCATCGGTATGGTTTCTTTCTGTGCCTTCAATAAGGCTTCTTTAAAATACTGCCAGCTGTCCTGGACTCCTTTCCCCTGCATGTTAGCATCCCAGGGGATTCTGTCCATCAGGTCTCTGAGGGAGTCGAAATCTGCTTTTCTGAAGTCCAAGGTGTGTATTTTACTACTCTCTTTTTCTTCCTTTCGTCAGGATCCTGAAATCTACCATCTTATGATCACTACTTCCCAGGTTGTCACCCACCTCTACTTCCCCTATTAATTCTTCCCTGTTTGTGAGCAGAAGGTCAAGCTGCGCACGGCACCTGATCAGATCCTTCAGCACTTGTACCAAGAAGTTATCCCCAACATTCTCCAAAAACTTCCTTGATTACCTGTGTACTGCTGTATTGGTTTCCCAACAGATGTCATGGTGATTAACGTCCCCTACAAGAACCAGGGCCTGCGATCTGAAAGCTTCTCTCAGTTGTCTGAAGAAAGCCTCATCTACCTCATCCACCTGATTCAGTAGCCTGTAGCAGATCCCAACCACATCACTGCCATTGTTTGCACCTCTAAACTTAACCCATAGTGTCTCAACAGGTTTTTCTCCCTCTATATACTAGAGTTCAGAGCAATCATAGTGCTCTCTTATGTATAGTGCAACTCCTCCTCCTTTTCTCCCCTGCCTGATCTTCCTGAACAGTCTATACCCTTCCATGACAGCGCTCCAGTCATGCGAGTCATCCCACCAAGTCTCTGTTATCCCAATTAAATCATATTTTTTGGACTGGGCCAGAGCCTCCAGTTCTTCCTGTTTGTTGCCCAGGCTTCTTGCATTAGTGTACAAACACCTCAGATAACAGGTTGATCACCCTCTCTTCTCCATTTAGATCAGAGATCCTCCTTTCTTGCTCGTTCCGCTTTGCATTTCTTCCCGGTATCTGACTTTCCCACTCCCCTCAGGGTTTTGGTGACCATCCCCCCACGAACCTAGTTTAAAGCTCTCCTCACTAGGTTTGCAAGCCTGCCCGCGAAGATGCTCCTTCCTCTCTTGGTTAGGTGGATCCCATCTCTTCCTAACAGATATTGAGCTTTATTCAAGTAAGTGCAGAAAGATTCTTATTAGCTTGTGGCAAACATTAGCTTTATAATAAACCTTTCTTTTGGCAAAACATTGATGTCCCTTTCATTAACAATGGAAGTTTCTCTGATTTGAAGTGGGGAACAAAAAATAACAAAGCTTTGTTTTAAAGAAACAGAACTGTGTGGAGCCAGCTGGCTTCTGAGTATATGTTTGTTAAACTTACTGAAAGTTAAAAATTAAAATAGCACTCCAGTACTAGGTAAGACCAAAGGCGATGTGGTGATTGACTGAAAGAGTTCTAGGACTGAAATACCATCTGTTCTCTAATTTAACTATTGATTACTTAATACTCAAACACAAAGGAAGGTTGTAGACTTGTTACACAACCAATCTGAGTGTAAGATTGCAAAACAAAATTATATTTGTTATTGTGTCCTTTAGCTATGGACTTTCAGCTTTTTGCCAAAAGTACTTAATCTTCTATTGATAAATTGTTGAGCATTACTACTTCTAACAAAAGATTTGTTAATATGAAGTGTTTTTAATTCTAAACTTGACTGATATTTATACTAGCAGTCTGTCTTCACTCAACATTGCCAAATCATAAAATGAGATATAGCCTGGCACAAAACTTAGCTAAAGCCCTTTCATTCATTCAAAAACTCTTTCCAACTTAACAGCATAATCTCTTCCTTTTAGAAAGTAATGGTAGAGGCTCTGAACTAAGTACTGAGGACCTGTGCTTCTGGAGCAAGCAGAAGCTAGTGAAATCTCATGTCATTGCTGGGGCTGTGATGAAAATTTTTACACAAATCTTCCAATTAAAAATGGCCTTTTCTTAACAACAAAAACCATCTTCCTCTTTTAACACAGAAGTTTTCAATTTTTACAGATTTTCAGAAATTTTACTGACATTTTTACTAAAATAGCTTTTGAAATCATTATTGAAAATATTAATAGACCAAATCCCAGATTTCACTGAAATCGGGTTTTCATTAAATGAATTATTTAGGAAACAATTGTAATACATTTCTGTAGGAAATAAATCAGAAAATGTGTCTTTTGAATCAGTTATGTCCATGGTATATCAATAGAAATTTGATTAAAAACCTAAAGAACGCTTGCTAGAAGATTGTAGTTTAACACAATTATGAATTAAAATTCAGAAACTTAACCCACAGAAACTAAAAGCACACAGAGAGAAGCAAGCTCCTTCCATAGGTGGAGAGGCACAGCTCACTCCATCTTGCTAGGAGGATTCTTTGTAGATTTAGGCTAAGTCCACACTATAAAGAAAAATCAGAAAGATACGCAAGTTGCAAACTGCTTTTTCTTCTGAAAGATGCTTTTCTAACATTTGGCCCATCTACATGTCACGAAAGACTCTTTTTCGGAACATCCCTTCTTTCTCGTAGAATGAGGTTTACAGGGATGCTGAAAAAATGCATGGGGCTCAGGACAGAGGGTTGGGTGTGTGAGGGAGTGCAGAAGTCAGGGGCAGGGGACTGGGGAGTATGTGTAGAGCCAGGTTAACTTACCTGGCCAGGACCAGATTGCTGCAGCTGGACCGGGACTGAGCCAGGATCACCACAGTTGATTCCACCTGCCTTCTTACCACCGCCACGGCAGGAGCAGGACTAGGGCCAGGCCATTGCAGCCAGATAGAGGCCATCTCCGGCCTCTCTCTCAGCCAGGATCAGGGCTGGGGTTGGACTGCTGCAGCAACGGACAAACAGGCCAATTCCGCCCCTCCACGCCAGACTGGCTCTTGCCAGATTTGTGCACTGGGGCACACCCCCCTACATTCACTTCTGCATACAACAGAACTTTGCACAATGGGAACAACTTGAAAATTTCAGTGGTTTTTTTTCATAAAATGTATTTCCTTTTTTAACCAGTTCTAGTTCTGTGGCATTTAAGTAGCTCTGCTCTGCTAGGGTTTCTAGTTGGGTATGGATCAATTAAAAATATGATAGTGGAAATGAGAAGGAATTCTCCTGAAAGAGTTTCAATGAGATCTGTAAGGAATTTAATTTCAGAATCAACTTTTAAACTTCTGTCATCCAGTCCACTGCTTAGGCTAACGGACCTACTTTTTGGGGTGCTAGCAAGAGGAGAAAAGCTAGTGCTTTAGCACCTGCTTTTGTGGAAAGATATCATGCACATAAGGGAAAGGAGCTTAGCTCACAGCAGAAGCAGAGAAAAGTCTGTCCAGGGCGGGTCCCTTTAAGCACGTGTCTCTGCAAACCTCCAGCACAAGCACTGGGAAGCAACCAGTGACCTAAAGCTCTGGCTGAAGTGGTTCCGGGTAGCCTTTTATGCGAGATAGCATCCAATCAGTCTGGACGCTCTCTTTCAAAAAAAGTGCATCGCTTTTTCAATGTGCTTTTGTGTGTGGATGTTCTCTTTCAGAAGAAGTTTTTTCGGAAGATCTCTTCCAAAAAAATCTTCTTACAAAAGAAGCCTGCAGTCTAGACATAGTCTTAATTTAGTTCCATTAGTACCATGCTCCCAGAGAGGGTGTATTTGGGAATGGAGAATAGTCATTGCAGAGGTTCTGGGCATTCTGCTTGTGCCAAGGGGTGTGTTTTTTAAGAATGAAGAGCCTTGAATTTTTAGTTTTCTTTGGCTGGAAATTCTTTTGAACATAAGTAGGTGGATAATCCAGTAATTGAAATGAGAGATTGTTTTTATATGGAAAGCCACCCCTGCTCAGTTAGATGCTCAATTTTAAATTTTTATTGCATTTGTAAAGTGTCACAAGTGACATTCATGCAAAAAACCTGCTGTACAGACAGCAGGGATTTGTGCACATATTCCTCTTTAAGGTATAAGCATAATGTTATCGTAATAAGTTATGTAGGAATACCTATAATAGATACCAGTTGTCATTTGAAAGAGTTAATTAACATCTTGGCAAGGTTTATTTCTTTGAAGTTCAATACTTAATTATTTTTAAAAATAGTCTTCTCCCAATGAACTTCCTAGAATTGTGTTCAACTCCTTAAAAACAATTGATTTAGTTAGTACTTTGTCCTGTGTGTTAAAAGTTAACAATGTCATTATATGCAGAATGCATATTCTTGTCCTTTTAGACTCTGGTTAAACTTTGATTAAATTTAGAGTTTTTTGTCACTCCGGAAGTGCACATAAGCCTTTCGTGTCTGAATTTCTAGGAGCGTTCACCATCTGTGTGTGTAACATAGAATAAACCACCATATGCTATAACAACATTGGACATTTTAGCCAGTAAATTTGAAGAAATCTTTACAGCCCATATGCAAACTGCAATTTTTAAAGACTTATGCATTGGTCAAATTTGGGTAGTTTATAGGGACAGGAAAAAGCCACAGTCTCTGCCAGATTTCAGGTCCCTGTTTCAAAGCATGGTGATGCTGGAACTGTTTAATGAAAAGGTTGCCAGATAATTTTTTTTTTAATAGGGGCCAAGCAATGTATCTTTTTCTCAGCTTCATTCTCAAACTGTTGAAATGTTTTGGCTGATAATTTCCAGAAGAATTCAGCCTGGAGCAGACACTTGGCATGCACTATTTTAGCACAAACAATTTGACAAAATTAATAAGCAACTCAAAACAGGATCTTACAATGGGACATGTTGGGAAACCTTAGTAGCAGTGCTATCAGCCTCATGTATATTCATTTTAAATTTAAGATGGCAAATATTTAACTATGAGAATACTTTGTTTTTGTCCTCAATTTAACATCCTCGGTAGCACTTTCGTAAAGTGATCATCGGAGTAATATATTTTACATTAAAACCTTCCAACTCTAACTTAGCTGAGTAAAGATGCAATTGGAATAGACAGAACATAATCACTTGGTTTGGAATTTGGTCAGGACACCCACATTAACACTCACAACTCTTATTAATTTAACAAGGGGAAATGTGTTCCCCTGAAATTTCACTCTACCCTAATCAAGATAAGCCCTCATTAAAGCCCTGAGCCTAGAAACCATTAGGAAAATACAAACATATGCTTAATAACTTGAAGCATGTGTTTTTTGTCCCATTGAAGCTTAGTTTTAAAGATAGTTTTAAAATGATGTAAGAATATTTTCCAAAGTTTATCAAATATATCATTCATGTCAATCTCAACCAATCATGTTAGGCAAAGGTCTAAGTTATATCCTGATACCTAATATTTTCCTGTGGCCATAGCTAGACAATTCATATCCATTGTGTAGTGGGTGGAATGGAGAAGGGAGGAAGGATTGGTGCAAGGTTTGTGATCAAAGAGCTTCTTCTCTCACCCAAGCAAAGAATGTTTAAGGGATTAAAATCTCTTCTCGTCAGTCTTCTTTTGTGGAATAAAACTTCTTCCACATAGAATCTTAGGGCTGGAAGAGACCTCAGGAGGTCATCAAGTCCAGCCCTCTGCCCAAAGCAGGATCAACCCCAACTAAATCAACCCAGCCAGGGCTTTGTCAAGCCAGGACTTAAAAACCTCTAGCTATGGAGTTTCCATCACTTCCTTAGGTAACCCATGCCAGTACTTCACCACCCTGCTAGTGAAAGAGTTTTTCCTAATACCCAACCTAAGCCTCCCTCACTGTTACCTGAGACCATTACTTCTCATTCTGCCATCTGTCACTACTGTGAACAGCTTCTCTTCATCTTCTTTGGAACCTCCCTTCAGGTAGTTAAAGGCTGCTATCAGATCCCTCACTCTTCTCTTCACTAAACAAGCTGAAATCCCTCAGCATCTCCTCATAAGTCAGGTGTTCCAACCTCCTAATTATTTTGGTTGCCTTCCGCTGGACTTTCTCTGATGTGTTCTCATCCTTTCTGTAAGGGGAGGCTCAGAATTGGGTGCAATACTCCAGATGTGGCCTCACCAGTGCCGAATAAAGGGGAATAATCACTTCTCTAGATCTGCTAGCAATGCTCATCTTAATATACCTTTAATATGCCATTAGCCTTCTTGGCTACAAGGGCACGCTGTTGACTCATATCCAGCTTCTCATCCACTGTAATCCCCAGGTCCTTTTTTACAAAACTGCTGCTTAGCCAGTCAGTCCCCAGCGTGTAACAGTGTTTTAGATTCTTCCATCCCAAGTGCAGAACTCTGCACTTGTCCTTGTTCAGCCTCATCAAATTTCTTTTGGCCCAATCCTCCAATTTGTCTCTATTACTCTGGACCCTCTCCCTATCTATCTCTCCTGCTAGCTTAGTGTCATCTGCAAACTTCCTCAGAGTGCAATCCATCCCCTCATCCAGGTCATTCATAAAGATGTTGAACAAAACTGGCCCTAGAACCAACCCTTGAGGCACCCCGCTCATTACCAGCTGCCAACGAGACATCAAGCCTGACAGTCTAGCCAGCTTTCTATCCACCTTACAGTCCATTTATCCAATCCATACTTCCTTAACTTGCTGGCAAGAATACTGTGGGAGATGGTATCACAAGCTTTGCTAAAGTCCAGGTATATCACATCTATCACCTTGCCCATGTCCACCGAGCCAGTTACCTTGCCATAGAAGGCAATCAGGTTGGTCAGGCATGACTTGCCCTTTGTGAATCCATGTTGACTATTCCTGTTCACTTTTCTCTCTTCCAAGTTCTTCAAAATGGTTTCCTTGAGGAATCCCTCCTTGATTTTTCCGGGGACTGACGTGAGGCTGACCAGTCTCTAGTTCCCTGGACTGTCCTCCTTCCTTTTTTAAAGATGGGCCCTACCTTTGCCTTTTTTCCAGTCAACTGGGACCTTCCCCAATCACCACATGTTTTCAGAGATAATGGCCAATGCCTCTGCAATCACATCAGCCAACTCCCTCAGCACCCTCAGATGCATTAAATCCCTCAGCACCCCATGGATTTGTGTATGTCCAACTTTTCTAAATAGTTCTTAACCTGTTCTTTCTCCACTGAAGGCTGTTCACCTCCTTCCCATGCTGTGTCGTCTAGTGCAGTGGACTAGGAGCTGACCTTATCTGTGAAGACAGGGGTAAAAAAGCATTGAGTGCTTCAGTTTTTCCCACATTATCTGTCACTAGGTTACCTCCCTCATCCAGTAAGGGCCCTACACCTTCCCTGATCACCTTCTTATTGCTAACATGGTTGTAGAAATCTTTCTTGTTACCTTTTACATCCCTTGCTAGCTGCAATACCATTTGCGGTTTGGCCTTCCTGATTACACCCTTGCATGCTCAAGCAATATATTTATACTTCTCCCTAGTCATCTGTCCAAGTTTCCACTTCCTGTAAGCTTCCTTTTTGTGTTTAAGCTCGCCAAGGTTTTCACTGCTAAGCCAAGCTGGCTGTCTACCATATTTGCTTTTTCTTACTGCGTGTCAGGATGGTTTCTTCCTGTGCCTTCAATAAGGCTTCTTTAAAATACTGCCAGTTCTTCTGGATTCTTTTCCCCTTCATGTTAGCATCCCAGGGGATTCTGCCAACCAGCTCCTTTGGGGAGTCAAAGTCTGCTTTTCTGAAGTCCCAGGTCTGTATCTTGCTGCTCTTCTTTCTCCCTTTGGTTACGATTCTGAAATATACAATCTCATGATCACTGCTTCCCAGGTCTACTTCCCCTACTAATTCCTCCTTCTTTGTGAGCAGCAGGTCAAACTGCACATAGCCCCTGTCTAGTTCCTTCAGCACTTGTACCAGGAAGTTGTCCCCAAAATTCTCCAAAAATTTTCTGGATTGTCTGTGTACTGCTGTATTGGTCTCCCAACAGATGTTAGGGTGATTAAAGTCCCCCATGAGAACCAGGTCCTGTGATCTGGAAGCTTATGTTAGTTGTCTGAAGAAAGCCTCATCTACCTCATCCACCTGATCTGGTGGTCTATAGGCTATAGCAGACACCAACCACAGCATCATCCTTATTGTTCCCACCTCTAAACTTAACCCAAAGATTCTCAACAGGTTTTTCTCCCATTTTATACTAGAGCTCTGAGCAATCACACTGCTCTTTTACATACAGTGCAACTCTTCCACCTTTCCTCCCCCGCCAGTCCTTCCTGAACAGTTTATACTCTTCCATGACTGTACTTCAATCATGTGAGTCATCCCTCCAAGTCTGTTATTCCAATCAAATCATAATTCTTAGTGCCAGGACTTCTAATTCTTCCTGCTTGTTTTCCTGGCTTCTTGTATTTGTGTACAGACACCTTAGATAACTAGCTGATTGCCCTACCTTCTCCATATGAATCACGGGTCCTCTTCTGTTGCACTTTCCTCCTTGTGTTGCCTCCTGGTATCCCACTTCCCCACTTACATCAGGGCTTAGGTCACTGTCCCCCAACAAACCTAGTTGAAAGCCCTCCTCCCCAGGTTTGCAAGTCTGCCTCCAAAGATGCTCTTTCCTCTCTTTGTTAGGTAGAGTCCATCTCTTCCTAGCAATCCTTGTGCCTGGAACAGCATCCTATGTCTGAAGAATACAAAGCCCTCTCTCTAAAGCCACCTGCACAACCATGCACTTACTTACAAATTGGACTGCCCTAAAATTAAACTCAAGCTATCAAACTTTAATAACATTTTCTGTATTATTAATCAATGGGATGATTTCCCTAGACATCCTTCCTGTATAAGTACATGATCCATAATGTAAAGGAATTGTCTTGGAATAAAATGACTGCACAATTTGAACATACTTTCGTCTATTAGTCATGTGTCACTTGGTAACCGAAGTTCAAGTAAGCAGTTTGGCATAGCTAGTTGGAGAGAGAGAAGGCCAACTGTACTCTGTTAAATCTATATATGCTATTTTTTCCTCTCTGTGTTTAAATAATGTATGTGCTTTATGCATGTCAGAAAAATTAAAAAACTGCTTATGGTGGATGCATCTCCAAATGTTACCCAGCAGAGATTTTCATGAAAAAAATCCACTAATGCCTATGCAATCAAGTGAGGAGGTTATACAACATTAACCTATATAGATGAGAGAACCCTGAAACACAGATTGCAACAGGCCACTCCCTGCTTACAGTCAGCTTTCCAACCTGAGGCAAATACTTACTCACCAGTTACTTCACACCCCACAACAGAAACACTAATCCTGGAGCTTAGCCCTGCAATAAAACCTGTTGCCAACTTTGCCACACATCTACTTTAGTGTTTTGATTACAGACTTAACCACATCAGCTATACCATCAAAGGCTCATGCACAAGCACATCTAGTATTGTAATATATACCATCATGTGCCAATAATGCCCCTCTGCCATGTGCATTGGATAAATCGGACTGTCTCTACGTGAAAAAATAAATGGACAGTAATCAGACATTAAGAATGGCAACATCTAAAAGCCAGTGGAGTGGGGGAGCACAGTTCTGGATTTGCAACTTGCCATTCTCAGACAGAAAATCTTCCAAGACAGACTGCAGAGAGAAACTGCTGAGCTGGAATTCATATGCCAGTTTGATACTCTGAACCAAAATCTAAACTAACACATGGCGTGGATCTCACATTACAATAGCTCGTTTCCCGTTCAGGTATTCTCGCCTTCTCACTACTGTTGGAGATTAGCCACATCCATTTTGATTTAATTGGTACTATTGTCACACTCCCATCTCTATCTTTTCTTTCCTCTCTTTTATTTCTTTTCTCTTCAGCATCTGAGGAAGTGAGTTGTAGTTCATGAAAGCTTATGCTCTAAAACTCTAATAAATGTGTTAGTCAATTAAGTGCCACTGGATTCCTTGTTGGTTTTGCTGCAACAGACTAACACGGCTACCTCTCTGAAATGTATCTTACATGGAGAGCAGATCTGCAAATAGGAGAACTTTTATGAAATGTTCATTTGCAACATGGTTCTGTGGTGATGTTGACCATCCAACCTCAAGTTACGCAGAATCAGGAAATGCCTCCTGATGTGTTCCTTTCAAGTAATTTTCAATGGATTTAAGGAACTGATTCTTATAGGGACTTATTTTGTGAAGTTCAGGCTGCATAGATCTATTACTTCCCATAATCACACTTGAAATAGTCCTCAATTTACAGCCTTGTATATTCTTGGCTGTCTGTAAATATTCATTTCTCAGCCCATTTTTAATCACCACTAACCATTCACCTGTC
>CM057845.1:69811210-69829423 GCA_030068395.1 Apalone spinifera
GGGGGGGGGAACAAGATGGGGTTCATGTCTGGCTACATCACCAGGCCTGTAAGACTCTGCCAATGATGGACTTGCACCACCAGCTTCTGAATCTATTGATGCTGGGGGATATCTAATCAACTGGCTACTTCAGATCACTGGATGCTGGAATTTAGCTGTCAAAGTTTGCTCTAAAATAGCTTTTTGAGTAGCTAATAGAAAGTTTTCCCCACCAATGAAAGACATTTTAATTCTGACAATTGAAATGCCACCCAGCTATCATTGGCTTAAACTGAAGACTCCATGTCATTTACTTTGAAATCACTTAAATGTTTGTAGATCTTCCTGGCTGAACATCCATACTACAAAGGACATCAGAGCAAGTGTGCACTATGATCACAGTCTTCAGCCATGCCAGTCTGTAGAAATTCAAGCTAATCACCATTGCATTGTCTAAACTACATAAACTCTCAAATTGAAGATCTTTGGTAGAACAAGCTTGTACCTCACAAAGATTTCAGAAATTTTAATGAAAGCTTTAGCAAACCTCAACTACTGGCTTTTCAAAGCCATTATGCTCTCCATTGACAATTATTTTTGATTTAGTGTTTCAAGAATTTGTACTTGGCACCTGAGCAAGTAATATCTATTTACCTCTCACGTTATGTCTGCACGTTAGCATTCAATAAGATATATTACCACCTGTTTGGGGGCTAAAAATTAGGATGCTGATCCAAAATAACTAGCTATTTATCCAGGGCCACTAGTTTAAGATAAGATCTGGCTCAGAACTCATTAAAGCTTTAAAAACAAAAAAAACAAAAAAACCTGGACTCAAGTTTTGAGATTGGGGTATAAAGTGAATGTAGAATTTGCTTTTCTGTGCATTAAACATGAGTTACTTTCACCTCTTAGAATAGATTCTCCAGCTGTCTCTTTATGAAATCTGGAGTATACATTGAGAAGAGGTGGCAACAGGTATGGGCAGGAAGTATTACTATCACTCGATCTATTGTAGAATGCCGGACCTGGCTGTCCTTTTAGCAATGTTAGAAAAAGGCACTCATCTCTGAAAGAAAAACAGAGTCCTAAAGTTACCGAGGAAATGAATTTTACTGTCACAAAACCCAATGACATCTCTATGAATACCAGCTTAATCACAAAATGCCTCATAGCATGCCCAGGTGAGGGTCCTTTGATTCACAATGTAATATTCATGAAAAATTACATTCCAGACTCTGGTTTATACCTGGAATTTCAGTATACATCCTTATGTGTAAGTGGATGCTTGCTTAGCAAGCTAGAAAACTTATAATAGTGTGTTCAGTATATCAATATTTTCCACTGTGATGTACAAAGTCAAATGTTTCTGTAAATCTCTTACTTACTAGAAATAGTCTGTTTTGTTACCATTTACAAGCCACTAATTCAGATATGCTGTAATGTCATTCTTATCCTTACAATTTAGAGTCACCAATTATGTCAAAAATGTAATCCTGTAAATTATATCAAAATGATCTCTTTTTTTTGTTGACCACCTATGGTGGAGCACAGAATGCAATTCTAGGCAATCGTTGCAGAGGGCCGGCTACTTGCCATAACATCTCTGCAAACCTTTGTTGACACTGCCACCTCTTCTGTCTCGATGGGGGTAGTTATGAAAAGAGCTTCCTGATTCCAACCTTCCAGACTTCCGAAAGAGGTTTGGAATACTGTGGAAGACCTTCTTTTTGATAGGTCTACATTTTTTTTCCCAGATAGCATGGACAAATCTCTGTCCACGTTAAAGGACTGTATGGCTCCTTTGCATTCACCTGGGATCTATACACCTGCCTAGAAGAGAAGGCTTATCAAGTCCCAGAAAGCTCAGAAATCCCATTCTGCCCAGTCCTTGACTTCCTAGAGGCCATATGAATTGCATCAGAAAGACAAATTCCAGAAAAGGAAAACAATGCGCACCTCAGCCTTCCACTTCACACTTTTCCACTTCTGAAGAGTAATTCTGACAGGCTGGTCAAGGGCCTAACCCTCAATCTTATCAGATGCACCAATTCACCTGCCTTCTTCACTGTAGAGCTCATCTTTATGACTTCAGAGTTTGGGAGTTGATCCCTACCAACAAGTAGGTTTTGAGTATTATCTTCACATGGTATTCCATTAATTTTACTACTCTTCTTTTCCTTAAAGCCCAACGTGAAGTCATGTGGCATAACTCCCAGTGACCTGGAAATCCTTGCTGAGAACAGATTGTACAAAAAATATTGTAAAGGCTCTCAAATGCTTTGGGAGTAAATGTATCGAAACATTACAAAAAAAGCATAGGGTCTGAAAAGAGTGTACAACACTCACAGATGGCAGATTTGTATGTGACATCTATAACTGGAATTGCCAATCGAGGATTGGCTTAGTCACTCACCAACAGCGTCATAGAAGATGAGATCCATCAATCGATGACTTAGTCCATACTGTTCTTGCAACCATCCTCCCTTCCATGTCGTCCTTCAGGAACCCCCTGTTGTGACAGCATGCTGGTCAAGAAATAAACTCCTATGCTTGGATCTTCTAGAACCAGGTTCCATGCAGCACAAAGGCAAGATATTTTATTCCGGGTATCCTAGATTTGAGGCTATTCAACCCTTATGTGAAGGCACCAAAACTTAAAACTGTGACACTTGAAGTGGTAATTCCATCGCTATATCAAGGGGATTGGTTCTCAGCCCTTCAGGATGCATATCTTCGCATTGCGATCGACCCATCTCACAAACGACTCCTACATTTCACTATCAGCCAGGACTCTTTCAGTACTGGGTGCTTCCTTTTAGCTTGTCAAGGGTCTCTTTGGAAGTCATGTCAATAATAGCAGTGGAGCTCCACAGGAAAGTCATTTGCGTGTTCCCTTACCTGGATGATTGACTGCTGAAAGGTTATTCCTTGGAACTGATGTCACAGGAAACTTCTGAAGTTAAAGAGCTCTTTCTTGAACTGAGTCTGCAGCTGAACATAAAAAAATCCACTTTCACCCTGGTGGAAAATTTAGGATTCATAGGAGCTCATCTTGATTCAATAATGGCCACAACCTGTGCAGAAGAAGTAGGCTCTTGCCAATTCTGTTAATACAGTATAGTTCAGCCTCCAAACTCCAGTCAAGATTTGTCTGCAGTTGTTGGGGCACATGGTAGCCAGTACCTTCATCACAGACCACACAAGACTCCAGACTCAGGATCTTCATTCACCAAAGAGACAGATTAAATATCGTTTTTTCCATACCCACCTTATGAAACAGTCCATCAATTAGTTAGTGGAAAGACCTGCACAACATGTGTGCAGGAGTCCCATTTGCATGTCCTTTCCTAAGGGTTGTCATAGTGATGGATCCATTTTGCTTAAGTGAAGAGCACATCTGGATGCTCACACAGCCCAGAGCAAGTGGATGTTGCAGGAGACCATGCTACATGTCAGGCTTCTGGAACTCAAAACAATCAGATATACCTGTGTTCAGTTTCTATCACTAATCAGTGGCAATCACATAAAATTCATGATTTACATCAAGATCCCCCTGTCTCTGCACTGAGGCTATCAAGCGTTGAAACTGATGCATACACAATTAGATTGTCATCGCATCAGCCTATCTTCCAGGGATTTAGAATATGAATGTGGATATACTTAGCAGGCTTCTTTTCCAAGATATGAGTGGGAAATATTACTCCATATACTCTGGCGATGGGGCACCCCCCGATAGAATTTTTTTTCTACAACGATAAACAAGAAATCTGCTCAATTTTGCTTGGGAGGTAGAGTCCTTGATGAACCTTTTCTTTTATCTTTCTGGAATCATTAAAGATCTTTCAGTAGAACTTTGTACTTGTGAATGGGATGTAAACTGTATTAAAAGCAGCAGACTTAAGTTACAGAATGTATATCCTTATGGCAGCTGAGTTGGGGAGCTGCATTAAGATGTAATCCACATTTGCAGTGTGTGTTATCTCACATGGGTTCTGAAGATTGTGCCAAATTAATTTCTTAAATACATGACATTTTGTGCAATTGCTACCCATTGTAGATAGCTTATGTTAATTTGAACTGTGTGTTGCCTGGTAAACACTATGCCTTATTTCCTCTGCCTCAAAGATCATGGCCTTTATTCAGCTCCACTGAAGTCAGAATCTTTCCATTATGTCACTGGCTGTTTGAGTTGTATTTTTGAAGGATTTAGGTAAACTACTGAATCTAGAAATATTGATATTTAAATTCAGCTGAAGTAGTCATAAGCCTATTGTACTTGTTACTAGATCCAAGTTTCTTGTGGGGCAGGCTTATTTGCTGTTCACAAAGACCTAGACAATGACTGACTTCAAAGCCTGCTTTTACCCAGTACTTAAAGAAAGGGAGTGTTCGTTCAGAAAGTATGAAGATAAAGCACTGAAAGATCAAAAGGACTTCAAAGAAATATGATGTTGTATGGTATTTCTGAGAGAGCCAATGAGATTTTCTTAAAAATAAATATATTTATTTATTTATAGAAGTATGGCATCTATATTTTGCACAATGAATGACAATACAAATTCACTTTTGCTGCTAAGAGGAAAAATGTTGTTACCTGTGGAAAAAATGGTATACAGTTATATCATGCTGGTTTCCAGCAATCAATATTAAAGTAAAACTTATTTACAGTGAAGTTGATTAAACACTGGAACAAGCAACTAGATACATGGTGTCTTCTAATCAAGACTGCATGCCTTTCTAAAAGATAAGTAGTTTAACTAAAACATATTGGGCTCAGTGCAAGGGTAACTGTGAAATGAAATGGCCTGTGTATACAGGTGTTAAGACTAGATGATCTAGTGGTCCCTGCTGTCTTAGATTCTATGAATATATGATTATTAGATGCTTTCATGATGATCAAGCTATAAACAGAATACGGGCCTTGGAGCATGGCTCATCTTCTCAAAAATAAAGCTTAAGGAAATTGTTTAACAAATGAACTATCATCCTTAGAGCCAAAATCTGCCAAATATTGCTCTTGTGGAGTGATGCTTTTTAGTCCAGCTGAAATCAGCCTAAAGAACACACCAGCCAACAGTATTCAAGTGATTCTAAGTCTGACAACATTACACATCATTACAGTAGCATCTGACAGTGAACTGCTGCATTAAGATTGTACAACAGTTTGTCGTTAAGAGCTGAAACTTTTTTATACCTTTCTGAAATATTCTGTGGTGGGTGAGTAGGGGTGGGTGAGCAAAGCACAGGATGACAAATGTGCTGAGGGTGAATTTATTGAAATTTTTTTTGTCAATGAAACTCTATTGCTTGGAAAATAATGCAATTTTATTAGTTCCCAACATTCCCGACAAGAGTGAACACTCACTTAGTCATTGTACACTGTGGCACAACTCACAGGATCAGTGATAAGAAGTATAATCATAAAGGTACAGCAAATACTACAAATTTAATAAGTGCATTTTCAGTGTTGTTCATAGATGTGTGCCACATAATTCCTAATAGGTGTTTAACTGCAGAGTCACGGAGTACAATATACCACCATGTAACACTGTGCCTTGTTATTAAAGGGGTGTTTCAAAGCTTCCCTGAGCCATATAGCTTTACATTGATCTCTTCTGGTCTCTCTTGTGGCTGGCTGTTCAAGCGCAGCATACAGCTGCTCCTGCTCCACCTCCACCCTGGCACAAACTTCTCTGCCTTTCCTTCACAGATATTGTTGAGGTCCCAGCAGGAAGTCTTGTGAGTAAACAAAGCCAATTTCCCCTTCAGTTTACCAAAAGCACATCCAACCCTCATTCTGTACCTGCTAAACCTGCAGTTGAATCTTTCTGTGGTACTGATGAGGTGGCTTATGTTCCAGAGGAGGATAGGCTGTAAGAGATAGTCATAAGGGATAGGCTGGATCCTGCCTGGACCCCACAGGATCACTGTTAGCATTTCAAAATTATTAATGCTAATTTTCTGTTTGGGAAAGTCCCTGTTTGTAACTTTCTGAGCAGTCCTGTGTACTAAAGATGTGAGCATCATCCATCTTCCCTGGCCAGCTAACGCTGATGTTTGTGAATCATCCCTAGTGATCTACCAACACTTGCATAATCTTAGAAAATAGCCCTTTCTGTTGATGCACTCTGTGGCAAAGTAGCTTGGAACCATAATAGGAATATGCATGCCATCTCTTATGCCTGGGAATCTCATTGCTGAAAATTCATCCCTGATATCCTGCACATTGCTGAGATTCACTGTTCTGAACAGCAGAAGATGATTTATGGCCCTGCACATTTGTATTGTCTTTTGACATGGTAGGGCAGGCACAAATCACTCGGGTGACTGGGACTGTGAGGTCAAGTTCCCATCATGCAACTTTCTCCATTATCCACCATCTCTGACACAAGCATGGAGCCTGTGCAGCTCTGCACAATTGTCATGACTGTTGGAAGCACAGGATGCACAATTTCAGATATTCGCAGAGCCTCAAGAAGAGCTGAGGGGAACACAATATGTCATGGAGTACAAATTGCTGTGGGACACAGTAAGAATCAATTCAGGCTTGTCAGAGATGGCAGACAGTGACAAGTCCCAGGGGACTTTCAAAATAGGAACAGAGGCATTATGGGGTTGAGGAAGTTCCATGATGGGAACTTGACCCTGCAGTCTCAGTCATGCTTGAATGACTTGTTTGTGTCCTACCATGCCAAAACTTCCCAAAAGACACTGTGCTAGATGGTAGAGAGTGAGCTATATGCTGGGATAATTGCTCGTGGTGCACTGCAGGCCCATTGTAACAAGGACTCCTGCTGAGTATGCTCAACACCAACACAAAGAGTCAAGTATGAACATCCAATAACAATGCTAACTGCATTGTTACATCCAAAAAAATGCTAACTGCAGCGGATTTATGCTGACATAACATGCATTGATAACAGTTTGAAATGTAGACCTGCCCTAAGATGAGTAAAGCGTTAATAATTTGTTCCTTTTATTAAAAAAAAAAACCTAGTGGGCTGCACCCCGTGCTCACTATACTCACCAATCTGCCCCTGTCCATTTTCACTTTAATGGCCAGAGCGCGTGAGAGCGTGATGATGTCATTTGTTCGCCCATCAGGAAAAACTTTTTTATATAGTGATAGAAATGTAGCCGTGTTAGTCTGGTGTAGCTGAAACAAAATACAGGACTATGTAGCACCTTCATCACCTATTAAACCATCTTATTAGTCTTTAAAGTGCTACATAGTCCTGTTTTTTATAGAGAGAGAGATAATGGAGGAAGCTTTATGTTAAGGGTTTACTTAGTATGCTTTAATTTCACACACATTTCATCAGAAAAATATAGAAAAGATGTTTTTTAATGTGTGGAAAAATTACCTAGCTACACAGAAATAGAAACAAAAATCTGATATACAGTATGACTTTTTTCACAAAACTTTTTCAACCTATCAATGGATCTCTAAAACAACTGCTAGACAACACATATCTCTCAATGGCTTAAATAAATCAACACCTTAAATGTCCCTGGCCTCATTTAATGCTGACAATAGTGTTAAAAAAGAGAAGTAAAAGACTCAGTTCTCTTTGATTTTGCTTTATGTAACATCCTTAGTACACAGCATTGTCCAATTTCTCATGGAGAGTTAGTTATATAAGTTATGAGGAAAAGGAAGGTTTCATTAATATTTGTATTATGCTTGTGCCCAAGTGCCAATAAAGAACAGAGCCTCATTGTTTGTACAGTGCTTAGTACAAAGTAATAGACAGTCTTTGCCTGAAATGTTATTCTATGAGGAATGGATCTCAGTGGGAGTGGGAATCAGGCTGCTGTCTAAGATGCGCTCTTTCAAAATACTTTCCATTGTTCCAAGTGGCTGTGAAGCCAAGCTGCCTGCGGGGAAGATGGTGGTGCTTTTTGCTATAAGAAGACAAAGAGGATCAGATGAATGGAGGCAGTGGCCATCTTAACTAAGGACAGTCAGTGGGATTGGGCTCATTGAGAACAATAAGAAAAAGGAGCCTTTTTGAAAAAAGTTCTTTACATCATTCTGTGACATTGAGGATTTTTTTTCAGCCTTTATTGAAGGAAATTACTCCTGTAGAAAAGTGGTAATCCTCCCCACACAGAAGGGTACCCAAATAAGATCGCACAGGCAAGCCGCATTCTGGCATTTCCTAACTTTTGAGGGCTTGATTCTTCAAACTAGCATTCTTTTCACCTAGTTTGTGTATGTGTAATATCATAATATCGTAATATCATGGGACTAGAAGGGACCTTGAGAGATCATCAAGTCCAGTCCCCTACACTTGTGGCAGGACCAAGCACCTTCTAGATCATCCTTGACAAGATGTTTGTCTAACCTGCTTCTAAAAAACTCCAGTGATGAAAATTCCACAACCTTCATAGGTAATTTATTCCAATGGTTGACCACCCTGAAGTTAGGAAGTTTTTTCTAGTGTCCAGCCTAAACTTCCCTTGCTGAAATTTTAAGCCATTTGCTCTTGTCTTATCAGAGATTAAGAAAATAATTTGTCTCTCTCCTCCTAGTAACAACCTTTTAGGTATTTGAAAACTGTTATCAAGTGCCCCCTCAGTCTTTTTTCTATACTAAACAGACCTAATTTTTTCAATCTTCCCTCATAGGTCATGTTTTCTAGATCTTTAATAATTTTTGTTGGTCTTCTTTGGATTTTCCAATTTGTTCACATCTTTCCTGAAATGTAATGTCCAGAAAGGGGCACAATACTCCTGTTGAGGCCTAATCAGCATGTAGTATGGTGGAAGAATTACTACTTGTTTTTTAATTGTTGTATTCCTATTAATAGATCCCAGAATGATGTCTTATTTTTTTTGCAATAGTGTCACAGTGTAGACTCAAATTTAGCTTGTGGTCCATAATGACTCCCCATTTCCCTTTCTGAAGGGAAACTCCTTCCTAGACAGTTACTTTCCATTTTGAATCTATTGAACTGATTTGTTCCTGCCTACCTGGAATATTTTGCATTTGTCCTTATTGAAATTCATCCTATTAACTGCAGACCATTTCTCCAGTTTGTCCAGATCATTTTGAATGATAATCCTATCCTACAAAATATTTGCAACCCCTCCCAGCTTGCTATCATCCACAGACTTTACAAGTATACTCTCTGCCACAATCTAAATCATTAATGAAAATATTGAACAGAACTGGACCCAGAACTGATACCTTCAGAATCCTACTCATTATGCCATTCTAGCAGGACTCTGAACCATTGATAACTGCTGTCTGGGAATGGTTAACCAATTGTTATGCACCCACATTATAGTAGCTCCATCTACATTGTGTTTCCCTAGTTTAATGAGAAGGATATGTGAGACTGCATGAAAAGCCTTAATAAAGTCTAGATATACCACATCTACTGCTCCCCCCTATTCACAAGGCTTGTTGCCCTGTCAGCGAAAGCTATCAGGTTGTTTTGACATGATTTGTTCTTGATAAATCCATGCTGACTATTACTTATTACCTTACTATCTTCTAGATGTTTGCAAATGGATTCCTTAATTATTTGCTCCATTATCTTTCCTGGTACAGAAATTAAGCTGATTGGTTTGAAGGCCATTTAGGGATTTGGGGCAAAAATTTGTCAGGGATGGTACTTGGTCCTGCTGTGAAGGCAGGGGACTGGACTTGATGACCTTTCAAGGTCCCTTCCAGTTCTAGGAGATAGGCAATCTCCATTAATAAATAAATAAATTCCCTGGGTTGTCCTTATTTCCCTTTCTATAGATGGGCACTATATTTGCCCTTTTCTAGTTTTCTGGAATCTCTCCAATCTTTCATGACTTTTCAGAGATAATAAGTAATGGCTCAGGTATCGCCTCACTCAGCTACCTGAGTGTTCTAAGATGCATTTCATTAGGCCCTCTAACCTGAAGACATCTAACGTGCCTAAACATTTTTAACTTAATCTTTTTCCTATTTTAATTTCTGAACCTGCCCGATTTTTCACTGGCATTCACTTTGTTAGGTATCCAATCACCAGCAACCGTTGTGGTGAAAATTGAAACAAAGAAGTCATCAAGCACTTCTGCCATTTCCAGTTATTGTTTTTGAGTAATGGCCCTATGTTGTCATTGGTCTTCCTCTTCCTTGTAATGTATTTGTAGAATGTTTTCTTGGTACCCTTTATTTCTCTTGATAGTTTGATCTGGTTTTGTGCCTTGGACTCTCTAATTTTGCTCCTACATACTTGTGGTGTTTATTTACACTTATCCTTTTTAATACGACTTAGTTTCCAATTTGTGATTGTAGATTTTGTTTAAAAAAAAAACAATGGAAAAAAAGAGATCTTCCTTCTTGTGGCATGACATTTACACCCACGTGATTCATCAGAGGGGTTAGACCCTTTAGGTTCACCAACCAAACCTCTATCATTTGATTTAATGGGGTGACATAGTTGTAGTTGGTAGTCATCCCCTGTGGGGCAGTACTAAAGAGGGATGAGACACTTTGCTAGTAGTTTTCACAGCTACTTACTGAAGCTAAAAATGCTGAGAATATGGACTCTTGGAATCTATTCCAGTTTCAAGAGGTGTGAGTGGGCATAGACTCCTCTCTATTCCCTTCAGACATGATCCCTTTTATCCATCCCCCTTCAACTTGACTCTGTCCAATCCTATCTCTTCCTAGCCCTGACTTCTAGTCCCATTCTTACATATCCTGTAACAGACTCCGCTCACCAGGCTTTTCGTCCCTATCTCAGCCTCTTTGCATAGCCAGTCTTGTCTCCCACATGGGTTTTCCCCTGTGTGCCTTCAAGTTTTCTTAACCAGGCTTTCCCAGATCATAGAATCATAAATTAAGGTTGGAAGAGAGGTAATCTAGTCCAACCATCTGCACAAACAAGGAACCCAAACATCTCCAGGTGGCTGACTTGTCACAAACTAGTTCTACTAGTCAAATACACAGGGAGGCATTGGAATAATAATTCATCCACAAATTCAATTCTCACTCTGATCATCATCTCCTCAATCGGGACAATGGATGGCTGGGACATTATCTACCTAACATTCAGTGAAAGTGCCAACAGCTGTCTGTGGATTCTTTTGTTAGTTTCCTTTGATCCTTATCTGCTTCCTTTTAATTATCCAATCTTCAGGTGCTTATAGGCACCAGCTCTGCCTACTTGTTTTTCCCTTTGATATTTTCATTCCTTCTGCTCGTTTCCCACCCTCTTTTCTTTTTCCTTCCTCCCTCCCTTCTCCCCTATTTATTTTGGGTCTGCACATCCTAAACTCATAACTCTGGTCATCTGAAGAAGTGGGCTGTGCCCACAAAAGCTCATGATACCATCTACATGTTTTGTTAGTCTATAAAGTACTACCAGACCATTTGTTTTTTTACTAGTGAAGCAGTTTTTCCTAATATCCACAGTAAGCCTCCCACACTGCAACTTGAGACCATTACTACTTGTTCTGTCATCTGCCACCACTGAGACTGGCCTGCTCCATCCCCCTGGAAACCCTCAATCAGGTTGTTGAAGGCTGCTATCAAATCCCCCCTCATTCTTCTGAAGACTAAATAAGGCCATTTGCCCTCATTCTTACTTCATAAGTCATGTGCCCCAGCTCCCAATCACACTCACATCCAGATTCTCATTTATTATTATCCCCAGGCCATTTTCTACAGAACTGCTGCTTAGCTAGTCAGCTCCCAGCCTGTACCAGTGCATTAGATTCTTCCATCCTAAGTGGAGGACTCTGCACTTCTCGTTGTTGAATCTCATCAGATTTCTTTTGGCCCAATCCTCCAATTTGCCTAGATAACTCTGGAACCTAACCCTACCCTTCAGCATACATACCTCCCCTCACAGTTTAGTGTCATCTGCAAACTAGCTAAGGGTGCAATACATTCCAATGTTCACGTAATTAATGAAGATGTTAAACAAAACTGGTCCCACGACAGACAATTGGGCACTCCACTTGTTATGGGATGCCAGCTAGACTGGAACCTCAAGTTGCACACACACCTCTTTCTTTTGAAACACATGGGGGAAGGGGAAGAGGAAACACAAACCCAGATATCTTCCAGTCTATTCAACACAGCTACATCTAACACAGTGAATGTCGCTGGAGTACATTTAGATAATCCCAGTGGCTATCACAGCTCCATGGGGGAAGAGTTATGGTTCCATGTATATTTAGTGGTTTTCACCTCTGTTTTAAATGACATTGTTTGCCATTTAATTAAATATAAGACTAGAAAACAGCTTTACATTGTTCCCCATACCATTGATTTCCTGGCAGATATTTTATGGCAGATGTGTATAGCAATATTGTGAGCTATTTTTATAGCTGCTTCTAGCTTTTTGGCAGATGTTGTGTCTGCTGTGGTGGTCAATTTAGAAACATGCGTCATCAATTGATTGAATTTACATTTTGTAATGAGTTTTGAAGACACCTGTCATAGTTTGATTATTTATGTTGTGGCAGTACCCTAAATTCCTAGCTTTGATTTTAGGATACCATTGTGGAAGGTTATTTGTAATATTGTCATTACAAGCCCAGAATTGGGTTTGTATGAAGTGGCAGGAATTGTAATATTTAAATTGTGGGTGATATGTACATGAGATTTAATCACATGTTTTTATAAACTGTGGTCACTCCTCCTTTCCATTCTTAACTGTGTGTAGGGGTGGGGAGGTGGGTAAGGCAGATTTGAATTGGAATCTGCTCCCTTTCAGGTGACTCTGCTGGCTATGCAATATTTGGATGTAGGGACTCTCCTGTTAAGCTATTCCACTGTGAATAAATAATTTTAAAATAATTTCTAAGGGTACATCTACACTGCATGCTTATTTCGAAATAAATAGTTATTCCGAAATAGGTTTTCGAAAGAGCACGTCTACACTTCTGGGCGGCCTTAAAATTAGTCTGAGGCAGGCTCCCTAATGTAGATGTGCTATGTCCATTTAGAGCCCCAGGAAGCACTGAAGAATAATTACTTTGAATGGCCGTGGTGAAGGGTTATTTCAAAAGAGCAGCATTGGAGTGTCTACACACGCCTTATTTTTAAATAGCTATTTCGGCATAGGCGTTGTTCGTCATAGAATGTGGTTTACAGATTTTGGAATAAGCCGTCCATTATTTAGAAATTATTTCAAAATAACATAATGTCTGCGTAGACATTCACATTGTTATTTTGAATTATTGCTAGTTATCTTGAAGAAATGGTGCAGTATAGATGCACCCTAAAACAGGGCCACTGGATCTTGGGCCTTCCACTTGCCAGTGAAAGCTCAGGCAGCTGCCTTCAGAGTCATCCTCATGCTTACTGTCTCACATTCAATGGTCCAATGGAGCTTTCATTTTCTGTCTAAACTGGAACAATTTCAATAGCAAAGACTGAGGGAGTCTTGTATCAGAATATCTCATAGCCCCAATACTAGGGTATTCGTCTGTGAGGTAGCAGATTTTCATTTACGTAGAGGGGGGACTTGAGGTGTCTCTAACATCCAGGTCAGTACCTTAAGCACTGGCCTAAATGTTATCAGTGAGATCCTTTCCCAGCAGCTGTTTTTGTAGGTTTGTAGAGCCTCAATCTACTATTCAAGCTCTGAGCACACTTATTGGATTGAGCCACTCAGATGAGTTAGGCAGAGAAAGATTTATCTGTCCCTGGTTCATGCATTTATCTGGGCCTTAGCTGTGTGCACACCTGGCACGGAGCTGTAGTGCACATGAATGCAGGCAGAAACATGGGCACCTAGAGCATTTTGACCATTTTTGAATTTTTTCCAAAAGTGCCTAGATGCATAAATTCCTTTGAAATCAATGGGCATTAGATGACTAGGAATGTTTAAAATACCACTACATCCGCATCTATATCTTTAGGCTTCTAAATACTCATCAAAATCTGACTGAAAGGGAGTAAGATGCCACAGTGAGTGTCAGGAAACATGTCTATTCCTTGTATTGCTACTTATGTAATGTGTTATTTTGGCCAAATCACTTCACCTTTCTGTGAATCTGTTTCCCCCTAACCTTTATTTGTCTTGTCTATTAAGATTTTAAGCTCATTCACTCAATTGCTCCCTGTACCTATGCAGTGCCTAATATAATGGAGCTCCAATCTCAATTGGAGTCTTTACGTGCTATTATAACACAAATAATAAATAAAATGTATTTTGTACTTATCTTCCCAATTTGGATATTGCTCATTATATAGGCATACTCTTTGATGTACAGTAATAAGTAAATTTCTTCATTCTGGCAGCAGCAAGAAATGTGAGCTATATTTTTTTAAAGAGTTCTTGAGATTAAATTTCACGTTTGGATTCTGTCATTCAAACAAATACTTCTACAATGATACTAGAAAAAAGTAATAGTAATACATATAATTGGCCCAGCTGCAAAATGTCACTGTAATTAGAATAATCTTAAACAACAAATGGGCGGGTAGCATTTTATAGACTAACAAAATATGTAGATGGTATCCGATATCATGAGCTTTCCTCTGGCTCACACTACTTGGCCCTGGTCTACAGTAGGGAGTTACTTTGAAATAACAAGCAAAGTGTCCACACTACCAAGCCTGTTGTTTTAAAATAACAGGCTGGTTATTTACAGAACCTGTGAAGATCTCTGTGGGACCAGATAGCCTGGGGCTCAATGACAAGCACCAGGAGCGGGCCAATGACTGGGAGGAGCATCGGGCTGACCAGGAACAATGGAAGGCTGCCTGGGACCAGCTGTCAAGCCAGCACAAGGCCATGAGCTCCTCCCTCACCTCGGTGATTGAGTGCATGGCCTCATGCATGGTGTGGGCCACCAGCCAACTCCCTGCCCCACCCTCCTGCTTCTCTTCTAGCCCCCTCCATGGGCCATCAGAGCCCCTGAACACAGGGTGCTGGGACCTCCAAGGCAGCCGAGGCCTCCAGAAATGATCGAGGCAGGCGCCACTCCCAGCTCCATCTCTTGTGCCTCTCTTCTCCCTCCTCCCATTCCAAGTTCTTTTCCCAGGCCCATCCCTATTTAATACCCCTAAATAAACAGAGTTTTTTGTTCAAAAAGAAAAAGGCTTTTTCATTTGCTCTGCAGAGGAGGAGGAAAGTGGGAAGGCAGGGCAGAAGAAAGGAGTGGAGGATGAAAGGCACACAGGGGCAGTGCAGGGACCCCTTGTGTAGAAGCCTGGGAGAGAGTCTCACACGTGGCCTTGGCTGAAATTCTCCCTCAAGTTCTCCTGGATGAGTATAGCCCCCTGATGTGCTCTCTGTATGACACTAGTATCTGGCTGCTCATAAGCTCTGGCCAGCTGTTAATCCTTTGCCCCCCCCCCCCCACCCTGGCAGGAAAGTCTCCTCCCTCTCCCCTCCCCCACCCCGCTCTCACAAAAGTTGTGGAACGCACAGCAGGCCGCTGCTACAAATCAGATGTTTCACTCGCTGAGGTCCAGGTGGGTGAGGAGACTTCCGTACCTCCCCTTCCAGCGGCCAAACACATGCTCCACAACCATGCAGCATCTGCTAAGCCTAGCATTGAAGTTCTCCTTGGTGGAGTCCAGGTTGCCTATGTAGGGGTTCATCAGCTAGGTGAGCAAGGGGGAGGCTGGGTGGCCCAGGATGCATGTGGACATGTCGACATCCATGATTCTGATGATGTGGTCAAAGAAAAAAGTGCCAGCATGCATCTTCTGGAACAGGCTTTGAGTTCTGGAATATGCAGGCATCATACGTCTTCCCTGACCACCTGATGTTGATGTCTGTGAACGGGCCCTTGTGATCCACCAGGGCCTGCAGCACCATAGAAAAGTACCTCTTCCTGTTTATATAGTCCGAGGCATAGGGGTCAGGAGCCAGGATGGGGATTTGAGTGCCATCTATGGGCTTCTTTGCCTCCATGGGCTTCTCTTCTGCATTTGGAGAAGACCATGAAGGCAAAGACATTGATGATGGTGTCGATGTTGCCCAGAGTGACAACCTTCCACAGCAGGATCCTGTTGATGGTCTTGGCTACTTGCAGGAGCAAGGCCCCAACAGTGGATTTCTCCACGCTGAGCTGGTTCCCAACAGAACGGTAGCTGTCTGGGGTGGTGAGCCTTCAGAGGGTGATGGCGATATGCTTCTTCAGGGGGATTGTGGGTCTTAGTTGGGTGTCCTGTTGCCTGAGGGCAGGGGTGAAGCACTTGCAGAACTCTAGGAAGGTGGCCTTCAGCATACAGAAGTTCTGGGGCCACTGCTGGTTGTCCCATCGCTGCAGGACGATGCAGTCCCACCAGTCCAAACTGGTCTTCCTTTCCCAGAAGTGGCATTCCATGGTGTCCGGTGAATTTAGGGGCATTTACAGCAGCAGGAGCATCAGGACTTGGCTGAACGGATTCTCTGGTTGGGGCTGATCGTCCTCCTGCTGGAGCAGTATGCGGGCAGTGTGGATGAACTGCACCGTGAGGTGCAGCACAAGGCCCAGGAGCCTGGCACTGCTTTGCAGCAGCTCCACGACATGCATACTGTGGCATCTGCAAGGGCAAGGGCAACCAGTGCACATTGCATCAGTTTGGTGTCCCACAAGGGGGCAGGCAGTGTAGGAGTGGCGTGTGAGACATGGCTGTAGAGAGGAACCTCTGAAATCACATGTCTCAGCTTTGCCTGAGCAAACAGCCACAGGAAGAGTCTACACTCCTGATGTCCTCCCCGGAGTACTTCCGAGGGCTCTAAGTGCGAGTCAGTCTCCAATAAGTGTGGCCGCGCTATTTCAAAATAATTCTGAGCTATTTTGATGTTGCCTTGTAGTGTGACTGCGCAATTTTGAAATAGTTATTTTGGGAGTTGTTATTTCTATTTTATTTATTTTGAAATTATTTCCTAGTGTAGACGTGCCCTCAGTGCCCCACACCTGGCCTTTTCTGATTTTAAGTCATCCTTTATTTTGGTGAACTTTGGGGATTATAAAACCCTCTAATGGCTGCATCTTGAGTTGGGGTAACAGAGTACAGTCATTAGACAGCAGGTTCATTACAATATTTTTGAAAAACAAGTTCTGATGTGACACAGCTGTACACAATAAGAAGGTCAGTAAAAAAAGTTGCACAAAATCATATCTTAGATAATAAATATTCCTCAGTTGAATGGAAGGAATTATCAATTTGTCATCTTGTTGAGGTGCAATTATTCTGCATTTTCACATTCAGTATGCTTTCTCAATTGTTGAATAATGTTGCAAATGCATTAGACAGTTTTCAGCTATGGAAACCATTTGTTATAATCCTTTTTTAAAATGAGAGAATTGTTCCAGAGAATTGTCAGTTATTTGTTATGAATCAAACCTTTCCAGACTCAGAAGAACATTTGAATAAGCAAGTCTTTCCTGAAGCAAATATTATTCTGAACTAGACAAGAGAAAGAAGTAAGTTATATGTTGTTTCTGAAATTATGAATGAGGTAGCATAGCTGACCAAACTAAAAGTTCCTGGCTTAGGAGGTTATAAGAAGCTCAACTTCTGCAGCCCACACTTTCCTTTTATAATTTTTTTAGTTCCTATGAAGTGGACGTAACTTAAAATGTGATCTGATGCAATATTATTTTCCTGAATTTGAAGACATACAGCTCTGTCTCTATTGCAACTCATCACTTCCCCAAATACCAGCAGGATAAAGTGATTAAGACTGGTTTCATAGCTAATAGCCAGAACCCTTTGGGCAGCTCTAAAACTGAGAATCATGTCAACTTCATACCATGGACTGGAAAGATTATGAGCAATAATGGAGGCAGGAGGTGGAATTATTGACTGGGGAGTAAGTTCTAATAAGTGGAGGCTGAGAGAGAGGTGGAGACATACTCTACCTGGCTCCTCTGAGTGCAGGGGGGCGGTTCTGACAGGGAAATAGCAATGGAGAAATTCTCCCTCGCTGAAGACCCTTTCTTTCCTTCTGCGATCTAGGGTAGGTAGAAATTAATATTTATAAAGTTGCCTACTGACTGAATTTAGTACCAAAAACACACCTTCCCTCTAACAAAAAAAACCCTCTTTCCCTTTCAGAAGGTAGGTTGTACCAGACTTGTTGGACTTCTCCCTAAGGCTTTTAACGTAGACCTTGTCCCTATCACCTACTTTTGTATCTGTCTCTGGATAGCAGATGTCTGATACACTTTGACACCCTGACAATAACATAAAGAATTAACTTAAAGAATTGTAAGTGGTTGCTCCAGATCTGTGGCTAAACACTTGGGCTGCGTCTAGACTGGCATGATTTTCCACAAATGCTTTTA
>CM057845.1:69847373-69873741 GCA_030068395.1 Apalone spinifera
GGCCTCCTTTGCATGACTTTTCCGGCAAAGGGGGCCAGTCTAGACACAGCCGCTCAGTTTATTTGAGACAGGCATATCAAACAGGCATCTGGTGGGCCACATGTGGCCCAATCGCAGTTTTTTGTGGTCTGCCACTACATTTTTATAAAAGAATAAAGTGCGTCCCACTGGCCACTCAGAGCCCGTGTCTGAGTGCAGATCACAGCCGGCTGACGGGCCACTCTGCACACGGCACCCCAGTGACTGCTCACTGCTGGCCGGCTGCTCTGCACAGGGCATCAAGTGCCTGCTCACAGCTGGCCACTGTGCTCACACTGCCCCAGTGCCTGAGGAAGAAGTGTGTGGCGACAGAGGCTCCAGGACCCAGGCATTAGGTTGCGGGGGAGGGGAGGGAGGAGAAAGGCATTAGGTTAGGGGAGCATGGCTCTGGGGAGGAGTGAGGCATTAAGTTAGGGGGAGGCTTGGAGTGCCTGGCTCTGGGAGAAGGGTGAGGCATTGGGTTAGCGAGGAGGAGGAGGGACTGGGTATTCCTGGCTCTGAGGGAGGGATGAGGCACTGGGTTAGAGAGGGCATGGGGCTGAGAATGCCAGACTCTGGAGGAGCAGAGGGGGATATTTTGCTAATATTTTGGTTTTTATTTATTTATTTCCAAATAATTTTATATCCATAAATGTCCTTTTTTGCAATCGCACGAATAATTATATGTGTATGCAAAATCTCAAACTTACATTCAAATTATTGTATTATAGTCAAACAAGACCTGAAAAATATTAAAAATACACCTAAAACATAATCTATAATAATAAATAATTACGACTTTTCAATAGGAGTACATTTTCTTTGGTAGCCCTGAAAGCTATCTGTTTTCATTTGTGCGGCCCTCAATAGCCTTTGAGTTTGACATGCCTGATCTAAGATGTCTCAAGCTGAGCAAACAAAAATGGAGGCACTCAAAATGCCTAGTTTGTAAAGTTTATAAAACTTAAAGTGCAAAATAGCATTTGTTATTGATTTTCGTCTCTATGTCGGAGGTCTACAAGTGAGATCCTGGCCATAGTGAAATCAATGGGAATTTTGCCATTGATTTAAACATGATCAAAATGTCACTCCATGTCAATTCAGTGTTTTCTGATATAGTCAGTTTTCTGAATAATCACCCATTATTACACCATAACAGTGCAAAATCCCTCCCTTAAAACAAAAGGAATGCTTAGGTGCTGAGGCTTTGGCTTTAACATGCTCTTTTACATTTTTTTTTCCACCAGCTAATGAGAATTAGCACGTCTGTAAGAGGAGATGTGGGTTGGGAATGTACCTTCAAGATGTGTGTGAAGGCTGAACTCCCCTAAAACACTGCACTCAGGAGGATTATAAATAAATGACATTTAAACTATTTACAAGGCTAAAATACAAACATGGAAAAAAGGAAAATTGCCCTTCATGATATAGCATTAGTGTTGTTGAAGTTTGCTTTTAAAGTAGGGTAGAAATTTGAAGTCTTTTGAAGAGCTGAGAACATTAACAATACAATAAAGTAACTCGGTTTACTTTGACACAGTTAAAGGAGATATAGTCTTCATCCAGATACATAATTCAACATTCAAGGAAATGTCATTAGCAATCATAAATCGTTTGGCAACACACAAGTTGTTGCTTTGTATTGCTGTTTGAAAAAAATATTGCTAGACTAAGATTATGGGCAGTGCAATTAAACTCTTTGGCAGTGTAATTAAAAACCCATGGCTGGCAATGCCGGCTGACTCAGAGTCTGTATAAGGGGCTGTATAACTACAACGTAGACATTGGGGCTCAGACCAGTGCTAGTGGGAAGTGACCCAGGCAGGGTGTTGGAGTGGTATCTCCCAGCCAGGTGAGCTTAGTGTGTTTCAGTCTGAGTCCCCACTGAGCAAGTGATAGAATGCTCTGCCACGGCTTTGGGTTGGGACCAGCTGGAGTAGGATGGACCTGGGTCCCCTTACTGGGGCTGCCTCCTCTGTCCCTATTGACTCTGGCTATTAGGCTGTACTGCCCTGAGATAAGGGCTAACATTGACTTTAGCCATTAAGCTAAACTACCTTAGACCCAAGGTTGTTGTTTACAGACTAAAGGAGACTGCTGATGACCCTGCAGTCAGCCAGGTGGCATCTTCATACCTGGGTACCCTCATCCCTGGGATCGGGTGTGCATACACCGCAACAAGGCTATATGAACTACTCATTGTTTTTCAGAAATACATTTGCTGAAAAGGTTCTAAAAGACAAACATCTGGGTGTCTTGTATTTATACAATAGAATAGGCAACATAGATGGTAAACTATACAATACAGAGATGTTATGCAAAAGGTATTTTTAGTTAAATATAAAGAGAACTCCATCAGATATCATCTATGTGCCTAGACACTTGTGTTCATTTTGACATATGGCTTCTGAAATATAGGAAAATACCAAGGCATGTTATACCATATCAGCATTTTTCCTGCAGCAACCTAGAGGAAAGATGAGGCAGTATCACTTAAAGCTCTTATTACAATACATTGGAGCCATTTCCTATTTAGCTGTGAAAATGTGTTCTTAGAGCTGTTTAGACATACATTTCTAACTCTTTAAAGACAGTGTCTCTAATCACTTTTTGATTAAGGCATAGTAGTGGATAGTTCCAGGAATTTGTAGTTGTGGAATAAAGAGTCTCCTAAGCTGCTTAATAAACAAATCAAGCAATGTGACTAAAATTTGTTGTTTGGTGGACTATGAAATAATTTGGTGGCATGTTTCCAGAAATTTTGGTGGTGCCCAGAGCCCAAATCCCTCGCCCATCCAAACTTCCTCTTACCACCTGCCTAAAGCTCTTGGAAGAAGCAGGCTTCCTGCTTCTGATATACTTTAAAAATTGCTATTACTTTTTGGCAATATCTCTACTGCGCTCTCTTGTTCAAGAAAATATGCAAATGAGGCAAAGAGATGAATATCGCCATGCCTCATTTGCATACTTAATGAACCACCATTTTTGCACAAGGAGTCTACACAGCTCCTTTTTGCACAACCTCCCCCCCCTTGCGCAAGGGCCGTGGCGAGTAGATTTTAGCCTGGCATGGCCGCGCAGTGCAGTCAGCACATGTGCAGTGCGGTTTGTGCATTCGCAGCGTGCGGTTCCGTGTGGCTGGCGAGCAGGGCTTGCTGCCGCTTGGCGAGCCCTGCAAATGACACACAGAGATATTCACCACTTTGCCTCATTTGCATATTTTCTTGCACAAGAGAGCGCAGTAGTCTTTGAATTTTAGGTTGGCTGTTCTTCATATTATTTTTTGGCCTTTTCACACTTAATTTGCCAGAGTTTATGCTCCTTTCTATATTCCCCACTAGGATTTAACTTCCGCTTTTAAAATTATGCCTTTATCTGTCACTGCTTGTTTTACTTGGTTGTAAAAGTAAAAGTGGCACTTTTTTGGTTCTCTTCCTTCCCCCCCCCCACCCCCCAATTTGAGGATTCATTTAAGTTGAGTCTCTTATGTTGTCTTTGAAAAGTTTCCATGAAGTTTGCAGGGATTTCACTTCTGACACTGTACCTTTTCAATTTCTGTTTAACTGATTTCATTTTGTGTGGTTCTCCTATCTGAAATTAAATGCCACAGTGCTGGGATGCTGAGGCATTTTTCCCTCCACAGGGATGTTAAATTTAAGTAATTCACTATTTCCAAGTGATCCAGCTATAGTAACCACCTGGGCAGGCTCCTGTGTTCCAGTAAGAACTAAATCAAGAATTGCCTCTCCTTTTGTGGGTTCCAGAACCAGCCGCACCAAGAAGCAGTCATTTAAGCTGTCAAGGAACTTTATTTCTTCATCCCATCCAGAAGTGGTGTACCCACTCAATATGGGATAGTTGAAATCTCTCATTATTATTGTGTTTTTTTTCATTTTGATAGTCTCTCTATTCTACTTAAGCATTTCACAGTCACTATTACCATCCTGATCAGGTAGTAAGTAAGAGATCCCTACTGCTATAGTGTAATTATTAGAGCATGGAATTACTCTCCATAGAGATTCTATGGTACAACTTGATTCATTTAAGATTTTTACTTCATTTGAGTCAATGCTTTCTTTCACATGGTGCCACTCCCCTCCAGCATGACCTGTTTTGTACTTCCAATATATTTTTGACCCTGGTATTACTGTGTGCCATTGATTATCCTCTTTCCACCAAGTTTCTGTGATGCCTATTATATCAATATCCTCCTTCAAAATGAAGCATTCTAGTTCACCTATCCTACTATTTAGACTTGTAGCATTTGTATACAAGTACTTAAAAATGCATCACTTTTTAGCTGTCTGCCATTGCATGATGTGATTTGAATTGGACTCTTTCATTTGTTTCTCATCAGATCTTACCCGTATTCTATCATCTTCTATCCTCTCCTCTTTAGTAGGACATACAGAATCTCTATTAATAGACCCAGATCCTTCCCTAAGGGATGTCTCTATCCAATACACGTGCTCCTCCACATCTGTCAGCTTTCCTCTAGCCCTTAGCTTAAAAATTGCTCTGCAACCTTTTTAATGTCAGGTGCCAGCAATCTGTACCCATTTTGGTTAGGTGGAGCACATCTTTCCTATGTAGGCTCCCCTTTTCCCAAAAGTTTCCACAATTTTTAATAAATCTCAACTCTTCTTCCCTAAACCATTGGTCTCATCCATACATTGAGACCCTGCAGTTCCGCTCTGTAATTGGCCCTGTTTGTGGAAATGGAAGCATTTCAGAGAACACTACCATGGCAATCCTGGATTTCAGTCTCTTTCCTAGCGGCCTAAATTTGGCCTCCAGAACATCTCTTCTATGTCATTGATACCTACATTGTACCACAACCACCAGCTCCTCCCCACCACTACACATAAGTCTATCTAGATGTATTGAGAGATCCGCAACCCTCACACCGGCAAGCAAGTCACCATGTGGCTCTCCTGATCATCACAAACCCAGCTATTTATGTGTCTAATGATTGAATCTCCCATAATTAACACCTGTCTCTTTCTAATAACTAGAGTTCCCTTCCCTGAGAGGTATTCTCAGTGTGAGAGGATACCACAACATCTTCTTGAAGGAGGGTCTCAACTATGGGATTATTTCCCTCTGCTCCAGTTGGATGTTCTCCTTCCCTGAGACTTTTGTTCTCCTAAACAGGACAAAACTGCCTGACCAGAGGTGGGACCGCTTTACTATGTCCCAGAAAGTCTCATCTATATACCTCTCTGCCTCTTTTCAGTTCAGCCGCCCTGGTCTCTAAAGCTGGTACACAGGTCCCTGAGGATCAGAAGCTCCTTGCAATGAATGCACACATGGCAGGCAATCATACATGCTATATTAGGGGCTAGCCTGTTTATTGCACCCAATCTGTTGCTGGGCTTTTACCTGCATTCTCTTAATACTCCTAATTCTTATCCTTTCTTGATGTTTATTTTTTTAAAATCAGGTAGGTTTTGCTTTAGTTTAAAGAATGTTAATTGTATCTAGCCTCCCTCAAACTCCCCAAGTCATAAACAAACACCCCCCCACTCCTTCCCACCAAAAGACAAAACAAAACACCCTAAACAACACCACTTCACATTGTGTCCTTCTGGTAGTCTGAGAGACCAAGGTGTAAGTGGGTAGGAAAAGATAACAGCCCTAAAGGAGATGTCCCTTTGTAATAGAGTTAGCTCACATTTATGGGTTGGGGGTGGGGGTGGGGGGTTCCTTGCACTGTATTTGCTTTATCAAAAGTAATTGAATATGTGATTGAGGTTTTTTAATAGGCTTAACCAGAATCTAAAGTGAAAGTTCTGTATATGAAAGACAGTCCTGTCCTGAGACACTCTTAACCTCAGTTGTGGTAGCTCCTCCTCCTTACATGGTTCTATATTCCATCTGAGGAGCAGTGGGCCCTGGGTCTTCTCTGCTCCTAAGGCTGATGACACATGTTCATTTGCTGGTGCTAAACTGGATTCTCAATGCGTGGTACCTTCAGCTCACCTACTAAGCAGGTGAATACATTAATATGCAAGCCTCTATGACCTCTAGGACATTACAAATCAAAAGCAATAGAGGATCAAGCAAATTTAAAAGGAACAAACACTTACCCTTGATTATGGGAAAGGACAGGGTTTAGTCAAAGGAAGGGGGGGGCGTAAAGATAGGTATTTGAGAGATGTAGAAGAGGAATAAACATGTTAAACTACACAACAATATTAGAGGGAGCATCTCTCTAATAATGAAATATAGTAAAAATCCCATGCAGACTACTAAAGTGGCTGCTACCCGAGTCTGCTTGCAGAGTCCTAGGTGGTAGCTACAACACTCCTATGTCGGAGCATTATAGGGATGACTGAAGAGAAATCAGAGGTGTAACAGGTGAGGCTGGCAGCTGATTTCCCTTTCCCCTCCCCCCCCCATGAAAATGAAGTCTGAGGGCTCTGGCTCTGGCTCTGGCTCGCGACCAGTGGAGTGGAGGGGCTGGCTGCAGTCGCTTCCCAAATCTTTCAACAGGCAAACCCTTTCAAAGACATTTGTTTTACTGGGTGGTTCTGGTTGGCTGGGCCTCTAAAATAGGATTGTCTCCTAGCAACAGAGAACAACTGAGAAACTGTTTCATTCTGCTGCTCTAAGCTGAGGTCCCATGGCTGACTCCCTTTTCCCCAAAGACTGTACACATGCAAGTGCAGTGCACATTTAATGGTTAGGCTCAGATATATGCAGGTGGTTTGGGGCCACAGTTGGTTCTTCTAGCACATTTGTTAGGCCTCCGACCCAATACCACCTCCTTCTTTCCTCTGTTCCATCCCCCAGCACTGGTTGAAGTCCAAAACAGGGAGTTCCAGTAAGTCTTTGAGCTGTACATGTCAGCTTCTCCCAAAATAGCACGGGGGCTACAGAGATGTTCTGAAGTCTTTCAAAATATTATGGAGAGCCTGTGTTCTGGAATGTCAAACAAATAACAAAAATAAAGGCTTTCCTGGTGGTGGCCTGAAGCCTGTGTTTCTTCAGAGTGTCCATTGTTTATAGCTTTCGCACTCATGGCTCCTGATCCTCAGCTGGCATGAGTCAGCAAAGTTCACACTGATTTACATGAATAAGGATCTGGCCCTTCCTTTCAGACATACATTTACAAAAGTCATTTGTTAAAAACAAGGCCCTCAGGATTCTGAGAATTCACCAGTTGGTTTGTCAGAAGTGTAACAACATAAGATGCCTGGTGTTAATCTGCTCCACAGCCCAACCAAGGAAATGTGCCAAAGGAATCCCCAAACATAAAGGCAGTGTTTGGCTTTTCTATCTCAGCTATTTGGTTTTTCTGCCTCCTGTTTCTTTTCAAGTGAAGGAGACATTCAACCTTGTCTTACTCAAGTTCATTCCCCATATTGTAAAAATCTAATTCTACTATTAGATTTTAAGATCAACTGACATGTTGCTTTAACATCTCAGAACTGTGTAAAATATCGGCAGCCCTATGTTTGCTCGTTACAAAAACAACCATCTGATGGAGAATTCCTATGACTATTTCTGAAGGAAGTTATATATAGTACAAGAGAAATATTCATGAACACTTCCAGACAAAACTATACTGCTTTTATTTCTGTCTGGTCATCCATTAGTTAAAATACTTACTGTAATCAGATTAAGGAACCTGGAGTTATCTTCTTTACTGAAGGAAGTCTGTTAATCAAAATGCATAATTAATAGCATCACCTTCAATTACTGCAGTATCTTCCATTAGTTTAAAACACCAAGTTGCCCTCTCTTCTATTCACTGTAATCTCATTGACATGAATAGGAGTTCTTCCTAAGGCCAGGTCTACACTGGAAGATCGGCTTAAGGTATGCAACTCCAGCTACATAGAATATGTAGCAGGAATTGGTTAACCTTAAGCCAAGCTTGGAAGTCAATGGAAGCAAACTCTCATGTTGGCTTCCTTTACTCCTCATGACTGTGAGGCGCACAGATGCTTTCTGGAGCTGCCCTCATCATTCAATTTTACTATACTAGACTCACTAAATCGAATGCCAAAATGTCAATCTTTGGCTCAGCAAGTGAAAACATGCCCTAAGGCTATGTTTGCACTACGGACCATAAAGTAGCTCAGCTGTCCCACTGCAGCCGTGTACCCTGTGTAGCTGCTCTGATGGCAGGAGAGCTTTCCTGCCCACATAGCACTATCTGAACTTGTGAGTTTGTCTGTGAACTTTATGTTGGTCAGGGATGTGAAAAAACACACCCCAACTAACAAAAGTTTTGCCAACAAAAATCTAATGAAGACAAAGGCTAAAGGCATGTCTACACTGCCAAGTTTTGTTGCCAAAAACTGTCTTTTGGTGATAACTGTGGCTACGTCTAAACTACATCCCTGTCGGCAGAGGGATGTAAATGAAGCACTTTGAAAGTGCAAATGAAGCTGGGATTTAAGTATCACGTGCTTCATTTGCATAATCACATAATGGCGCTCTTTCGAAAAAGCGCTTTTGAAAAATCACTTGCCGGGTCTGGAGCTGGGTCTTGTGGTACACCTCTGGGCCGGGCAGTTTTAAAGTCCAGGGCCATGACATCACGCTATGCCCGGGTGTCTCCCCTCTCAGCTGTTGCACGGCGTTTGAGCATGCCGCGCATGCGCTTCCTTGGCCCCACTGTGCCCTATATATGGCCGGCACCAGGGAATTGAAAGTGTGGGGCTGCAGTGCCCCATCACAATCCCCCTCTTCCTCCATCAGCCACCAGCTGGCCCTTCGGCCTGCCCTTCAGAGGATGGCCCACTGGGAAATTCCCGTTATCCCGCCGGGCCAGTCCACATTTGGAGGGTGGGGTCATGCCTGACAGTTTGGGAAGGAAGTGCTTTCCTCTGCCTTACACACCAATCTCCCATGGGGAATCCCAAATGTGATTGCTTCCCACAACAGTGCACTGTGGGATACATACCCACAGTGCACTGTTCATGCTGCTGATGGTGGCCCCAATGTGGATATGATTGTTGACGGAGGTAACAATTGTGAACACCCTTTGGAAATTTTTTTTGTTCAATTTTTGGGTGTTGACATTAGTTTCATCAACAAAACTTTATAGTGTAGCCATACTCTAAAAATGATTACATGATCAGGTCCCTCATCTTTCTGAGCCAAAATGCAAACTCTTTGCCAGTGTAACTAAGAGGGATTTGCAAACTCCTCCTATGTAACTTATATCACCAGCTTTTTTATAAGATGGGTAGATGCTGAAGATGGGTAGATGTCTTTGATATAAACATAATTGAATCAGGATCTCTTCTAAATCAAATAATATTACTAGAAAAACAAAGATGAAATAAACTTAAATTATAGATTGGGAGTATGTTTGTAATGTTTTTCTCTGGGAGTCTCTTGCTAAATATTAGTAACACAATATTGCTAATTTCTACTCTGAATAGTCTCTTTCAACCAGGACAATGCTACAGCTGTATTGCAATACTTTGAAAACGAGTTACATGAATTGAATTGGGTGAGCTATCAGTTATGCTTAAGACTATTTGCGTAACTAGTCACAGGATAGTTGGTAAAATGGTGTGCCACTTTTAATTTTTCTACCTCTGTCTCGCTGGAGGAAAAAACAAGCCTTATTGCTAATACAATTTGGAAAGGAACACTATTTAATTGGTATTTTGCAGGATCAGTCAGATTAGTTTACCATTAAGTCAATCTCTTAAACCCTGGTTGCTGTCTCTCTGGCAACAGTTCCATCATTTTTGTGCTAGTAAAAGTCCTGGCTATGTACAAATATTCTGTATCTTTTGCTGCTACTGCTTTTCAAAAGCACAGTAGTGTTACATAGAATCAGTGGATAATTGGCCATAGTCAAGAAACTTTAAAAATCCTGAGTAAGTTGGAGTTGAATAATGCGGCACAATATATTGCTGAGCTTGGGTTTCAGCTTAGTAGAATCTGTTCTTATATACCTGTGCATGTTTCAAAAGTGAGTTGTCTATATTGGTAAATACAAAAGGGGGAAAACTGATTTTTCTCATATGGCTTGACTCTTATCAAGTGAAATTATGCAGCTACATTTATATGTGTATTATCTCTTTGAATTACTGCAAATCCATGTTGGCGATAGCACCCAGCTGCAAGAGGTACCATGTATTAATGCTAAAATTGGTACTTTAACAGTTGAGCTGTGTAACAATAGAACCAAAGCTGCAGGAAACTCCTCTAATTTCCTGTTTTGCTACAAATTCAACTTGAGCTATTGAAGTGTTTGCTAAAATTCACAAAAGTATGCACTGAAATCCTGTTTCTACTGCCTCACTTCTAGGACACAGCCTCAAATCCCAGTGTAGCATTGCAGAGTTGGCTCTTGTGCCCATTGCTAGCCAGTTCCTTGGCTTCACACTTGCCAGTTCTAGTTAGCATCTTCTGCCAACTCCTTCTCTGGGTCTTCTGTGGCTCAGCTCTTTGGTCAAGGCACATAATAGTCAATTCTTCTTCAGGGTTAATAAACATTTCACAGACATTGTCTATACTCATATTACTTCTGCCACTCTGTCTCAAAACTGAAATCTTCTGCTTCCTGGCATCTGTACAGATTCCACTGGACTACTTCTTCCCCAGCAGAATTCTCTGCTTCCCTTCATGAGGGACTCTAGCAGTTTACTTCTAAGAATCTCTCTGATCCTTGTAAGCTCTCTGCCAGGCCTCCCCCATAGGAACCTACTCTACACCCTGGGAAGTCATCTTCTCCTGTTGCAGATCCTAAATGAGTACTCCCCTCCCCTCCAACTTCAGCCTGACTGCCTCAGATTCTTTCCAGAGGAGAACTCCCATTGTTCTTCCTCTCCTGAGTTCTCAGCTCTGTGTAAGAAGTACATGCCCTGCTTTACCACGACAGCTTGCGTTGTTTTTTTAATTAAGCACCTTTACATCAAGCTGGGGTCATTAATTAGCCATTATGTTGACAGCTCATCAGTGAGGCTCAGCAATAGGTGCTAAGTCATAGGCAAGACTTAGCACAGCTTGCCTAAAAGGGCCAATCACAGTGTAACAATGCCCTAGCTAGCAGGATATTGCATTTCTAGAATGGAACTCCCTCAATCTGTTCTGTTGGAGCTGCTTCATTTTTTATCTATAATACATATTCATTGGATAGAGTGAATGAATGAATGAATTGTATAGCTGGGTGAATAGAGCAGTCTAGTAGGACATAGGAATCCTTTAACCACAAGGGTAATGGCTATTTGGGGGAGGATTCTCTCTCCCTGTGGTTTGACCAGAAAAAAAGTTTCATAGAAAGAGAGAGAGCCCCACAAACAATTGTGGTTTCAATGAATTTGCATTTTTTGACCAAAAAACTTGAAAAATTTCAGACCAGCTGTTGTTACCTTCCCTACTTTACTCTCCCAATCAGAAGAAATCTTGTCTGAATTTAAAATTCAAACATTAACTCATGAAAAATATTTTGCCTAAAAACGGAAATAGGTTGGTTGCAATCAAACTGCATCATACAATTTAATTTTGTTTGTGATATAATCAAATAGTAGAACAAAACATGCACAAACCATGATTCTTGTATTTTGAAGCTAGTTGCGAAAAACTAGCTTACAAGTGTTGTAGAAAGTTTAATTAAGCATTTTCACTGTTATTATTTACTTCAAAAAGCAAATACCAACTATAGATAACTCAGTGGAAGAGAAAAATGTAAATGAAAATAATTAGAACACATCCAGAAATAACTTTTATATTCATTCAAATGTCATCCTTATAACATGAAGAGGTCTTTTTAAACTCAAACTTCTCTCCCTCACCAAGAGAAATAAGTGCAATAAAATATATTACTTTGCTTGCCTAGTATCTCTATAGGATCGCTAACTTTCCCAACCAGTGGGAAAGTTGACAAGTCGCAACACTACTCGCTTATACAATGAGCCCGGCATGCTACAATGACACTGCATATGTCTTTAGGGTGACATTTTCTAGGACTCTCTAGAGCTAAGGATATGCCATTTTGATTATTATAAAGAGTCCATTTCTATCCCTTTAGGGCTGTCAGATGTATATAGAGAGGCTACTACTATAGCAACATTATTCCTGCCTGAGGATTTAGATGGACAAAATTAATTATTTGGGGAAATTCTAATTTGCTGGCAACTACTTGAACTTGCTTTGAGGTTTGGAATGATATGAAGTAAATTCCAGGAGTGATGTATTAATGGGTGGAGGGCAGGTGAAGTGATTAATAGGATAAGATAAATTTATTTATCATGATGTATTGCATTTTATCATATGGCTGTCACCTCCAGCTATGTGGTAGTTTTGTATGCAAACCCATATTTGAGTTTGGTTAACTGCATATCAGATGACCCACAATACAGGTTGGATCTCTCTGATCCAGCACCCTAGGAACCTGACCAGTTCTGAATGAGGGAATTTGCTAGATCGGGGAAGGTCCCTTGCCACCAATATCCCAGGATGCTGCCCCGCCCTCCTGTTGGCTCCATTCCACACCTGCTGCTACAGGGCTTGGGGCTTGGCTCTGGCCTGCTTCTGCCCGCTGGCTGGGGTTCTCTGGGGATGGAACTCCCCAGTCACCATGGCCTTGTTTCTGTCCTGCCTGGCTGGGGTTTCCTGAGCACGGGCTCCGTGTCTGCCCTGCTAGGTTGGAGCTCTGTGGCTACCTGGCTACCGCGATGCCCAACTGCCATTCCGAGACTGCTCCACTGCTGCCATGTCCAGCCTGAGCTTCCCAGGGATGGGGCTCCACAGCTGCCCCATTGCTGCTGCACCAGGTCGAAGTTCTGTGGTTGCCCCATTGCGCTGCGCCCAGCTGGCACTTCCCAGGATAGAGCTCGCCTGTCCCAATGGAGGGGCTCCCCACCGCTGGACTCCAAATCAGCTCGTACTCGCAGGAGCTGTGGCTCTCTGGTCCAGCAGCATCTGTGATCCTGCCGGACCATGGATGTTGCTAGACCAGAGAGTATTGGATTTAGGAGGTTCAACCTGTACTATAGAGTGAATTTAAGATTTTTTTTTTTGAAAAATAAATCATAATGTTCATCAGGATCATATTGTCAGTCACATACTTTATCCCTTGTCCTGTTAAAATCAATATCCTGCATAAAATGAGAACTATGCCACATTTTACCTTGAAGAGTAGAGTTATTTGTCAATGTTTCAATACATTGCTATGCACAAATTGCAATCCTAGTTGTATTGAAATGTCATGAATTGGGTCTTAGGTCTGTTCTACACTTAGCTTCAGAGGGGTAGCCAAGTTAGTCTATAAATGGAAAAACTTAAAAAAAACCCACGAATGGTCTAGCAGCACCTTCAAGCACATTACATCATCTGAAGAAGTGGGTTGAACCCTCGAAAACTTATGATACCATGTACATGTTTTGTTAGTCTTTAAAGCAGTGATTCCCAATCTTTTTCCCGTGGAGGAACTCCTAAAATAAATTTCATAGATAGGAACCCCTATCTATGAAAACGTTTGCTTGGTCCGAAAAAGTTGACAGCAGGGAGCGCAATTCAATTACGGCTAAATTTTTTCAAGAACATTTATTTGTAAATAGCTGTTATATATGTCAGCTTATATTGTAAGAAAAAAAATTGGAGCATTTTTCCTGTCTTTTTTGTATTATCTAATCCTTTTTTTTCCCCCAAATATCCCCCCCTCCTGCCTCACTGTCTTTCTCTTTTCCCCCCTCCCGCCTCTCACTTGTGGTGCCCAAATGGCCTCTTGCTTCCGCATGGCGGCCTGGCTGAGCGGTGCAGAAGTCAGCTGAGTGCCAAGGCGGGAGGCGAAGGGCATGACAGATGCTCCGGGCCCTGCTCAGCATTATTTATTCCATGATTTCTTGTGAAACCCCTGATGATGGTCCATGGAACCCCAGGGTTCCGCAGAACTCTGGTTGGGGAACACTATGTTTTAAGGTGCTGCTAGACCATTCATTGTTGGGGTTTTTAAAAAGTTTTTCCTACACTTACTAGTTCAATGTAGCTATTTGGCAAAGGAGCGTGAAAAAAGTCACATCCCTGAGAGCCGACCTAATCCAGTGTAGACATGGCTACATCTTCTCAAGGAGGTGTATTTATATCAAAAGAACCTTTTCTTTTGCTGTAGGAAGCATCTGAATTACAGTGCTATAGCAGCATAGGTGTAACATGGTAGTGTGCCTTTATGGCATTCATACTAGAGAAGTGCCATACCCTATCTACTTCTACACAGTGAAGGGGCTTTCTTGCAGGGGAACTGTCAGGACACCAGTTTACAGCAGCTGCCCCCCTGTGTAAAGAATGAGGATGGTATAGCAGGCAGGTTGTTGCAGTAACTAAATGACGCAAAAATGTCAGATGCGTCACTGAACTGAAAATTTTCAGATTCAGTTTTTACGGTGTGCTTCTGGCTGTACACAGACAAAAGCTCAACACCTCTAGTTCCATGAGCATCATTGGGCCCAAGCACCATTTGCTTAGACTTATCAATTATACTGTGGAGACTAGGGAAAGAGTAACTTACTTTCTAAAATTACACCTGTTATTTTGCTCCTCCCAGCTTCTTTTTTCAAGGTGATTGAGTCCTGACAATTCATAAAGAGAAAAAGCGGTGATGTAGCCATGTCAGTCCCAGAATATTAGATACAAGGTAATATCTTTCATCACATAAACTTTTGTTGGTGACAGAGACAAGCTTTTGACCTACACCAAACTCTTCCTCAGGTCTGGAAAATTTATGCAACACTTGTCTACAATACAAAATTAAGTCAACTTAAGTTAGGTCAACCTGTAGCCACTAACGTAATAGATTGGTTGTTCATATTCACATTACCCTCCTTCTACCAATGGTGCACATGCTCACAAGGACTGTTTGCATCAACTTAAACAGAACATGAAGGGTGCTGACAGCTTGGGCAGGGGTGAGACTGACCAATAGAGGCCTGCTGCCCTGGGCTCATTGTTTGAGCTATGTCACCTTAGGTGGAGTACCAGAGCTGTCAAAGCCAGCAACAGTCAAAGTAAGGAACCAGTGTCTAGATAGACACTGCATTGACTTGACTTACCTATCTCAGCCTAAGCACTGCACATCTTGTGAAGGTGGAATTGTGTCATTGTAGCAGGCAAATAATCAGAGGGGCAGCACTGTAGAATTAGGTCCATGTAACCTGCCTTATGTCGACCTAATGCTGTAGTGTTGACAAGGCCCTAGAGTGTCACAGCTAAACACAAGATCAAACTGATAATTTAGCATAAGTAGTTAGCATATTTTACAGAACCATTCAAGGTGAAGTGGCCCATTAACATTCTTGTAGTCGCAGGACAAATAATGCTGTTAGGGATTTACAGATTGTTGTAATATGCCATAAATCCAGTGTCTTTATAAAAAAACAAGATTTTTCTTGTCCTGCAAAGTTCTTAATTGAAGCTTCCAACTTGTCTTTTGAAAATGGTGTGCAGAATTCCATTGCAGATGAAGAGTGGTGTAATCTGTAGTGTGATCACTCACGGGAGATATGGTATTTTTGTTTTTTGATCAATTGTTCTCAATGTCCAGATAGGAATAGAAGTAATGGACTCAATCTGCAGCAATAGATTTTGTTTAAATATTAGGAAGAACTTCTGAATTATAAGGGTAATTAAGCTTTGATTGTGGATTCCCATCACTGGAGGTATTTAAGATTAAGTTGGACAAACACCTGCAGAGATGGTCTAGGTATATTTGGTTCCTCCTCAATGCAGGTGGATGGACTAGATGACCTTTTGAGGTCTCTTCCAGCCCTATTTTTCTATGATTCTATTATCAGTTTCCTGTGTGAGTTCATTTAAAAGCATGGTGATTGTCAAGTTTTAATCACATAGTAGTTATTGGAGAATGTAGTGCACTGGATGAGGACACCACATGCTGTGATAGGCATGTGGAGGGCCAATGGATTTTGAAAGGTGTATTTTGGGGGCATAGGTGTTGGTCTTTGTATTAGTGGAGATGTGTATGCAGGTTTTGCATCTGTTGCGGCAGATTCTAATATTGTTGAGAATTGTTGTGTCCCAGACTGTGGGAACTTCACTTCTGATGATGAGGTTAGAAAAGTTGGAGGCTTGTTTGAAGGCCAGAAGAGGGGTTCAGGAAAATCTTGCAGGATGGAGTCCTTATTGAGTACAGGTTATAGACATTTAATGAGATCATCTATGGGTTTCACTGTGGATTAGCAGGTGACAACTAGGGGTGTACGGTCAAAGAAGTTTATTCCTATATTGAGGCAAGTTCTCTTCTATTTGGAAGGCCCTTCGTGATACCAGCTAATTTTCTGGTGGGGTGTCCTTGTGTGGTGAAGGCAATTTTCAGTGTGTTATGTGTATATTCAGGACTTTTTCCTTGGAGCATATTCTGTGGTATGAGAGTGCTTGCGTGTAGACAACAGTTTTCTTAGTACGTTTGGGTGGTTGCTAGCTCCATGAAGGAAAACGTAGAGATCTGTGGGTTTATTGTATATAATTGTAAGATCATATAGTTAAAGCTGATTGTGGTGTGTTAGAAAGTGCACTAGCATCAATTTCCCGCACACCATAACTTCAGCCCTGGGCTCACTACATTTGGCTTCATAAATTGAAATCACCTGGGCCAAAGCCATAACTCTTTGCCTGACCTTTTCTGTACTCATCCTCAAAAGAAACCTGCAGAACCCTTTCAATAGACAAGCCTGGAAGCTTAAATTCATTTTCACTTCAATGAACTCTAAAACTCATGGTTTTAATAGAGACTGGATTTATGGCTTGTTGCAATCTATACCCAGTTACACTCACCCTCTTTTTTTGTCCTAGAACTGCAGGAGTATTAATGGGCTACTTGACCTTGAATGATCCCTTAGAATATATGCTAATCAGTTATGCTAAACTTCCTGTTTCATCTTGTATTTAGCTGTGACACACACCTTTTCCACACCCAAGGAAAACTCTGTGTAGCTGAAAGCCTTGGCCTTGTTTCCACTTACCTGAGGATCAACTCTCTGGCAATTGATTTTCCGGAGTTTGATTTAGTGGGTCTAGTAAAGACATGCTAAATTGAATACTGGGGGCACCCTCATCAGCCATGGTACTCCTCACTATAGCAGGGAGTAAGGGAAGATGATGGGAGCATTTATCCTGTCAACTCCCTGCTTAAGAGTGCCCCCAGAAAAATCAGTGCAAGGTACATCAACTCCAGCTACACAATTCATGTAGTTGGAGATGCATATCTTACATTGATTTGCTCCATCAGGGTATCTTGCATTGACAAGGGCGGAGAAAAATCTTTCACCAACAGAAGCTGGTCCAATGAAAGATATTTCCTTCTCTCTTAAGGAGGAAACCAATTTACAAAATGAGTAAAATTTGGTTATTTTATTTTATTTTTATTTTTTTTTTAGTTAAATGATGAGAGAGGCTGGGATCTGTGGGGATTGTTCTAACTGTCTTAGTAGGCAATAGAAACCCCTACACTGATGAGAGTCACAGTGAATATATTCTATAACAAAATTTGGCTAGCTACTTCTGTCACGCAACAGCAGCTGCAACTAGTGCTAACGTAGTTTCAGGAGACAGTCTACAGAATCCTAAGGAATCTACATTAGTGTCTCCATGATTTGACTAGCCTTGTGTTCTTTGCAATCTGCTCGGTGGATTGTATATATGTAGTTCCAGCATGTTGATGGATATTTTGTGAAGCTATATAAATATTTTTTTCTTTTTGTGCATTAAATTAAACATTACAGGTATAGAATGATCTTTCTACATCTGAACAGCAGTGCTTTGTAAAAGTCCTTATCAGTGAGCCCAAGCCAAATACGTTATGTTTTTTAACTATTCACCGTACATATAGTGCCTTTTAAATCATTCTCTTCAGTGATTTTCTTAATCTAATTATTCTCTCTGTGAACAGGAATTTATTTTTGGGGAGTGGATCACTTTCCTCAAATCTGCTATTTTAGACACATAAATGGAACTCTGAAACCATTAAATTAAATTATTATTATGCTACATGACTATTCTATTTTATAATAAATGCACTGGTCAACAGTTTTCAATTAAAATGAGGTATTAAAGTAAATTTCTGTAGAGACACAAGGATACGATATCAGAATTATTACACTCTATACCATAGGGAAGATGTGTGGGGAAATGCCTCGTGAAATGAGGTTTACCAGAGCAGTCGACAAAGGCTTCCCTTGTTGATCGCGGCGCGTCCAGCCTGCCCCACTGTGCTGCCAAACAGCTGATCAGCACAGCGCTGCAGCCATTTTGATGTAAATGAAGCGGCGATTATTTAAATCGCCGCTTCATTTTCCTATGTCTAGTAAACTCATCTACATGGCTCCGTCGACAGAGCCATGTAGTCTAGATATACCCTTAGAGGTTTTTGTCTACAATGAAATTCTCAGTGATATAATACTGCCCTTGTTCATTTCAAAGGTGGTACATTCAAGATGCTTTGACAACCCTTATTTTTAAGCCCCCTCCCTACAGAATGTAAATTTAGTTAGCTCTTTTTGGTTTCAACCTTCCAAAAAGGTTATCATAGTATGAGTAAAATCCCTTCTCCACAAATGACCATGCTGAAAACTGAAATCAATACTAATCCTTTGCTTCAAGAAAAGTGGCATTTGAAAATAGATACTTTGCATCTCTATAGTACTTTCGATTTGAGGATTTGAAAGCACTTTCCATTCATTTTCACATCACCATTTTGAGGTATTATAAAGAAATATTAAAGGAAGCAAAGATGAAAACAGAGGTGAAAATGATGCAGATAGACCTCACTTCTCATAATTTCTGCTGGTGGTTAAACAAGAGTGGGACTAGAAACTGAATGCAATTCTTTAACTCTAGCAGTCTTTTTTTTTATTACTACACCTTCTCTGCCAAATGTGAATTCCCTTGTTTTCTAAAAATAAGCCAAATAGAAAAATGTTTAAAAATGTGTAGTGAGATTTTTTTTCTTTTGTACTCTCTTGTTCTATGTGGAATTGTCTTTGCACAAGTTTTGGCTTGTACAATCACAATGTTCAATCTTTTGTAGGGCTACTTAACACGTGGCCCGTGGGCACATGTGGCCCACTTGTTTGCAGCCCACGGTGCGGTTTGGGTTTGCTCAACACATGGCTCCGGGGTAGGATCATTTGAAGATGGCCTCCTCTGGGAACACGCTCCACAGCAGCGAAGCAGCTCCCAGGTGGGGTGAGCATTGAAAGACGCAAGTGGACGGGCTGGCTGGAACAGATGGGTACAGGGTGACAGTGTTTCTAGCCCCCAGAGAGGAGGTGCCAGGAGTACTAGGGCATTAGGGAAAGTGCTGGCTGCTTAGTCTTGTGGGCAGAACGCGAGAGGTGCTGACTGGCTCACATTGGCCACGTTGGGGTCTGGTGCCGCAGCTTAAGACTTAACTTTATATTCATGCCTGTCAGTGTAAAAGAAGCTATTTGCATATATATTTGCTTGTATATGCCTTAAGTTGCGGCCCTTGGCTTGCACTGTGAGTATCTTTGTGGCCCCCAGGGCTTCCAAAGTTGAGTAGCCTGATCTATTGTATTGCATTACAGACATCTGCCTCATTTGGGAAGCATGCCTGATGCCTCATTTAAGGACTAGCATCTAGCATTCTAAACTGCAAGCTAGGGCCCTCAACATTGATGGGCTTTCAAATACCACTGAACATTTTCTACACTGGACCCACATGGGTGTAAAGAAACCTGGAGCTTCCCAGGCTGGCCACATGATATGGAGATGAAACTGTCCTCAAGAGCACAATTTTGTTCTGTGCAGGGAGGCTAGTAGTCACCACACACCCAAAGGACTCATAGGTGGGGTAGAGCTGGGGCGACACCACCTTGCCTGAAGCACTGACAAACCTTGGATCACAAAGTGAGAGAGCAGCTTAGGGGAAGGTGTATCTCAAAAAATAAATAAATAAAAATTCTTAAGTCGAGGTAGGGTAAAATTCTATGGTTAAGGAATTCTTTTGCTAAGGCTTTGTTCTTTGCTTTCCCAACACATTGTCCCTAAAGGAGCTAAAATTGAAGCCTGGAGCACTTGCAGATCAGTGGACCACCTATGTAGGTGTGAGGAGGTTGGAATGTGTCTCACACTGGCTTTAAAGTCTGGGGAAGCTAGGGAGCAGTCCCTGTGTTCCCCTCTCCTGTAATGCCAACCTCATATCTGTGCTGCCAGAGTGCTTACCAGACTGCTTCCCTGTCCAGTACCCCTATCACCTTATCCCAACAACCCCCAAGCCCAGAGCCCCTCACTGAGAAATTTCTACCCCAGGTCCCTGTGCACAGACCCCTCCCCCACAACTGTCCATCACTCCATATCTTGGAGGGAATTCTGCACTTAAAAGTTCTGCACACAATATGGTAAAATTTTGCAAATTGTATTTGTCAATAAATAAATGTGGAAGTTCCAGCATGGCAGTGGCAAGCATAGAAGACTACTGGTGGCATCAAGGTGAAAGATCAATCTGTAGTCTTCTCGTCCTCTCTCCTGCTAGGTGAGGGAGTTGCATGTCAAAAGGCCACAGGGAAGTGTTTAACATGATGGCTGTGGTGTCAGCCATGACCCAAAATCATTTGAATGACAAAAAAGGAATACTTGATACCAATGACTGTTGACAGAGAGATGTAGATTAGGCATGTTGAAATTGCTAATAAAGCAGGGATTTAAATATCTTGCGCTTCATTAGCATAAACATGGCGACCGCTTTTTTTTTCGAAATGGAGCTTTTTTGAAAAAAAACCCAGCAGTCTAGACGTGGATCTTTCAAAAATACAACCCTTTTTCGAAAGATCCCGTAAACCTCATTTTAGGAGGGATAAGGGATCTTTCGAAAAAGGGTTGAATTTTTGAAAGATCCGTATCTAGACTGCCGGGGTGTGTTTTTGTTTTTTGTTTTTTGTTTTTTTTTGTCCTCCAAACAAGCTCCATTTCGGAAAAAAAGTGGTGGCCATGTTTATGCTAATGAAGCGTGAGATATTTAAATCCCCGCTTTATTAGCAATTTCAACGTGCCTAATCTACATCTCTCTGTCAACAGAGAGGTGTAGTCTAGACATAGCCTAAGATGCCACAGGATCCTCACTGGTTTTGCAGATACAGACTAACCCAGCTACCTTTTGAGATTTTTCGCCAGTGACTGAATCATCTCATGCCCATAGCTCATCCATGCCCATAGCTCTTGGCCATCACTTCCCAAATGGCCTTTGCATTTCCCTGTAAGTCTGAAAAGTAAAGAGGTGTTAGGGATGTGCAGTTGAATAAGAAAAGGAATTCTATTCAGGCACTAGTCTTTTTTTCTGCCCTGATTTTCACATGTCCCCAGCTAAATCTGCAGCCTTGATTTCTGCTCCAGGTACACTTCGCCTCCTTTTGTTCTAGCGTCAATTTCCTCTTGACACAGACATATTGTTAGTCACAGCCAGGAGCAAACACCACCTTTTATTTTCCTTTAACTTTCCCTCCTCCCCTGCCAGGTTGTGTACCTCTCCCTCTTCCCAGCCCATGTCTGCTACTGATCACTGTTGGGGAAGGGTGTAGAGGAAAGGGGCTCCTTGGCTCCTGGCCTTAAACTTCAGAGCAGAGGGAGACTAGAGAAATCTCAGGGAGTTGCCAGCGGGGCAGGGCATGAGGGTGGAACAGGGGAAAAGTGCAGATGCAATGTAGGACTGCTCAGAACAGCTGCTCTCCCCCTGCAGACACCAGCCTGCTCACCAGGAGGCTCCAGCATGTTGGCTGTTTCTCACTGAGGCAGACAATAAACACCGTCCTGGCTCTTTTCCTTTCCCGGTCATCCCCAGACCTCCCTTCTCCCCTAAGTCCTGTGCACAGTTCTGTTCCTTGAACTCAGCCCCCCACTCTCTTTCCAGCCTTCAGGTATCCCACCCACTCTGTTCCCAGCTTTGTCTGACCCACACTTCCCCAGCCTCTGCTCACTCACATGACATACACCTGGCCCCTGCCAGAGATGGAGCAGCACAGAAAGGGAGAGACTCACTCTGTGCAGCTCCAGGCTCCCCTGGAGAAGGAGCTGGGTGGAGCTGAAGCCTCAGCCAGATGGCTTGGGAATGAGCAGGCAGAGGGCTGCGAGAAGCCTGCCAGCCCAGCTCAGGGAAAGGCCAAAGAGGAATCTGTACCACAGTCAGCAAAAGGAAGGCCAAGTCCCTTGCGGCAGCGCCAGGCTACAGCCCCCTAAGCATGCGCCCGGTTTGCCCAGCCCTAAGGCTGGCAGTGGGCCTACCTTCCCTTGGGGAGGCTCTGGCATCTGTCAGTGGGTGGGTTCTGGCTCCAGCCAGACTCTCTTCTTCAGGGAGCCAGCTCAAGAGATCTGCTCTTCTCAGCAGATCTGGCGCTCATCGCTGAAGCAAGGCAGAGCTCACTGAGCCCAGTGTGAGTTTAGTGTGCACATCTTTTTCCCACCTCCTTACCCTGGCTGGCTGCTTTTCTCTTTCAAAAGCTAGCAAGTGTGGTTAGCAAGTCTCCACAAGCAAACTAAACTGAAACTAGAAAGCTACTAGAATTATTTTTGTATTTAAATCTTTCCCCCAAACAGTTACTCAATTAAAAGTTACCCTCATGAACCACTTCAGGGAGAGTCTTGCCTAAACCTTGGTACAACCATCCAGCCTATCAGTTACAACTGAATCGAGCCAGGGCAGAGTCCTGAAACAAGGCCATATGCCAGTCCGCAGGCAGAGCTGGGACAAGTACAGCTACAGGCGAGGAGCAGCCAGTGGAGTACTGCTACTGAGATTAAGTATAGGTCTGCCGACTTCTGCAGCCAATCAGGTAGCTCAGTCAATCAGACCGTTTCTCTCTTTGAGGCAATTCTTTGGTTGCTCTGAGGTTGGTGCTTCAGCAGGCTGACAACTGACAATTTGATTTTCTAGCAGTGAGACAAGGTGGGTGAGGTAATATCTTTTATTGATCCAACCACAGTTGATGGAAGATACACACTTTTGAGCTGCACAGAACTTTTTCCCTTTTATATTATATTTATACAATCCTCAACAGCTAGTACTTTTGGGGAAATGGCTGCCATATAGAATAAAATATAACAGAGTAGCAGATGTACCCAGTATTGCTCAGGTCTTTAACTGCAGTAATTTTTATTCATTCATTTATGGAAAATAAATGAAAAATGGACATGTTTTATTTCAATGATTGTATTTTTGGAAAATGAAGCCCACTTTGGGGGCTGTTCTCAGCTTCCAGTAGCACTCCTCCCCTCCCTCCCCCCCCATGTCCTGCAGGATGTTTGTGGGGGTCGAGGCTCTGGGGGCTGCTCTCCCTTCAGTGGCCCGCCCTTGCAGGCAGTTGGGGGGGCAGGCTTCAGGGGTGCCTGCAGCACTCCCGATACCTATGTCCTGCAGGCTGTCAGGGAGGCAGGCTCTGTGGGCGATCCCACCCTCCAATGGCCCCTTCATGGCCTGCAGGCTGTCTGGGGTGGCAAAGTCCTGGAGGCCGCCCCCTTCTCCAGTGGGTCCCCCCCCCCTCCTGCAGGTTGTCTGGGGGACAAGACTCCAGGGGATGCTCCTTCCTCCAGTGGCCCCCTCTTGCAGCCTGCAGGCTCTCCAGAGGGAATGGTCCAGGTTTGGGATAGCGTGACTCCTTACTTGGCCTGGAAGAAGGCAAGATGGCAGAGCCGCAGCCCTCCTGGCCATTCTCTTGATGCTGCAGCTGCCTCCAGTGGTCCCTCAGTATCTCATCCCTCCTGTCTGTGCCCCGCCCCTCTCTTTCACATCCCTCTGCTCTTTGTCTCCTCCCTTTCCATATTATTGAAAACAGTCCCATTCCTAGCATTTCCCTTTTTCCAGGCACAATCAAATCCTGATCTTGCTTTATGTGAGAGTAAGAGAAAGGTGCATACCAAATTTGGTGGTCCTAGTTCTTACAATTCAGGAGGAGTTCTTGAAGAAGTGAATGCAGAGACAGACAAACTCACAAACAGAAGGACACACTTTAAATAGTTTGTAAATAAAATTCTCTAAAAGAGAGATATTTCCTTATTCTATATACTTTTTTCATTTTTAGTGTAATCTTTGTAGAACTCTGTTTCATCACTATTTATTTCTCTGCGAGTTTTAAATAGTGGTAAGAAGAGCATCTTGAAATGATCTTCTCATCTTCTAGACTGACTGACTGATTCTGCCATCCGAGTTCTTTATTGGATGAATGGTGCCAATATGGGCATGAACAAAGGGAATTATAGGAACTTGAGTCCAGGCTCCCCCACTTCCTCAGGGGAAGTATTCATATCCCACAGTGCACTGCAAAAGTCTTACAAAGCAGCATACTGGGTCTAGTGGACCGTGAGATGCCTATCCACAGTGCAGTATATATTTCTCCAATAAAATCTCTTGTGTTGAGGATATGCAGCATCAGCAAATGCAGACAAGTGTGCACATGCTCTAGAGACATTATGTTGATAGCTGTATTCTTGCAAAATATTACTGATAAAACTTTCTAAAGTAAATGTCACCTTTATTTCAAGGTGCACATATTTTCCTTTTATCTAGAGCTAGACAAGCTAGGACAAATTAATTTTATATGTTAAATGGATCTTTGGAATATGTTGCTTCTGGGTATTTCCATGCCAAGTTTTATTTAATTAGGACTGATTATAATCAAAGATGTTTCTTATGATGCTAAGGAATTTTTGTAATTTCCAAATGTCAGCCAAGAGCTTTTGAAAATTAGTAACTCGAGTACAACCTCTATATTATCTCTGATTTAAAATGGGATGATCCTGTTTATGAGCAAGAAGATCGAGTTTTTGAAAATTGGAAGGGGTCAGGAAAGACATGGTAGCTGAATAAACATGTCTTCAGTAAGAAGATAATTATTTGGGGGCAATGGCAGAGGTTTGTTGGGTTGTGGCTCTTTTTTTTTTTCTTCTTCTTGGCCAACTGATATATTTTGTATACTTTGTTTTCTTTGAACATCTTAACAATTCTTTAGTAGTTTAGAGGATTATTTGGATGGCAAATTAGATATTTATATACTTTGCCTTCTGTTCTTTCTTATGCTATTTTCAGTGTATGAATACATTGTTGTTAATGGAGATTTAAAATTGATAGATAATTGGGATGATCAAGAAGGTTGACGTTAGTACAAATTTAGTCAGAATTGTGAAAATTTGAAAAGTTTCAACCAGCTGTAAATAGAACAACAGATTATTGTGCTGAGTCGCACTTTTCCAACACTGAACAAAGGTAACAAGAATTAATGTTTTGATCTGGATTTAAAGAGACTACGGTTGACTGGTCCCTATAATACTTTCCAAAAATGCTCCAGCAGCAAGGAGTGATCACAAAGGAATCAGTAACAAAAAGGAGAAACTACGTGGAGAAGCTATCTCTGTTATGATTAGAAATAATTGGACCATAAACTTTAAGAACAAAAGTCTTCCTGGTGGAGAAGGAAAAAGGAAAGGATTTCATCTGAGGAGAAGGAAACTGCTGCCATATTGCTAGCCCCAAATATTCAAAAGTCATGAGTCAGGCCAACCAAAATAAGGAGATCACTTTAAAAATACTGAGATTTTTTTTTAATTAATAAATTGAGTGTTATTTTCCATTGCCTTTTGGTTCTGAGCCTTCAGACTGTGCTAGGGTTGTGGTGTTTGAACTCTTCTCAAGAATAGGTATTGAGGAATAGCTATTCCAGAATAACTCAATCTTTATTCAAAGCACTAATTAAAACTAGTAAAGTTTAATGAGCACCCATGCTTGGGAAGATGAATGTCACAGCACTTTTGTTAAGTGCCAAGAACTCAGGTCACTCGGACCAGGTATTTGGAAACATGAAATTCACACTGGAAATGCTCAGAGGCATAACACATGTCTCAGCAGGTCACTTCCTGTAGTAACATTACACTATCTAAATTCTACTGACTCTCCAGTAGAATTTAGCTAGATAGCTATCTTTAGTCTAAGTGATTAGCCTGGTAGGACTATTTCCATGAGAATGAGAAATTAGTTAATATATCTGACTTGATACTCAGATAACTCATTTATTAGTCTAGTTATGTTTATTAAAAGAAAAACCTCACAAAACCTAATTTCCCTGACTGCAGTAGAAACAAACAATAGGCGGTTTCCTCACGTGCTACTCAAGTGAGCTCTGTGCCCAAGAAGCTTTCTCCTCCTTGCTGCTTTTCATGAAAATGCTCAGACTGCTGTCCATTAGCTTGCTCCTTCCAGCACACACAGCCTGCAGCCAGTATCTTTCATCCTGTTTTCACAATCATGGAACCCCTGGCTCAGTTCTGCCTTAATCATGCAGTCCACTGCTTTGGATGGTGACTTCCATTGTCTGAGGGTATGTCTACACTTGCAGCCTATTTCGGAATAGGGCTGCAAATGTAG
>CM057845.1:69884520-69902531 GCA_030068395.1 Apalone spinifera
TTTTGAATCCCGCACCGGATGGCTCCCCTGCCCCGGTCAGCACAGGGAGCTGAGGACCAGGGACCATTTCTAGGGGCACAGGGGTGGCTTTGTGAGCCACCCTTTAAGGGGGGAAAGAGCCGCACGTTGGCCACCCCTACTATAGAAGATAGTAGCTCAAGTCCCTCCTATGCATGAGATGACGAGAGATTTCAAAGTGGCCTCCCATTTCTTAAGTGAAGGCCTTAATTATTTAAGAACATAAAAATGGTCATACCGGGTCAGACCAAAGGTCCATCTAGCCCAGTATCCTGTCTGCTGGCAGTGGCCAAAACTAGATGCCCCAGAGGGAGGGAACACAACAGGCAATCCTCACGTGATCCACATCATCAATTTCCAGCCCCTGACAAACAGAGGCTAGGGACACCATTCCTACCCATCCTGGCTAATAACCATTGATGGACCTAACCTCTGTGAATTTATCTAGCTCTTTTTTGAAGCCTGTTGAAGTCCTAGTCTTCAGCACATCCTCTGGCAAGGAGTTCCACAGGTTGACTGTAAGCTAAGTGAAGAAAAACTTCATTTTGTTTGTTTTAAATCTGCTGCCTATTAATTTCATTTGATGACCCGTAGTTCTTATATTGTGGGGATAAGTAAATAATTTTTCCTTATTCACTTTTTCCACACCAGTCATGATTTTATAGACCTTTATCATATCCCCCCTTAGTCTTCTCTTTTCTAAGCTGAAAAGTCCAAGTCTTTTTAATCTTTCTTCATATGGGGCCTTTTCCAAACCCGTAATAATTTTTGTTGCCTTTTTCTGAACCTTTTCCCATGCCAATATATCTTTTTTCAGATGAAGCAACCATAACTGTACTCAGTATTCAAATGTGGGTATACCATAGGGCTACGTCTACACAGGCACCCTTTTCCGGAAAAGGGATGCAAATGACAGAAGTCGGAATTGCAAATGCAGCGGGGATTTGCATTTTCCCCGCTGCATTTGCATTAACATGGCTGCCGCTTTTTTCCGTTTCGGAGCTTTGACGGAAAAAAGCGGCTGTCTAGACAGGGATTTTGCGGAAAAGAAAGCCTTTTCCGCAAGATCTCTTATTCCCTTTTCTAAAAAATTCCCTTCTCTAAAAAATTCCCCATGAAGCTGCAGAACTGTATGAAACTAGTAATCTATGTCCACATGCTACAGAGCAATTTAATTTCTTCACTGGGGTGCTTTTCACCCAAGTTTTGGAACGGAACAGTTTTTAAAGAAATTTTTGCTGTATTGGTCTCAGGGAGTCATTCGAGAGTTTAGATATTTCCTTTCTGCCCTGTCTATACTTACCCAGAGATCTGAGCCCCAGAGATCAATCTTCTGGGGTTTGATTTAGTGAGTCTAGTAAGTACCTGCTAAATTGACCCTGTACTCCATCGGGCCATGAGGAGTAAGAGAAATAAACAGGTAAGTTTGTTCTGTCAACCTCCCACAGGGCGGATGCACGGTCAATCGAGCTAGGGTAGGTCAACTGCTACACTATTCACATAGCTGGAGTTGCGTATCTTCGTTTGACTTTCTCCCCAAGTATAGACCTGGCCTTTGTTTATGCTGTTAATTGGCATTATCTAGAAAAGTGAAGACTGATATTTGTTAATGCCAAGAGCATTGTCTAATAGAAGGGTGCCTACGACATTTAGCTCCAGGGACTTGATAGGTTAAATAACAGTGAGTCCTAATAATCAGTCACAATAAGTGATGATAAGGAGAAATTTGTAACATTTTGTTATCATAATTAAACTGATAAAAGCTAAAGGCTGCCTTCCAGCTTCTTAATTCTAATTTGGCAGTTTTTACTATTCTGAAAAGCACAACACACAACAAAAACGCTTTTGTGATCTCACTGGAATATTTTTCGATGAGCTCAAGAAAAATGTCACATTGTGACAAAAATGATAATTGCCCTGTATTTGGCTAGAAGCCCAAGCATGGAGAAAATCATATATATTTGTAATTCCTGCTTGCTTGTCATGGGATTGTGCAGAAAAGGCCACACATCGAGAAAGCTTATGGGAAATGCTCCTGTACTGCAATGAAATAATTTTTTGGGGAGTATGGTGAGGACCCAGTCTTCATACCTCTAGGATTCAGCAATGTATTTATTTTATGCATTTTACAATCTAAAATTTGTATTGTGCAATTATTGTGGAAATTTCAGCTCTCATAGAATAGTTTTGAACTTTGGAAGAATTTCTACCAGTAAAAGTGACATGAAAGGGAGAAGCTGGAACTTTGAGTTGCAGTATAATGTGAAACCCTGAATTAATCCATCATTAATTATAAAAGTTTTCAATTGTTATCATTCAGGAACTTTCTGCAAAAATAAGTAGTTCCTGCAGGGGACAATTCTGTGCTAACATAAGCTAAAATGATTTTGGAGCCAGTGAGTCATGCTCTCAGCTAGTGTAAATCTGCATAGCTCTATTGATGTTGAAGGCACTAACCTGTTAAACTGCATTGCTGAAATGCAATTGACATTGTTAGCAAGTGTTACTTTTCTGGTAGCTGTAGGCTGGGAAACTATGTGCAGCTGCTTTCTATTCTGGGAAAAAATCCTTTTTCTGAGGGGAAGAAACAAACAATTTTGTTCTTACTCATTTTTGAAGATAATCTGACTTGCATCTTTTTAGAAACCCCCCAATTATGTAAAATAAAGTACAAAATACAGCAACTAAGGGATTCTCAAATCTTTAGAACATTTCAGGTCTTAGACTGTGACATCTTTTCAAAAATACATAGTAAAACTCGTGTTGATTTTTTTCAATTGAAACCAAAGTACTAGGGTTTGACCCAAATGTTGAATATTTATATAGGACTAGGAAAGTATCTCAAGTGTCTGAGATTTGTTTTCATCCTCTGCTGTGTAGACATGTCCAGAGATTGAACATCCGCAGCTGGCCTCGGTCAGGTGACTCAGGTTCACAGGGCTTGGGTTGTGGGACTGCAAAATTGTGATGTTCAGGCTGAAGCTGGAACCTGAGCTCTGGGACTCAGTGAGGGGGAGAGAGGAGGATCCCAGGCTAGGCTCCATCTTGAGCCTGAATTAGGGATGTGAATGGTTAACCTTAATGGGTGAGGCTTACCAGTTCCAGATAACTGGTGGGGGCTAGAGCAGCTCCTTGCCCACCAGGGCCTGCCACGGGAAGGGGTGCTCTAGCCTGCAGCTAAACCAGTGAGCAGCCAAATCCAGTGAGCCTGAGTCAGCTAATCCAGGCCACCTGCAAATGTTTAATTGCTATGTAGACATACATTCAAGAAACTACGCTAATTTCTAACTGAGATCTGGGTCCAGTGTCCTGAATCACAAATGCACATCTGCAGGGCTCGACAAACCGCTGAATCTACTCACCTATGGCGAGTAGATTTCAGCCGGTCGCTCCGAGCGCCCCATTCACCGGTGCTTCGCGCATGCGCAGTGCCGGTCTGGTGCATGCGCAGAGTGGGGCTGGCGAGTGGCTCTTGCCAGGGTTTGTCAAGCCCTCCACATTGGCACTAGAAACTTGATAATGGCTATCACATATCCAAAGACTGCTTCCTAGAACTTTATTTCTGAAGTGTGCACATTGCAAAAGGGGCTAGAATACTCATAAATCCATTTAAGAATATGCGTGGATTTGAGAGATTATGATTATGACTGAATCAAGACAATGTACGCGTATCATGGAAGTGCATAAAATCTTTATTTAGAACAATAAAGTATATGTATATAATGTAATTCCATCTTCAAACCAGTATAAAAAAGTATCAGGGAATACATCTATTTTTAAGAGGACATATATATACATACACATCACATTTTATAAGCTTTGTTGCTTAACTTTTCATAATGTAACTATGCAAGATTGTGTTGACATTTACATCAAAATATACAAACTCTCTCACATGATGCAACCACCAATATTTGTGCCTCTGTCTGTAGAGTCTGAAATCTCCATATCCCATCCATTTGCTAATATAAATAGCAACATGCCACTATTACTGTCCATCTATTTTTAATATCTAGTTGAATCTTCTATCTGGAGAAAATTGTTGGATAATTCTTAAATGCAAATCTCATTGAAAACAGCTATTGTAGTACACTGTTGAGCTTTTCAGTTGAACAGTTGTATTGTGTATGCTGAACAGTTTCACTATAGTGCAAAGAGATAGCAACAGAAAAGACACAGCTGGTGAAGTTCAGTCTAGAAAAATGTGTAAGTGTAAGATGGTTTTTATACATTGTATGGTACAAAACATTAATTTTTAAAAGCTACTTATAAAATGACTGTGACAAAATAAGTACCATTAATTTATTCAAGTAAACACACTTCTAAAATAGCACATTAATTTTTTCAGTATATCATTAGCTTTTTATTCCCACAAAGCTGCTGTTAATAGCATGCAAAGTTCGGCTTATCCCAAAGAAACTTCCAAATGTTTCCACCTAACAAAATTCACTGAGATCTGAGCATAATTTAGGTTGATCTTTCAATAATTTAGGTTTAATCTCAATAGTGCATGGTCTGACCCTTCCAAAAATGAAGGATTTTAAAACTAGTTTGTATCCAAGAACTGTACGACAACTTACAAGATAGGAAAAATTAAGGACCTTATTCTGCCATCATCACTCCCACTGAGTAATAACTTTACTCCAAAAATGGTCCCAGTCATATCATCTGCTTTTTGTGAATTAGCAGATCATTGACACTGCATGTGAAGTAAATTCTACACAACAGGTGGCAGAATCAAGCCCTTTAATAACATTTACATATATTTGAATTAGCAGGGCTGTCAAACAATCAAAAAATTAATTGTGCTTAACCATACTGTTAGACAATACAAATTTAAATATTTTGAGTGTTTTCTACAATTTCAAATCTATTGATTTCAATTACAATATTATTTTGGATTCCAAATATTTGCACTGTAAAAACCCCCATGTAAATTTCAATTTACCTAATAGAAATATTGTAGTGGAATGAATCATGTCGATCTTACAAAGGTAGAATTATGTCAAAACTGCATTCAAAAATAAAACAATGTAAAACTTTAGGGCACATCTATATTTACTGGAAGATTGATACTCCAGAAGGCAATCTTCTGGAGTTTTATTTTAACGAGTCTAGTATAGATCTATAAATTGAATGCTAAGGGCAGGGTCCAGAACTCCTCCTTTTGCAAGGAGTAAGGGAAGCCGAAGAGAGTGTTTGCTCCCGTCATCCTCCCACAATGTGGACCCTGCCAAGGCTCTGCTTAAGGTAAGCTGACTCCAGTTATGCATTTTACGTTGCTGGAGTTGCATACCTTAAGCCGACCTTCCTGGTCTAGTGTAGACCAGGCTTGAGAGCCTACAAGTACACTCAGTCCTACTTCTTGTTCATCCAATTGCTCAAATGAATTTGTTTACATTTACAGGAGGTAATGCTGCCCACTTGTTTACAGTGTCAACTGAAAGTGAGAAAAGGCATTCACATGGCACTGTTGTAGCTAGCACAGAAAAATATTTGTGTCTAATGCAGTAAAGATTCATATGTCCCTTCATGCTTCACCCACATCCCAGAGGACATGATTTCATGTTGATGATTGGCTCTGCTCAATAATTATTCAAAGCAATGTGGACCAACACAAATTCATTTTCATTATCTAAGTCAATGCCATCAGCAGAAGGTTGATTTTCTTCTTTGGTGTGGAAACTACAGAACAAGAAGCACTAGAGTGTTCCTCACAAGACATCTGAAAACATACGCCACACCTCTTCCTTCACTGATTTTGGAAGGCACTTTAGATTCTTAAACCTTGGGTCAAGTGCTTTAGCTGTCTTTAGAAAGCTCACATTGGTGAGCTTTGTTTTGTCAAATCTGCATGGAAAGTGCTCTTAAAATGGACATGTGCTAGGTCATCATCTGAGATTGCTAGAACATAAAATATATGGCAAAATGTGGATTCAACAGAGCAGAACACATGTAATACTCTCCCAAGGATTTCAGTCACATATTTAATGCATTATTTTAAGAAGTATCATCAGCATGGAATGGTGGCCAAAGCATGAGAGGGCATACAAGTGTTTGAAATATCTGGTGCACAAATATCTTGCAATGCTGGCTACAAAAGTGCCATGCAAACACCCATTCTCACTTTCATCTGATATTGTAAATAAGAAGTGGGCAGTATTTCCTATAAATATAAATAAATGTATTTCTCTTAGCAATTGGCTGTACAAGTAGGACTGAGTGCACTTATAGGTGCTAAAGTTTTACCTTGTTACATAATTGCATTCAAAAAACAAAACAACGAATCTCTATTTGTAAGTTGCACTTTCATGATAAAGAGATTACACTATAGTACTTACTATTTCTTTTATCATTTTTATAATGCAAATATTTGTAAGAAAACCTATATAGTCAGCCCAGTGCATTGGTATTGTATATTGTAATTGAAATAATATATAAAGATGTAGAAAAACATCCAAAAATCTATTAAATTTCAATTAATATTCTATTGTGTAACAGTGCAATTTAAAACTTTGACTCAAAAAAAATCATGTGCGTTAACTGCAATTAATCAACAGCCCTAATCGTTTGACATTTGGAAACCTAATAATTTACCATATTTAGAAATATTTAAATATATTTTAGTTTTGTCATACTCCTCTTGAAAGGCCCAAACATTCCATTTACATGTCTTATATAGGATTTAAAAAAAAAGAAAGAAAAGCCACGAGCTGTCAAATTATCCATCTCACATATTTTACGTGATGCTATTCCACTTTGTGCTAATGAAGGTTATTTACATTCCAAATGAGAACAATTATCATTGCGTAAACTTTGAGTTGTCAGAAAGATTGAACATGGAAGCTGTTTCAGCAAGATACATGAATGTCATTTAGTCTTAAATTTACTTTATTCTATAGCAAAGATGAACGTATGTGTCTATTATAAATCCTCTATTATAACTAACTTTGAGACGGTTATTGTTAGAACATTACTATTCAGTAGTGAAGCATTTGGCAGCAAATTTTATATAATTTTATACCAGATGCATTATTCATTTTTCTCAAGGGTAAAATATACTCTATGATATCTAGACAAAAATAACTATAATTTGAACTTCAAAGCCTAATTTGAGATATATCAAGACACATTACATTTAATTTTCTCAAATATTCATTTTGGAAAAATAGCACTTTTATGAACAATTAAGGTAGTTAACTAATAAGATTGGGTTTTGTTCAGTTACGGAATCTAAGAAAACCATTGTAAGATTCCAAATGCAGTCAGTTTACTTGAGAACACACTGTAGATTGCAGCAATGGAAAATGTTTTTATGTCTAACATTTTTGTCAAGTGTTCAGGGATATTTGCTGCCTTTTATTACTGGGTACATTTCTTCTTTGTTAGAACATGTATTCAAGCAGTCTCAACACAACCAGGAAGATGCATGTAAAGTATCTTTAAACTATTTTTAAAATTTAGTTTTTTAAAATAAGCTAAAACATTTATTTTAAACTATTTTTAAAATTTTGCTTCTATAATATGTACTCCCACCTGTTCCTGTGTTTCTTGCATTTTTATCCCAATCCCACCAGCAAAAACTTTAGATTCCACAAAATCCAAAAGTTAGAGTGACTTCCCCATGCTATTGACACACTCCTTCTCCCCAGTTTCAATATTATATGGAACTCAGACCATTTTTACCAGTAAAAGAATAAAACAAATCTTGTTTAAACCATGTCAAGATACTTTAACTCTGGTTATAACAGACCAAATCTTTCTAGCCCTTTCTTTAAACATTACTAGGGGAATGTGTCCCTCTGCTCACTACCCTCACCTGCTCCCCTTTCTCTGGCCACTTTCACTTCACTGAGAGACCCTGTTGACGCTGATGACGTCATTATGTTACCCAGCAGGAACATTCTGTCATCCGCCAGGAGAAACTTTTATATTTATATTTATATAGAAAACCTTTGTTCAAACTGAAGAGAAACTTGATTTATATTGTCGAAATTCTATTTATGACAAATTGAAAAGAGACTGTGTTTTCTCGACAAATTACCAGTCTTTTTTGCCCACCCAATCCTGTCAGCAACAAAGTACATCTTACCCACTCTTGCTATTATGGCGGCAGATCCTGTAGGATCCCAGGTCCACTGCAGGGCTTTAGATGCAGGTTCCCAAACATTAGATCATGTTGAGATACTGAAAGTGGAACTCTTAGAGTAGGCTTGAAATACTAATCTGAGGAACAGACACATATGTTATTGTGTCAGAATGAGCTACTACAGATGGAAAATTCTACTGCTTGGTTTTCTGTAGTGCTAAACATTGCCAAGAGTGATTTTTTTGTTTTTAAAGAGGTGCTTAGCTTTTCCCACTTATTTCAATTGTAGTGGTGGGTGCTCCCGTACCTAATGAAAGTAGGGATATTAGGGCCCAATTCTCACTTACATGAAAGACACTTTGACCTATTCTATGGACAGATCCTCAGTGGCTGTAAATTATTATAGCTCCGTTAAAGTCAGTGACAGTTTACCCTAGCTGGGAATCACTGCTAGAACACTGAAAACAGATGTTAGTGTGAATGAAAACTAGACCCTAAAGGGCAAATTTTGGCCACAATGAAATCAATAAGAGTTTTGCCATTGATTTGCCAAAGTTCCACCTAAAGTATCTGTACACACCTGTAAACTCCATCACTGATCATAAAACTTGTTGTACATTGTGGCACTCAGATGTCTAATTAATTGACCCTATATAAAGCAAATTCCTTTGACACATAGTTCATAATAACTAAAGTCGCCATGACAATTCTTTTAAAAGTTTAAATAAAAGTATCCCTAAAATATAGACACTTCATGAAGATATTAAAACAAAATATTTTGGACATTTTAAGAAACTGTTATTTGGTTAAGGGCCAGTTGGTGTGCAGTTTGTCATTTGGGGTGAAACATCCCTCCTTTTGCAATAGACATTAAAATAGATAAATAAGTCATATTCATTTTCTGGAAAGAGCTTGTACAACTGGGATACATAAATTGAAGATTCTAGTATGGAATTTTTAATGTCTCCTTAAAAATGTATGCCTGTCTTAATTTATTATCAGTCTTATTTCTGTATTCCAGGTATTTTATAACAGCAGCAGATGCTGAAGACAACTGGAAATAAAGCTTTCATCCCTTGATTAGAATTAATCTTTAAAAATGGAGAATGTCAGATTAAAATAATTAGAAATTTAACACACAATGCAAATAGCTTTTACTGTATGTCAGCAGTAATTAATAAGTTCACTCTCAGTAACTTCCACTTTTCCTACACTTTACATAAAGCCAAGGAATCAGTGGCACACATCAATATTTTGTAAAGATTTCATGAGTTTAGTGTTATTCCAGATGTTGAATGCAATTCAAACTCTTTGCTTTTTCTCCCCTTTCCATAGCAAGAATTTTAATTGGAGCCTTCACACATTCAGCAGTTTCTCCTAATGCTGTCAAGGCTCCATCCTGCTACTGTCACCTCTGCTTTACTTCTTTTTGATCCATTATTTGCTTCTCTTAATTGGAGACCACCAGCTATGCCAAGTTCTGTGGAGGTTTTCTGAGGTGGACATACATTCTCCTGGCACAAGGCAGAGACCACATCTCATTTTACATTGCGACCTTTGCTAGAAATCAAAGCAGCTCCTTAGAAGCAAAAGGCTAGCACGCCGGTCCACTGTGCCACCTTGCTTGCAAGTTTTATACACAATACTGAAGAGTATGTTTCTGAATCCATTTCTGCATTTTTTTTCAATTCAGAGAACTCCATTTGTAGGCATCAGGATAAACAAGAGGACACAGGATGTAAATTAAGAATACAAATGTCCTTATGACTTTGAAAGATTACATGTATCTGGAGGCATTTGTAAGATGTCTTTTGTTCAGGCCATGTACTTCCTCTGCCAGAATCAGTTGTAAGGTCTTTACAGTTAAATGACTCCCAGCTCCACACAAGGTAGGTATCTGAATAAAATATAGTCCTGCTGAGAATATACTCTTCTTGAAGCTCTTCAATTCAGTGTTGGTTTCACAGTAACATATGCAACTTTGTCCTCATCTCTTTGAATCAGTATGGATCCCAGGCAGCAACCAATGCAGACTCTGTCACTCCAGAAGGAATATGAATATGTTTAAAGTTGCTTCATTTATGAAGAAAACACGGAACTGTTTCCTGCCTACAGGGGAAAAAGGAAATTGTATTTTCACTGGTTTCTCACACTCGTTACTCAATAACAGAAGCCGAGCAGAAACATATAATACTTCCTTTATAGAAATACATAATAACTGGCATGAACATTCTTTCTTCCCAAAGTACTTTGCCAAACATATATTTAAAGGGACTCAATTTGCAGTTCATGTACAATTCCCTATAGGTTCTGAATCCTGGGCTCAGAATGCATTTAGGCACTGTTCCTGCATACACACTAGGGATGTGAATGGTTAATCAGTTAACTGAGGCCTATCAATTCTAGAATCTCCAGTGGGGGCTGGAGCAGCTCCCTGGCTGCCATGAGCAGGGGCCCGCTTCAGCTCCATGGGGCCTGCCACAGGAAGGGGTGCTTCAGCTAATTGGAGAACCCTGTCGGTGGTGGTGGTGGTGGGGGGAGGGGGCACTCCAGTCCAACAGCAGAGGACCCTCTGTCCATCTCCCCTTTAATCAGTTAATCCGTTAACACTCCAGTTAACCAATTAAGTGGGATTTTACATCCCTATTACACACACATGAATAATCATGCAGAATGTAATGGGACTGTTCATATGTATATCTGTAGGATTGCCGAACAATTGCGGAACAGGGAAGCCTTGACAGAGCTTTTTTTTTTTTTTTAAAGTTGATGGTACCCAGAGAAGTGAGCTGGTTTATACGAATAAATTAACTGGCTATGAAAATATTTTGCTTTCACTACATGCTTTTAGCATTTTCTTTTACAGTATTGTTTAAAAATAAAATTCATGCACTTTTTTCTCCCACACAATTAGTTAATACGAATATGGTAATACCAATATGCCAAGTTAATACCAATATGTTACTAATGCACTTTTCTAAATGAAAATGGATAAATATAGAGGTTGACAATGATGCAGAACAGTTCAATAGCTCAGCAGTATAGTTTCATATCTTGGAATCACATCAGTATATTCTATAAATATTCTTCCCTTCTGGAGAGTTTCATTTTACTTTCTGTGGTTATCTTCACCACCAATCTCTTGCATTCAGGATAATATGCTTATAATATAAACTATGCTGAAACAGCCTGTCTCTTCATGCTATAGCACTGCAGCTAAAGAGGGACTTGGTGAATGGGGATTGGCAATTCTCAATGAAAGGCCTGTAACTCTTCAATTGGCTGTCACACCAAAGGAAGAAGCGAGAGCTGTCCCTCATTTTGGGGGTATTTCTCTCTCACTGTGTTATTGAGAGGTCTGGTTGTAAGTCAAATGATTAAATTCAGAATATATGTGTGTAATAAAACTGTCTTACAAGTATGCTAAACTGACTAATACAAAATTAGCTTTAGATGTGGCTAAATAGTCTTCACAGAATAGTCACTACATTTCAGCAGACAAAAGTTATGAAGCTTGTGGTAGGAATCTGTCATACTGTTTAAGGACTTACCAGAACGTGAAACAGTGACAGTGTCGGAAAAAGCAATAGCTACACTTGTAGGAGCTCTTTTTCTTTTTGCTGCAACATACTGGAAGACATAAAATAAATGATTTCCTCTGTGATAAAATAACTAGGGAATGGTGACAATTAAAGGTATTTTTTGTTAAAATAAATACATTAACCACCATCTGTGAAATGTTTGTGATCCTAGGGGCATGTCTACATTACATGGAAGATTGATGCTGCCACGATTGATCTTCTGGGGTTTGATTTAGTGGGTCTAGTATAGACACCCTAGGTCGAACTCAAAAGGTGTCCCCATTGGCTTCATTACTCCTGCTCCTCATGAGGAGTAAAGGAAGCTGATGGGAACCTGTGCTCCTATTAGCCTTCCACTGTATGGACAGCGTGGAAATATGACTTAAAATATGTCTACTCCAGTTACATAATTTACCTAGTGGGAGTTGCGTATCTTACTTCGACCTTCCCATGTAGTCTAGACCAGGCTCAAGTGTTTGAGCACTGTAATAAACTTTGGGTAATAAGTATTTCTTAATTACAGTAGATCAAAACTTTGTCACAGGAGGGTAAGAGAAAATATTGCATATATCTGAGATTTGATGGGGGAAAATAACCAATTTCAATTTCTTGGAGAGATAGTCTCTTGCACTGAACTGTCTCCTCTCTCTTTTTTTCTGTAGAGTCAAGGGGAGGATGTTCAGTTTCATTAATCACTCTGCTAAAGTGGGATGAGTTATTTGTAGCAAATGACGTGTAGGCCTCAATACGTTAGCTAATTCTCCATGAACAGGCTGATGTTTAAGAATTTGTTAGACATTTTAAATTGAGTACTCTGACAATTTCACCCTATAAGTACACAAACACTGACTGGTCACAGTCATAGAATTGTTTCTTCACGCTGTTGGATTAAAAAAAAGAGAAGAGAGCAGGGACTTCAAGATGATGTGACAGACCTAAGACAGCAGCCTGACACACTCTGGTGGAAGGCAGGAACACAGGGCACTGGATAAGTGGTTTTCTCTTTCCAGAGTAAACTACTAGCGCTTGCTGCAATAAAATGAAGGCAGGAAAACACTTGGGGCTAGTTAACTAGATTGCTCCCTCAGGCAAGTCACTCAGCACCTGCAGCCTTACAGCCAGTGCAGTTGCTTTAAAAGGCCTCCCTGAGGTAAGAAGAGGGGAAAGACAAAGAGTGACAGACCAGATGGAGAAAAGTGAGGAAGAAGAAGCAGCTATGTATGGGCTGAGAGCTGGTTAACAAGTACCAGGGGGAAACATTTTGGAGGGGTTGTTTGGGTAAGTGGCCCAGGGAAAAAGCTGCCAAGTAGGAAGGAACAACAACTGGACTACTGCTGCTATTTTAGGGGCTCTGGGCTGGAACCTGGAGTAGGGGAAGGGCCTGGGTTCCTCCCACACTTTTCCCCCATGCCAACACAGAGCCTATCACAAGAAGGGAGACCATGACTATCAGGGTTTGTTTTACCCCAAAACCATGGAATAGCCTGTGCTGAGTATGGCTCACTAAACTGTGGGTCCTGCCTCCTGTGAAGAGAAAGAGGTTGTGTACAGGACCACAGCGAATCTCTTAGGGTAATATTATTCACCAGTAGTGCGAGACCCATGGGGCACAGCCAGAACTTTGCTACAATAACTACATGAATATTCGCGCACACATTGCATTTGAAGTTGGTTTATGAGAATATAGTTCAGTGCTTCACAGTAAAATGAATGACAAAATGTGTTTCCAATTGCTGCTCCCCACAGAGATCCAAAATTTGGAATTGGCTTAATACTATCCTGTTTGCTGCTTCCTTTCCCGCCTGGCAGTCTTTCAGCACTGTGGTGTCTCTTGGGACTGACAGTTTCTTCCCTCATTAGCAAATTACACCTCCCTTTTGAAGTAAGCATAGCAGGAAGAAATAAACTCATCTGCTGTTATCTACCAATTTTCCTTTAAAGCCAATGCTGAACCAAAACTCCCCAGGGGAAGAGAGGCCCCCGCTATTTGTCTCCCTTTCCCGATACTAAGAAACTGAACCATCTGACTCTGCCATTCCAGCAGAAGGAAGGCAGGAAGTTGAGATGTGCACAGTAAAAGTGTACAGAGTGCTCCTATTGTAACAGAAAGGATAGGAAAAATGTAAAAAACAACAAACAGTCTAGCAGCACCTTAAAGGCTAACAAAACATGTAGATAGTATTGTGAGCTTTCGTGGGTACAACCAACGTCTTCAGATAAATGGAGTTCTTAAAAGTCCAGTTCCAAAATAAATAGAGGATGTGGGGTTGGGTAGGAGAAAGGGAAAAAAATAGAAAGGATGGGGAAGACTGAAAGGCTAGGAGAAGCCTCTCTCCTCCCCATGGGAAAGCTGAGATGTTGGAGGAAAACAGATATTGTCAACGTCTACTATGTAGAGGGGAAAATACTGATGGAAGAAGTAGTTAGTCTGAAGAGATGAGTACTGAAAACAAGTGAAGATGATGGCTATAATTCAATATGATGAAGGCATGTGATCCCAGGTGGTCTCCCTTGAGCCTACAAGCCTTGCATTTTTAATCTGCTTGGAAGGAATATTAAATCCATCTTACTGTGCAAAAAGCTCATTGGATGGAAAATTGCTGCAACAGGAAACAGATTTTGCCATTCACTGTACTGAGAATTCTGTATCTGAACTCATTTCCTTGACCTTACAAGTAAAAAAATTTTTCCCTGGCTTCTCAGTAATTAACTTTGCAACAATAATTTTTATCGTAATGGAGTTTTTTGTATACCGGACCAAAAATGTAATATTTACATTTAAAGTAGGAGCACACTTTAAAGAACATACTCTGGGGACAAAGTCTATCAAATACATTTTTGTGACATGAATCTTGCTAATATTCACTTTTTTTGTTTCCAAGTGCATCTTTTAGACATGGAGAGAAACCATTAAGAAATGATAAAATATTTGATTTTTTCAAACATGACTTGTATGCAAAGACTTCAGTGAAGCAAAATACCTTATTTCATTATCCTCTTGACAGTTATTACACTGTGTTGTTTCATCACTTTCTGGCCTGGGTGTGCGATGTGTTTTCTAAGAGGAAAGTGAATCAGATAAAGTTAAGTAAAGTACTCTATACTGACACTTTAAAAAACAAATACTAATTATCCATTTAAGTCTTCCTTTCTATTTTCATTATCCATAAGTTCTTGTATAAGATAAACAAAATCCCACCTTCAGATGCACACATGCATCCCACAGAATTCAAGTAGAGTAATGCATGCTGTGACAGCAGAATTTAACAATATGTATTTTATATTCAATGACGTATTATGGTTTTCAACCAAGCACAATATCAGGGTAATAGCTCTTTATTGTTAGTGTGTAAACCAGTCCTACAAAACCAACTGGGACTTTGTGTGAGTGAGATTACTCCCTGAAAGGTGTGCTAGGATTGGAACCTATAGAAGCGTTAGCCTGGTCTACAGTTAAATGTTTTGGTGGGACAGCTATGTCATCAGGAATGTGATAAAAATCACATCCCTAACTGATGCAGCTTTGCCAGCAAAAGCCACAATGATGCTAGCAAATATGTCCCTTTGAGTATATTAGTTTACGTAATTTGGGAACTGTTATTATCTAAACCAATAAAATCATTTTGTGTCTCTGCTAGAAGGGTTTGCCAGAATAGCTTTTTGACCAACCTGAACAACTAAATACTCAGCACCAGTTAAAACCCCTGCTCTACTCTCAACTTGGTATCTTGTTGGTGTTGTCCTTCCTTCACAGCAAATATGACAGGCTCATGCCAAACCACACAAGGGGACATGGATCCTCTGATATCAACACACACATCTGCAGTATATTGTGACAATGCATTCAATTGTCACAGGAATTTCCACTAATCTATCAAAAATGCAACCAGAAGTGTTATGTTGTGAATTTGTGAAGAGTTACAAGTCACTGTCTCATGTAAAATGGACAGTCTTGGCTTATCATTTGCAGGCCTAATAGAAGTCATGAGGTGGAAGAATCTTTACTTCTATATTCCAGTGGCCCCACACGCTTACATGGGATAGCTACTATTGTGAGTAGTCTGTGGGCTCACAGAGGAATCTGATGCAAAGATAATTTCTATAATCAGTTAGAATTTCTACATGACAATCTTGTAATCCTGGGGAACCCCAACAGAGTTATTGACTCCCTGCAAATTGGGCTTGAACAGGTCACTGGTCATTATGGTTCAGGGATGCCCAATGATAACTCTTGTCGCTTGCTTACTTACATTCTGCACTCTCAGACATCTATCAGATGCCATAGATTTCTCACAATGGCATCCCTCACAAGTAGTTAGACCACAGCATCTCACAGGTGAGAGATATCCCTTCACCTCCTGGTATGGAATATGCCACAATCACAGACCACAACCTAGTGGTTGTCCATGTGGCACTGATGCTCTGACAAGCAGATAAGACTTCTGGGATGTTGAAAAAATTTGACATCAATGCACTTCTCCATATGTTGGATTTAGCAAACTGGCTTTGCACCAACATTAGCAATAGATTTTCTTCTCTAGTCTACCTGCCAGATGACATTGTGGGTTCCTTGCCTCTATTTCCCTCCATCCTCTACCAATTTGCATGCTGACCAGGACTACCAGAGGAGGACTTCCAGACAATTAAACTGAAAGCCACAGCCTGCCATCATGGTGATAAATTAAGTCATAATCAGCTGAAGCAAAAGTTTAACACCCTCTCGGGCTGTGATCGTTAAATCCAAGTGGCAAATTATATTATATTTGGCTTAGTCAGTGGAGACTTAAACCTGGCATGCTGTACAATCTGCAGCCTCAGTGGCCAAGAGGAAGTTGCAACAAACAACATGATGATAGCCAAAGCCATCCATGTAACTCAGATAATGACATCCTCTTGTGTTGGGTGGAACATTATCACAGTGCTCAGAACCACCCCTTCAGCTGCCACTTGTTCAGAGAGAGACAATCTGGCAGCCACTGTGGGTTCAGAACCAGACACTTGCACTGATGTACCAATGTTGGAAGTGAAGCATGGAATCTATAAACTGAAAAATGGATGATGTGGCAGGCAGTGCTTACTGGCATCTCCCCAGACCCGCTAAAATGTGCTATTGACCCTGCAGCAGAATCACTTCTGGCCATCTTTTGTCTGGTGTGGAGAACTGAAGACCTGACAACTGTCTGGAATGGCAGAATTGTGATTTCACTTTGGGAAGGGATTGCACTGTGAATGCAAGAACTACAGGCTGATCACTTTGTTGTCTGTGACAAGGAAGGTGTTTGCACATATTCTGATGGTATGTTTGGAGACGGTGCTACATTGGAAGCATTGCCCCCACCACAATCCAGTTTTACGAAGAATAAGTCCACATTAGTCATCAATTTGGCCCTCCACTTTGTTGTTGGAGATATTGTGAGTTCAAAAAACCCCTGCTCATAGCATATACTGATCTTAAGGCTGCGTTTGACTAGGCTGATGTAGTCGTATTGTGAAAGGGCTTAAAGGGCGTAGGCGTTCCCACATTCTGCTGGACTCAATTAGAGAGCTGCACAATGGAACCGTTGCCCACATATATCTGTTGGCACCTTTCTAAATTCAGGATTTAGTGTCAGACTGTATCTAGGCCCCGGCATTCTTTTGTCGGGCAATGTATTTCAAAAAGCAACATTCAGGTCAATAAGCTTGTTGATCTCTCGCGCTCAGACCTTGATTATGCTACTGCCGCTCTTCTTCTAGTACAGGGCCTCAACAGGTTTTATGAGGTGCTCCTGCAAACGGTGAAGGTGTCGACTAAGGTTGGCCTCCATATTTTGTGATCAAAGGCAAAGCTGCCAAATCCAGGATCAGGTCCACCTGCAACTCCAATCTTTTTGATTAATGAAACCATCAAAGCAGTCTGCAGCTTTTGCTGTTTGGGTTCCACACTCAGCAGTTTCTCACGTGGAGATTCTCCACTGCATTGTACTGCAGCATCTGTCATGGGTCGTTTACAACACATATGGAATCAACATCTCAGCATGACCAAATTCAGGATCTATTTGAGCTGTATCCTCTCTGTACTGTTGCATGGCTTCAAAACATGTGTAGTATGCTCCTCAAATTGGGCAAACCTGGAGGCTTTTCACACTAACGACTAACATCCTGTATTGGGCATAAAATGGAATGACTTCATTTGGTTGCTCAGGTCTACAGATTACTGGAGCCATTGTCTGCAGACACTGTCTTGCACTTTTCATACATGTCACGAGAATGCTGTAAGACAGTGTTTTCCAATTGGTGCTCCGCGGAACCCTGGGGTTCCGCGGAGCAAAACGAGGGGTTCC
>CM057845.1:69906247-69918547 GCA_030068395.1 Apalone spinifera
GACTTCTCTCATCTGCATCCCTTTTCCGGAAAAGGGGGCCTGTGTAGACATAGCACTGAATTTTAGCAGGTTTGGGCCAACATATACCCTCCATTTAAACATCCTTAACAGGGACAGACTCCTGCAACCTTTGGCTGTTTTGGGGATGCCTAATGATCTGCTCTTCTCCCTGTGTTTCGTGTTTCTAAGGGCGACCAGTTGACCATTTTGGGCAAGCCTGAGAGGAAGGGAGCTTTCCTTCAGTCATTCAAGAGACTCGGGAAGAAGGCTCCTCCTCTGAGGAGCCAGGTACATGTTTCATTAGTGAGTACTCATCTGGCAGCTGCTCTGTCAGAGTGCAATGGTCAGCACTCTGGAAATAGTACATCTTGCAAACTGTGTGGCTGCTTGGGAAGAATTAGAAGCTATTTCTGGATTTTGCAGTTTGCAACCTCTGTAGGTGGCCTCTGTAGTACCATGAACACTATTTTTTTTTTCAAAAGATTTGGTTAATTCCCATGAAATAAGCTGTTTGTTCCACCAAACTTAAAATCAGAGATGCATCACACAAGATCCAGGCATTGTACTTATTGGCATCATGTAGCTTACAATCTTTGCTGACAAAGCTAACCAAACTGGTATGTTACACCCTGAACCTTATATGTAGATTTAGCAAGAAATTACAATTCAAACCTTACATTAGATTTTGTTTGAGATACTAGTCTCAAGTCGGATTTGCACTAGACATCTACTCAGCTCCAAATTAATTATCACAACATTTTATCATAACTTAACTATCCCTCTCACCCATTCAGAAAACCGTTCATTAAATTTTTTGTTTATTTTTTGAATATTTTGATCACAGTACTTTAGAAGGTGTAAAACTTTAGTTTAATTAACCTCTCCAAATGGGGAGTGCTAAATTCATTTTCAGAAAAGCATCTCATATTGAGTTTTGATACTTTCTTACTGAGTTTTGTGAGGGGAATTAATTATGGCTCCAGTTTTCTGGGCCCAAATATTGCAAGGCTTAAGTAATATCATTCATGAATCTTAACACCCAATTATGCCCCAGAAATGATTCTCAATTTTAACTTGTGCGCAGAAAATTATATGCCAGATTGATAGCTAAATGCCTATTTTACCTTTCTTTTTACCCTTGAGTTTAATTTCCTGTTTGAAACTTGGGTTTGCAGGTGCTGGTTTGAAAACAGTACTAAATCAAACTTAATCAGAGTCTAATCTACCTCCAGCTCTGGAGTGTCAGGTATGGTGTGAGGTACTTAGTACAGTATGAGGAGTCCTGATCTTGGCTGCATTGCCTGGCATCCATCTCATGGTTATTGTACTGGTACAGGTTTCCATTTTGGGTTTAGGCTGCTCCTTCATCTGTGCCCCTGGCATGTTTCTAGGCCAGTCCCATAGCCCTGAATACAGCAGCTGTATTCACTCCCCCCAGCAGCTGCAGCAAAAAATGGGACCAATTCAGGCCTCAACTCTATATGTGCACTCACTAGCCGTACACTGTGCCAGCTATTTAGCTTTGGTCTAATCTGACTCCACTTAGCTCAGCTCCTGCACTGTGGTGACATTCTTCTCTCTGAAAGAGGTGTGCTGGCTGCTGGAAATGAGGGTAGGATTTTGTCCCAATCCCTTCCTTAACTGCAGATGTATAGAGCCTTCCTTTTCCAGAACAGGTCCATCTACAGTTGGAACTAAGGGTTTAATTCCCAGGCTTAGGAGGCATCAGTGCTAACACTGATTGCACTAGTGGCTAACAACAAAGTGTAGGCAGGAGGGGTTAGCCAGATGGTCACGTGTCCAACGTCTCAGATGGAACTGTACTCAGGGTAGCGAGCTCCTTCCATCACTTGTGCTGCAGCACCTACAATTCTGTTTGTAGCCACTTAGCTTAATGAGAGCTAGTGCAGACATCCTCCTTGAGCTTGGAATTACACTCCTCCCTTGAAGAGCAGAACGACCCTAAATCTCCCCCATCCCCACTTCCTAAAGAGACAGCCCAGAAGTTATTATGGATGCAAACCATCTGGAAGCTAGAGACTGGTTTGTAGAGCCACAAGACAAGCAGGGTGCAGAAATGTTGGCAATCAAGAGTCAGTTTGCATAAGAGCCCACAGGGAGTTGAGGAAGTGCATCCTTAGTAGCTTCTCCCGTCTCATGACAGACAGGCTGCCACAGGTTTCTGTCCTTGTGCCTCCCTCAACAGGAGCAGCATCTTTCACCCCACCTACTCTCCTACTACACCACATAGTTAGTTACCCAGATAGATATGAAGTAAATAGAAAGAGCTGGAAAGGGACATACAGCATGGTATGGCTGTTGATGCAGAAAAGGCACTGAGGAAATAATACTGTTACAATCTGGGATGGTGGCAAGAAAGACTAGTTCCTGGTACCAGGGCAGAAGTTACTTATGGGAGGGTGGCTTCTTTTGTCCCCCTGCATCTTCTTTCATTCCAAAACAGCAGCTACCAGATTTGGTCAGTGTTCCTTCTAAGCTGTGCAGCAGCACAGCTTCACGGGTGATTAATCAGCCCGCCCTGTCAGGGCTCCATGCATGGAGGGAACACTGGATTTGGTGATGTTACCTATGCCTTCCACAGATAATTTATTAGGGCAGAAGATGGGAAACATCTCTCTTTCCTATCATTAAGACACTGAAATCAGGGCTCTGGATGTCCACCCAGGTATTGCTCTAAATTCTGCCGCAAATATTTGAGCAATACCTCAGCCTCCAACAGGCTCTGACAGACACCCCATGCTCCAGAGATGGGAAATCAAACCCTTGATCTATATAACATACTAAACATTTGCTGGTTTTGTGTTCATCCCCTCAGACCAGGGGTTCCTAGGTCTAAAGTTTATTTTAAGTTGCTGCAAAGAGAAAGTAGCTTCTTCTAAGTCTGCAGCAATTTTAATTAAGTTTAAAAACTAGAGAAAACATACATTTAAATACATGCAACTTCACCTCTTAAATATGCACCCATTAAAGTGGTAATTATACAAAGACTGGAAAGAGAGGAAAATGAGTCCACCTGAATGTGGCCTTTAGAATATGCTGTATCCAAATGATCACTTGTTTAGGGTCATCAGAGTTGACATTGTAAATCAATAGTTAGTATCATGATGTGAATTCACAAAAAAACCCCAAAACGTTCAGTAGCAGTTTTGCAACTGTTTCATTTTCTGTCTACTAAAAATTAAATGTTTAGGCAGAAATGTCAGTTGAGGTCATATGGTTTGTGAGTCCTAAAAGCACTAGCAGATCAGAGTGTAGAGATCTGCATTGTATCATTTTTTAAAATCACCATGTAATTGCAACTGTATGGTATCCTTGGAATCTGACTGAAGCAGGTAATTTCATTTTGGTGTAATTACTGATAATATGATATACCATCAGACATTAACATGATTCATCTGCTTTGCACAATTAGAGCTATTTTCCTCGAAGTGCTCATAGAAAACAGTGTTAAAGGGAAATATACATGTATCAGTTCAGTTATTTGTACTTACTCTTACTGTCACTGCTGTCATTCCTAAGGGAGCTGGCAGCAACAGGAGGTAACAAAAATGGCTTTGTAACGGTGACTCTTGGATCTAAATAGAAAATGAGTGCCAGTATTACGCAACTTAAAGTACAGTTCCCCCTATGTAAGGCACTTAGCTATAGGGCTACTCTAATTTATTAACATATGGTATTACATTATGGTTATAGGGGCTGGATCCACAAAGGTACTTAGGCATCTAAGCCATAGATTTAGGTGCCTAAATCTCATTGTTAGGGATAACTGGTTCAATAAATCCTTGCCTGCCTGTTGCCTACCTCTTTAGGCACCTAGGTGTTTGCAGACAGAGTTCCCTATGTACTTAAGTTTCTGTCTCTAGTCATGCATACTGCTGCCTTGATTCAGAACCTCAAAGGCTATCTCCTCCCTAATGCTTAGAGCAAACCATAAACCAGGTATTCACATGATCACTCATTCAAGAACCTAACCTGAGCTTGTTCATTTCTCTATATCATAAATCCACAATATTCTTTAGGGGGAACAGATAAATTCAGAGATTGTGCTATTTACACATTGTTCTAGACACTAAGTCTATAAACAACACCTTTTAATTCCTTTACATCTGCTTACCAGTGCTTAAAACTACACCACCTCACACATCATCTCTGAATTGGCCCAGTATCTACAAAGACTTTTTTCAAAAAGATCATACTGTCCCAGTCAAGCAAAAGTAAAGTGCAAGATAAGACAGCACTAAGAACAGTGTGAGGGCACGTCTACACAGCAGGGCTAAAGTCAAATTAAGCTATGCAACTTCAGCTACGTCAATTGTGTACCTTAAGTTGACATAGCTTAATTCAGCTTTTGGTGCTGTCTATGCAGCAGGAAGGCAAAGAAAAAACTGTCTTCCGTCGACTTCCCTTACTCCTCATGAAATGAGGGTTACCATGAGTCAAAGTAAGAAGTCCTCCAGCTCAACGTTATTTTTAAATAAAGGCTTGTAGTGTAGACACACACATTTTATTATTTCGGCATAACATCAGTTATATAATGCTGCTGTGTAGATGTACCCTTAGGGTACGTCTAAACTACAGGCTTTTGTCGACAGATACTGTTGACAAAGCTTCTGTCAACAAAGAACGTCTAGACTACAACCAGTTCTGTCAACAAAGCAAGCCTCTTTATCGACATGAAAGTATAGACGCAAAGAACAGTGTAGATGCAATAACGCCTTCTGTCGACAGAACTCAGAATGAGGTTTACTGCCGTTGACAAAACTGCCGAGTTCTGTCGATGTTATGCCGACAGAACTCAGCGGTAGTGTAGACACAGGTATAGTTTTGTCAACAAAATGAAAAAGTTTCCGAAAAAGCGGACGTGTTCTTTTGTCATTCCTATATTCCTCTCCATGAGAGGAATAAGGGATGTTCCAAAAAAGGAGTTTGTTCTGAAATTTGGCCCTATGTAGATGGGCCAAATTTTGGAAAAACCTCTTTCGGGAAAAAAAGCAGAAAAAGATAATTTGCGTATCTTCTTCTGACTTCTCTTTGATTGTAGACAGAGCCACTGATAGAAAGAAACATGAGACTAATAGATCAGATCCTCAGATAGGAGTCTGAAGGGATATCACTTCACTGACTTCAAAGGAGTTAAATCAAATTTACACCACGCAAGGAGCTGGCCCAACATAAATGGGAATAATTTTATGATCTTACTGTTCTCTGGTGTTTTTGTTGTTGATGGCAGAACACAGTCACTATGATCTGACATTTTTGCAAAATCCTTGTAGACTTCAATGGTGCTATTAAAGCGCCTAAAGAATTCTTCAGGAACGAACCTGCCTTCTTCATAAAGATGACCATTTTCTTTTATGAAATTCTAGGGAGAGATATAGAATTCCATTTTTTTTAAAGTTTCAGACAAAAACACTCATTCTGGTAAATCTAGCCCAAGAGAAAGACAGTGGGCACTCTACAAAGGAATTCCAATAGGTGACGCACAAATGAAATTAAAATTTTAAGATGCAGAGTTCTGCTTTACTTAGATCTTAATCAGAGCAGGGGGAGGGAGGGAATTCCTTAGTAGTTCCTTCAAATTACAGATATTTCTTTTCTCATTTCCATTTATCTAAAAGCCTTTCTTTTAAGATAAATATTTAAGTCAAATCACATTTAATTTAAAAAAAAAAGTAACTTGTGTCAGCAGACCATGGGGAAAATCATAGATACATTTGGGTGTGTGCTAAATTACAAAATTAGGATTGTAATGGGAAGATAATTAAATACAATCACCACCACAGCAACTAAATAATGCACCTGACTGCAAGTCAGGGTATCAGGTTCTACTTTGAGGTTTGCCATAGATTTGCTGTGTGTAATAGCAAGTTACTTCACCTCTCTCTGCATCTCTTTTTCTTTATAAAATGGGAATAATCTACTGATCAAAGGTAACTATGCACAGAGGGTGAAAATCTTGTCTTCAACAGGGCCAGGATCTCTCACCTAATACTTTTAATTAAGTATAATTCATTATTAACAAAACCATTAGTCATATATAGAGTACACATAGCTGGGCAATTTAACTCAGAATGTCATTAGATACAGTAGGGCGTATACCTAAAATTAAATAACAAATTTAACTCTTGCATTACTCTCATTCACAAAAAGTCTAGAATCAGACTCCTAGACTGAGATTTCCTGAAGCATGTCCAGAAACTACTGGAATCAGGAAGATCCACCATAATGTAGAATTGTATTTTTCCATTAATTCAATATTAAGGTATCTGAAACTGATTAGTATAATCTTATTAGTTTATCACAATCTTTTCACCATATTTTCAGACTTAAAATTTGTAATTATGTTTAGGATTCTAGTGTAAGTTTGATGAAAAAATGAGGACTCATACTTATTTACATAGACCAGTTTCATTTACCTTGATTATAAGAGTTAAACTTATGGATTACACGTTGACAACATACTGAATACAGTAGACTTCCGATAATCCGGCACCCTTGGGATCTAGGCGATGCCGGATTATTGGATATGCCGGAGTATCAGGAGGTACTCCGGCGGGGTGCTGTGACAGGTCTCCCGAGACCCGCGCTGCATGGGGGGGTCGGCGGGGAATGGTGTGGTGAGGGGCAAACCCTCCGCCATGTTGCAGGGAGGCAGTGGAAGCTCCGCACCGCCAGCTTGCAAGCGGCGGCGGCGAAGGGGCGAGAGGCAGGAAGCTGTTTAAGGCATGCGGGTGGGCGGGGAACGCTGCTTGCCTCTCACCCCCTCTCCGCTGCTGCCTCTTACAAGCCGGCGGCTGAGTTTCCGCGCTTGCAAGCCGGCTGCGTGGGGCTTCCACCACCTCCCTGCAACACAGCGGAGGGTTTGCCCCTCGCCGTGCCAGTCCCCGCCCGCTCGCCCACCTTAAACAGCTGCCTGCCTCTCGCCCCCTCTCTGCCGCCGCCTCTGGGCAGCTCCAATTGTCCGGCTGGCCAGAGCACTTCCGGGTTCCAGTTAGTGCTGGACTATTAGGAGTGCCGGACCACTAGATGCCGGACAATTGGAGTTTTACTGTATAACTATTTGGTTATCCTATACATTGTAATCCCTCTGAGGTTTTTTAAGTGGTTATACCTAAGACCAAGATTTTGTCACAGATATTTTAATACAAGTCAGACAGATCATGTGCAATAAACAAAAAATCATGGATGCCTGGAACCTGTACATGATACGTAATAAAAATATTCAGGACAAAATGGGTCAGGAGAGAGGTCCAACATGCATCACTGCTAGGGCTCAAGGTTCCTCACACTGCCCTGCAGTGGTAAGAGACTGCAGAGGCCCCAACTCAGAGCCCAGAAGGGGCCCCCACCACTTGTAGCTTCCTGGAGCTGCTGTCTGAGTGTTCCCTCAGGGCAGCTGGGAGCTTCAGATCTTGGTGGAGAGCTCCAGCCGTGCCACCCCAGGGCTGAAGCCATGGATGGCTCTGGAAGTCACAGATTCCATGACTTCATGATCTATATGAAAAAAATCATAATCTTAACTTATACATTTTCTCACTTGATATGGCTAATAGCTAACATCTCTACATTGGCCAATTCAGTACATCCTTAAAGGGGAAGTAGTAGATGCATTGAACAGGAATTGAAACAAAGAACACAGAACCTAAAGCAGCCTGGGTCACAGGGATATTATGGGTTTTGTCACCATATCAACCCATGTATTCTGCTACAAAAATTCCAGTATAACTGTCTAATATAAAGGGGGGAAACTTTTAGAAATTTACCTTATTTTTTTCAGAATCAAGACATAATATAATATCAGTGATTATCCTCGTTAGATTATTGATGATTGAATAGTTGCTTAAAACATCAGACATATCTGAAAATTTTTGCAGAAGATTATGCAGACTTCTTGAAAACTCAGGCACCATCAAATGCAGCCAACAGTGATTAGGCTGTTAGGGAATATAAAAAAGAAGAGAGGCAGATTAAACACCACACTTAACCAATTTTTGCATAAGTAACTCAGAGTTTAGAAGTAGATTAAATTGTTCCTTCCAATTTGCATCATCTTGCACTTGTCTAAATTGAAATTTAACTGACATTTTGCCTGCTGTTCTCTTGAGTTCCTCCTTTGGTACCCCTTACAATCCTTCTTGATCTTGGCTTACTTAATTATGTTATCAGCAAAGGTTGTAAAGGTGATACCCTTCTTCCAGTTTGGGAATAAATGTCATCCCTTGGTTTGAGTATCTGATCTGCGGGCTACTCCAGGATTAACCTCTTTTCATGCTGTAACTGACCATGTATTCATACTCTTTCATATGATGTCTGCCTAGTTTTTTTTTAAAACGACTATTTACTTGACAATTGTCTTCCATTCTTCAAAATGTCCCTCATCTTCATTTCACCACTGTTGCTCCCCTACACTTCTCACCTTAAATCAAGAAGGATCTTTGAGTTAAAGTTTCTATTCTGAAAAGTAAGTTCCTAAACTTTGGCATTGTGGGATTCCACAATTGTTTTCACAATTTCTAAGCAATTTTATATATCATCATCTTCATCAACAACAACCATGGGCTCAACGCCTGTTGGTGTCTGATGCCTCCCTCACTATTTCCTTCCATCTTTCCCTGTCCAGTGCGGAGTGGTTTAGTTTCTGTAGACTAGCTCCACAGCAATCTACTATATCATCTACACATTCTATGTGGGGTCTACCTCTCCTATATGGACCATCCATTATGCTGAATACCAGGGTCGTAATTTTTTGCTTGTTGTTCATTCTGCAGATATGCCCAAATAGCTGTAACTGCCGTTGTATAACCTTTTGCAGTAGGTTCTCTTTTGGCTATATCTTCCTAAATAATTCCTTGTTGGTGACCTACATCCATCCTATTCTCAGGATCTTTCTCTGACAATGCCTCTCGAATGCCAATATCCTTCTCTTCAAATCTTTTCGTTATCACCCATGTCTCACATCCGTACAACGTGAGTTTACAACAAGAGCTTCCCCTTCCAGCCTTTTCTTTTTTTTTAACTAAATGACAGCCCTGCAAAATCACCTTGGGTCTAAAGGTCAATCTCAGGTCTTTCTCATGTACCCTAATCAATAAAAAAAGAATCAAGAGGCTAAATTATGACCCCAATTACAGCTGTGCTGTGACAGTCTTCAAATCATGCTCTAAATGATACCTGTGCAATCACAAGTCAGAGGGTTTGCTTTGCATAGGTTTAGCTGACTGCTTCTGTAACTGAAATGTAGTAAATACTTCCTGTACATTAACAGGACGAAATAAAATATAGCATACTTGCTTAGCTGTGTTGGCTCCACAGGATTAATTCAAGTAAAAAGTAGAGAAAACCTAAGTCATTATGCTAAATAAACATACCTAAATATATTCTGGCAATATATCCTGTTCAATGAGAAAGGGGCCAGAGGTATATACTGACTTTATATATAGGAATCTCATCACAACAAACCATGCCTTCATCATACAATGCTCTATTACACATTATAGGAAAGATTTTAAAAAGTGAATGATGTGGAGATATCAGTACAGCAAGTAAAGCACTAGAATTTGTTTGGCATATCCCAGTCATTGAGAAAGTTGCCATGGAATATTTAGTGACCACAAGTGGTCAAGATTTTGAATCTCACATGGAAGATGTGCTTCAGTAGCACAGTGTCTGTCTCTAATGCCTCTTGCAGTGCCTTGCATGATAGCTAGAGTTCTTCCATCCAAATATTGAATTGCCCTGATTTTCTTCGCCTTGTGAGATGATCACAATACTCTGTGTTTATATATGGTATTCCTTGTATGTGCTAACATTTCACGTTGTGTTCAATCAGCATTACTTAGGGCTGCCTGTTTTTATAACCTAGTTTACATCATCATCGTTTAAGGATATTGTTCACCTTTCTGAATTTTTATGGGGGAGAGACATGCATGCCTTCTAAGACTGAATCAACTATTGAGCCATCTTCATGATTGGAGAACAGGTTCACCTTTACAGTTTAGCTTTACCGTAGTCTTCACTGTTACTTTTTTGTAAAAAGAAACCAATATGCACTATTATAGTATAAACTCCTAATAAGAGTCCCAATGTGAGGATATAACAAGCAGCAGCATGTAATGATGGCTCCAGGGTATTAGAGAGACAAGTTGGGTGACAAAATAGCTTTTATTGAACCAGTTTCTGTTGGTGAGAGAAGGTTTGAGCTTACACAGTGTTCTTCTTCAGCTTTGGGAATGGGAAATGTGACGTTTGGGGCACTGTGGAATTGACAAAGATTGGCCTTGGCTCTCAGCTCCATTGTAGAGAAGTGCAAACAAGAGAAGCAGCAATAAGCAGGAATAAGTAGAATCAGAGGCACTGGAAAAATATAGTGGGGTGCTGAAAGCTATTGAACTAAAAACTGTAAGCTCTGTATATAGTGGAAACCACTTCAAGCCAAGGTGCTGCAGCAGCCCCCAAACCATAGTTCCAGCACCTATGAATAGGTTGTTGATCTTTATTCAGTAGTATGGACAGCTACGATACTGTGTCCTTCCACCCTCCATCCATTGGCCCAGATAGCAAAGTTAGTGCCAGTAGCGAGCTACCACTAGAAAAGCATTAGAAGCAATATGTTGTAGGAAAATTCTGTGTGACCAGTGTGGTTCTGTTTTGTTGCCCTTTCATTTTAATAAGTGCGATCTCTAGGAGCGTCACAAGGGGCTCTGAGTTATAGTGCTGTCACCAAGCTGACGATATACAGCTCTAGGTTTCCTGTTCATCTAAGTTAAGCTATGGTGTCATGGATGGTCGGTGAAGGTAGGGCTGGGGGAGGCAAGCCCCTAGTCCCACCTGCAGCCCGCCCCTTCTACTGAGGCCCCGCTCCCATAGGAGCCAAGTTGCCTCTCCGCCCCCCCACCATCACCATGGGGAAGTAGAGCAGCGTGCCGCCACCGCCCCGTTCTGTCCCCTCACCATAGGGAGGGCGAGGGCACATAGCCCCAGCCTCCCCAGCCCCAGAGCACCGGGAAGGCAGGTGCTCGGGGGCAGCAACACTCCGCTGCCAATATGCTTACAGTAGGTGTTCCAGGGGGGCGGAGTGTTGGTGGGGCCATGCTGGCCATTTGGGAAGGCAATGCCTCGCCCTAGCATACCAGCCACCCATGTATGTTATTTCCTTGCTTTCTAGGTAGGGAAAGATCAAAGATAGGGATGAGAATAAGCTGGGTGAAGTGTGTCCAAAAAACACAGACGTGATAACAGTTGACAAAGAAAAACAAATAATGGAATTGAAGAATTTAGCACTGCTTCATCTGTACTAGGTATTTCAGCCCTTGACAAAGTTTTACATCTCTGGGTATTTATTACCTAACTGCTCTTGTACTCCCAGGAAGTAGCAGAAACAGCTTTTTATCTTTTTGCATTTAACTAAGAGATTGCGGTCTCTTTTTATTGGTTCAGACTGTGATTTTTACCTCAAGGTTAGACTTCTGCAATGCACTCTATTTGGATCTACTCTTAGAGCTACTCAGATACTTCAGCTAGTACATAATGCAAGAACCCTTGTGCTTAATGGAGTTGGTCAGCTTGAGCACGTTACATGCACTGCACTGGCTTCCCATCTGCTTTATATGCAATTTACTTTGCTACTTTTAATCTATAAAGCTTGGAGCTGCTACACTAGATACCATTTCACACTTTATGCACCATATGAAGTGTCTGATAAAGGCACTTTCCTCAATCCCTAGATGTGCACTCTTCAAGACTGAAAGCAGGACATTTGCTGGAGAGGCTCCAGCTATGGGTTTCTTTGCTTGCAAGAATCTGTCAGAACCCATATTAAAGCCCATTTACTCATCCACCCCTTTGCCAGAAGCCTCTAAACTGAGGCATTGTCTTTTCCTATTTATGTCTTGGTGAGTTAGTATGCTGCTCATTGTTAATATATATGGATGTTAGTTTTTAGATGTGATGTAGCCAGATGCCATGGCAATGAAAGCACTGTAGAATCATAGAAACCTAGGGCTGGAAGAGATCTCAGGAGGTCATGGAGTCCAGCCCTCCGCCCAAAGTAGGACCAACCCTAACTAAATCATCCCAGCCAGGGCTTTGTCAAGCTGAGACTTAAAAACCTCTAGGGATGGAGATTCCACCACCTCCGTAGGTAACACATTCTAGTATTTCACCACCCTCCTAGTGAAACAGTTTTTCCTAATATCCAACCTAGACCTCTCCCACTATAACATGGGTCCATTGCTCCTTGTTCTGCCATCTGTCATTACTGAGAACAGCCTCTCTCCATCC
>CM057845.1:69939662-69967984 GCA_030068395.1 Apalone spinifera
CCCCCCCCCCCCGACTCCTCCTCATGCCCCCCACCTAGCACTGATGAGAGGCAGGGCAGGACACACCTCTCCCAACAGCTGCAACAAGAGCAGTGTATCCCAGCCCTGGCCCCTGCAGCCTGCTGGCAATTGGGAGCCGCTGCTGTAGAACATCATAAATTTAAGCTCTAAATCTGTTTTCAGTGTGATAGATCATCTGAGCTCAGGAGTAAAACAACTGCCTCAAAATTCTGAGACTCTGTTGTTAACATCAACTCCACTTCTGGCACAATGGAATTGTCTGTCTAACGTAAGGGCAGCCTTGACTTGAGCCTCTCTCAAAAGGGCTGTTTGGTATATTTTTCCATGGGACAGCAAGAGCTGGCATCAGATTATTATTAAAAAAGATCACTATACTGGAAACAGGCAAGAGATATTGCCTTCAAGAGATATTTGGCTTCAAAATGCCCCATGTCTTCTATCTTAACGTAAAAGGGACCAATTCCACTTTCAGAGTTACAATAGTCCAACTCCCATTACAGTTATCAAGAGCTCGTCTACATATTAAAAATAATCTTGAATAATTAATTCTTTGTTTCTAATTAACTCCTTACATGGATATTCTTTTTCCTGGAATCAGAGTGCTTTATGTAGAATTATCTTGATATACTTAAGATAAAGAATAGCTAGTCAGTAATCATCTCCATGTAGACAAGCTGTAAGATTCAGGGCTGTTTCCCAAACAAGTTCTTTGGCGATTCGGGCTGTTGAAGCATTGTTTTATTTATTCATTTTCTCATTATACCAATGTCTGTTCTGTTTTCTTTAATCATGAGACATACCAGTGTACTAAGGGTAGAATTTTGCTTTACATGTTTAATGAGCAGGAAGTAACTGAATCCTTAAATATAACGGTGTTGTGCTATACCAGGTAACAAGCAGACCTGAAACAATTAGCTCCAATAAAAAGTAGTAACACATATTAGACAACAAACTGGACTTTACTGTACATCATGTGGTAATATTTTAAAAGTGTAGGCCACAGATTAAAAATGTAAACAAAAATAACATTACACATATGCAAGTAAAAATATTGTGTTATGTACCTAATGGAAGTAATTGAATAGAAATTACCCTTTCCTATTGTAGGTAATTTGGGAAGTTTAAACAATGCCATCCTACAGCCTCTGAGAAGCTGCTAAACTGTTGCTACACTGAACAAGTTATTTATCCAAAATACTTTATTTATAGTTACATATTGATACCACATGTACATGCATGGATGCACACACACACATATGACTGCATGGACTAGAGGGCTAAATTATATTTGTTATTTGTTTTTCATCTGAAGCCAACATTCTAGTTTCATCAACAGGAGTTTTGTTCAATCGAGTATGGCATAACATGAGCCATTCTGAACTATCACACTGTCTGGAGTGCTTCACAACTGAGTGCCTACATCTAGACAGACTGTCAGAAAACAGGTAAGACACCCCAAACCAATGGTGTATTCTAGAATTAGATTTCATCACGCAACAACAAATGTGAACTAGATCACTGTAACAGTCTTACCATAGAGTCACAGACTCAGTCAGACTCTCCAGTCTATCTTGCTACCCCAACAAAATGGATTTAGTGATAGTCACTTAAACGAATATCATACAATGGTCAGATTGCAATCCCAACAGAAAGTAATTTATCTCAGATCAACTGGTACCCTAGACCTCACGCCAAAATCCAAAGACTTTAGCCAATCTTGTAATAAACTAAAGGCTTATTAACCAGGGGAAAAGAGTAAGTTTATACATTAAAGCCAGAAAAACACACACACAAATGCATTACTATCTAAATCCTAAGAGTGACAAGAGTTGTAGTGATCTATCAATTCAAAGTATCTTTTAGGAAAGACCCAGAGGTGGCCCTGGGGATCTCTGCCTGAGTGGAGTATTTGGCCCTGTCAGAGTTTAAAGAGCCAAAAAGATGGAACATTTTCCTATGACATTTATTTCCTTCATTCAGCTTACAAACCCACAGGAGGAACTTCCTTGCACATAGCAATTCCACAATGAGATAGGGACATAACCCATCCTTTATCTTGAGAGACCGTCTGATTTTGACAGTTCTTTGGGATGTGCAGGACAATTCCCATTGCTGGGTTCACAAGTTCAGAGCAAGCATTTTCAAAGTTACAAAGTAAAATGTACATATTTTTTTTATGGCACAGAATACAAACATTGCAAGAAAGATTAATGTATGCAGCAACTTACCAGCATTTCACAGAGTCTAAACACTAAATACATTGTTATAAGATAAATACCTATTCTGAGCAAAATTATCAAATGGGTGAACTGGTCTGGTTTTCAACTATGAATTTGTTATTTCTTAGTTAATGTTGGCAGTCTTGGCAAGAGCTGGTGTTTGACCTGCCAGTGTCAATTAAGAATAGCAGAACACTGTGACTGTTGCAAATTTATAAACAATGCTTCCATCTTTTACCTTTAAAAAAAGTATGTTAGAAAGTTACTTAGTGCTATAGATTTTAATTTATCTTGGAATACTTTACAGATTACCACATACAGTCTGAAGGCAATATTATCAAAGCATACATTGGACTAGCCATACATACTCTATTAGTCAAAATTAACAGGTGTGTCAGATCACCTGCTCTACTTGCAAAATCTTCGCTTGCCTGTTTAGTAAGCTTCCTGGCACCTACTGACAATTTCAGAGTGGAAAAAATCCTACAGGAATAAATGACAGGTGTGTATTCCTGCTTCTCCTAATACACGTGAAACTAAATATCTGGGCAGTTGATTTCCTAGCTACAATTGTTTTCAAGCAAAATATTCTTAAAGGACAAACATAAAATGAAAGAAAACCACTTTCAACATTGCCTCCTCTCTTGCTTTCTGTTATGCACTGTTAGTAGGCCTCACCCTATTTTTGTTTTAGGAATAGGATATACTAATTTATTTCCTTATTCTAAAGACCACTGAATTGTGAAAATTCAAACAAACAATCCCAGGAAAGAGGAAGAGGCTGTGAAATTGGACTAGGAGAGATTAGTTCAGAGCCAGTTTCATAATAAGTTGATTTGATTGCTCTCATGCAACAAAACTTCTGCATTTTCAAACTAGTACAAGTTGAACCTCTCAGGTCCAACACTTTCAGATGCAGCAACATCCATGATCTGGTTCGACAGATATCCACTTATGGGTGTGGCCAAGTTTCCTGCAATTCCATAAAGTGTGTTTACAGCCATCAGTCCTGACTCTTACTGTTCTGTGCTGTTATTAGCTTTAAATTTACACCTAAATATCTTCTATGAGTCCAGCAAGCAGTGGAAGTGTTGATAATGCTTTTAGAAAATACTGATCTCCCGTGATCCAGAAAATACTCTGCTTAGGAACTGGTCAGGTCCCAAAAGTGCCAGATTGGAGAGGTTCAACCTGTAAACAGTATTTTAAGCAAGTCTCTAATGGTCCAAAGTGCAACAGTTTTCCATTTAATAATACAGGTTGAACCTCCCAAATATGGGACTTTCTGATCCGGCAACATCTAGCAATGTTGGATGAGGGAACCTGCATCTGGGTGGCCCAGGAAAGGAATCCCAGCAAACCCCTGGCGGCAGCAGGGCCGGGATGACCAGGCAGCCTCCACTAGGAAACCCCCAGCTGAAGCGGGGCTGGTGGAGGTCGGCTGGGGAACCCAAAGAACCTCCAGTGGCAGCAAGGCAGCCCTAGCAGTGGGGTAGAGTAGCGAGGTGGCCCCAATCGGGAAAACTGCAGCCAGCAGCAGAGCTGCCGGCAGCTGGGTGGCCTTACCTGGGAACCCCGGAGAACACCCTGCAGCAGCGGGACTGGCAGCAGGGAGACCCTGGAGCAACAAGGTGGGAAGCTGTGGTGGGCCAGCTTTAGCGGGGCCAACCGCAGGGCAGGGAGTCCCAAGAAGAGGAGTCCGCGAGCAGGGTGCAGCCAGAAGGGGTGCAATGACCTCCCCTGGTCCGTCAAACTCCTTGGTCCAGGACAGCTTAGGTTCCAAGGGTGCCGGACCAGGGAGGTCCAACCTGTGTAACATAAGTGAGTTGTGCTGGTTAATATGTAGCAATTTTGTAAGGGGAAAAAATTAGGGGAAGGCTTTCTTAAAGCATACATTAGAAAGCTTCGGCATCTTCCAAATGTCTATCATGTAGCGATAGCATGGTTCCAACTGTAACTATAGAGAAACTGTTGCTGCTCAGTAATAAATTACTTATAAGAAAAAGAGGTAGCAACCACGTGGCAAGGCAATAGAAGCCTGATAAAAATAGCAACAAAACAAATACAGAGTTGTTCTACATTACAAAATTTTAATACTGTTCTTCACTCACACTTATGTTGGCAAAATATATGTTGCTCAAGGGGAAAAAAAACACACTTCCACAAGCCCCATACATTTACTTGGCATCAGTGCTTGTGGGCACAGCTTTTCCTGCCAATACATCTACTGATGCTTGTTGAGGTGGTTTTATTTTGTCATCCAAATGGGACACGAGTTGTAGATAATATAGCTACCCCAAAGCAGAAAAGGTTAAGAAACTGAAAAAAAAGCAAAAAGCAAAGCGAGGGACTTTGGAACACTACAGCGGGAACCACTGGCTTAACTAATTTAGAATCAGCACTGGGTTATATATTATGTAGCGAGGTAGCCATATTTGACAGCTTAAAATCTGCCCTCTAAGCACTGCTGCACACCACTGATAGAATTGTGTTGACAGGATTATGTAGGCCAGTGGTCCTCAACCATTTCTCATTCCCATGAGCCCAAAACCACCAAAAGTTCCTTGCAGCGAAATATACAATTCTCCAGAGTCTATAGTAGCCACAAAATATTGGGCAACTAGAATCACAGGAAGAAGTTGCAAGTGTTTGGCATGGAGTGCAGGAGGTGTTTGCTGGTTTATGTGGATGGACAGAAAAATGGGAGAAACCTCCACAAAACACAGGATTACACAAGAGTGTCCAGTCTCTTGAAGCAGTGCTTCCTTATCCCTAAAGTAGAGCCACGTAGTGAGATGTAGGAAAGAACAGGCAGAAGTTGCAGTAAGTCTGTGTAAAGGTAGGGACTCGGCAAGGTAGGAGCAAGGCAGCTACAGAATCAGCACGAAGGAGCAAGACCCTCCTTTCCTCTGCTGTCTACCTGCCTGATAAGTCTTACCAACTGTGGGATTTTACAAATATTTCATTTTCTCACTAAAAGGGATGCAATCCAGTAGTGAGTGCCTTTTGTGACACATTTCCAGGATATACCCAGTCATTTGAAAAATCCTGCTATAGATAATACTTATTGAAGCAAGTGTGAATCTGCTAATTATACTGAAGTAATTTCCTTATCTAAAGAAATGATACTCACCGTTGCAGAGTTAGTGTAAAAAGGAAGATAAAAATGCTTATTTAATAGAACCATTTCCCAATTCCACTATATTTAGTAAGTACATGTAACATTAAATCTTTTGTTCACAAGCAAATACATGTTTCAGTAATAACTGAGACTTTTTGGGGCCAAGATTTCTTGGGGAGTGCAGATAATGATAAAATAAATTTATAAATAATTCATTAAATAAGATTTATTTAGAACTCCTGGTTTAAATAGCAGGATTACAGAAATATTCATTAAGATGTGCAATTTTGTTACAGTACTCACACACACTCTATAAATATACATGTCAACATTCCACAAATTGTGTGAAATAGTACCATATCCACATAGTATCTTTATGTGGTAGCTAAAATACTTAACATACAACACAGTTATAATGTGTGTGTGGTGTGCTAATGTTACAAGTTTAAGAGTGTAAGAGATATAACTAATCTGTATCTGATTTTAGTTCAGAAGGCTCCGTCACTTATAATAGTAGTTTTAGTCTTCTGTAACGTTGATCCTCTGACTTTCCATCCACATAAATTGTTCCCTCCATCACTGCCAAATCTCACTAATTTTCCTTTGGAAGATTTCTGAAGTGCCTTACGATGGTAAATGGCAGAGGATCCCCAAAACAGTATATTTTGAATTGTTTGTTTGTCTGGAAATGTGACATTGGAGTGGAACTTGCCAGAATCCACTAACTGCATGTAGTGAGAAAAATATTGTTGCCCCAATGAACTTAGCAATTATGGGGTTTACTCTCCTCTCAATTACATTTGTGGTAAACCAGGAGTAAAAATTATAGTAGAAATAGAAAATGGCATTCCACTGAATACCTTTCCCTCTTTACTGCTCCCATTAGCTACTCTCGGTCTACACAGATACAGACATGCCCCTCAACCCATCCTTTTCCCATAATGGGCATCATTCATAGTGACATTGTATTGGCAATGAAGTAACAACATACTGTACCATTAATCTTCTCTGCCAAGTTCAGAATCTCAGAATAATCACTGTGCTCTTCTGCACTTCCAGATTCATGTCATGCTGCCTCAATAGATCTGTTGTGGCATGCTCTGTTTCTGCTCCCTCTGACAGATGCAGCATCAGCAGGCAGCATCAGTCCATCTGTTACTGCTGCACTTAGTGATATACTGAACCATACCTGTGTACAGCAGTACAGTGTATGTGTCTCTGATGGCATGTAAGATTTACTATTATAATTCATCATGTACAAGATCAAGTTTCACTTGAAATAGAATTTTCAATAGTCTAGTAACTATTAAATTTATTACAATACAATGTTTCCATTCAGTTTAATTTATTGTCATTTCTCTGTAGGGATACCAATACAAATATTATTAGACTGTCCTCCAGAAAAAAAATTCTGTTGCCAGAAACACTCCTCTCTGTAATCTTGCATGCCAATCTGAAATGCAGTCAGTTTCCTTGTGTCCCTTAATGTGCTTTGGATGACAGCCAGTAAGCTTAGCTTTCAAACACTGGGAAACTTTGTTACCAAGAGACAGGTACTTAGGCTTGGATGCTGGTCTCTAGAGGTCATGCTAACTATAACCATTTAAATATTTACTGGTTTTAATCCATCATGTAGCATTCCGATTCTGTCAAGAACTAAAAGTTCTTTTGAGTCTCCTCTGCACATTCCTACTCTTGGGATGCACCAAACCATGCGGCAGAGATGTGCAATAATCTGGTGGTAGCAGTGCCTGTTAGAGCTCTCACATGCTCTACGCATTCCTATGCCCAGTATTCAAGCACTGTCTGAGGGCAGGGAATTAGAAGGAAGCTTGGTGCAAGTTGTCCTCTCAGATCCTTCAAGTGATCTCTGGATCTCTCAGCTCCATCGCCAGAGTGGGTTTTTTTACCTTTTGGACTAGTTATTGTTAAGATGTTTTATAAAGAGGTTTTAGGATAGTTCAGATTAGCATTAAGCAGGAATACTTACTGGTACTGATATGACATGCTAGCACAGAGCAGTGTGGATTTAAGAGGGGCAACTGTGTCCCTGGCATCTGAAGAGCCTGTTCAGTGCCTGAACAGCCTAAATAAGAATCATTCTCTGACATGGTGTGCTATCTGACATTTATGTATTTCTTGAACCCAGAGAGAGACAGAACAGACTTTGAGCACTGATTTTACAACTGGCCTTGTTAGTCATCCCTCTGTGATGCAGCAATTTTAAGGGATCCAAAAAGTAGGATAGGAGTCCTGAATTGGCTCCAGGTACCTGTGGATCCAAGAAAGGGTCAGTTATGAAGACTTTAGCCTTGGCAACAAGTTCTAGTTCCAAATCAACTGAGTTTCCAGTAGCCAAATCCTGTGATCTGGCACCAAAACCATTATCATATTCATTGGAACCAGTACCAGACAGAGACCCTAAGGATCTGGATAACTTATTGGAACCAACTGTATTGGTTCTGAAGAAAAGAAAGGCTAAAGTAAAATGTATCAGTTAGTTCTCTGGACCATTCACAACAGGCAGATCCAAGAGCCAACAACTCCTCAACTAAACAGTCCTAGGGATACTATGTATCAAATAAGAGATATGATTCTCGATTGGGGGTAATTGGCGAGACTGACCCATGCCATGTGGATCCCCTGGCCATGTTGGCCAACCCCTACTTAGCAATGCCATTTAACAAAACCTGACTCTCTGGCTATGTCTACTGCAAAGGTCTTCTGGGATACCAGAGGTATCCCAGAAAAACTATGCTGCATCCAAGGAACATGTCCACTTTTTTGGAACAACTTCCAAAAAAGCGGACGCATTCTTTCTGTATCCCAGTATTCCTCATTGCATGAGAGAGAAGGGATGTTCCAAAAGAGGAGATTTTTCCGAAATTTGATGGGCCAAATTTCAGAAAAGCCTCTTTCAGGGAAAAAAAGCAGGTTTTTTGGCAGTCTTGACATAGCCTCTGATACCAGAGCTTCAATCTGCATCTATGGATCTGAGGTATTTGGATCCAATAGCCAGGCAATGTTCCCCAACCTTAGTGCAATACATACTTTTTGATGAAGAGCCCCAGGAAAGATCTATGTAATAATTTATCCTTTTGTGTACCATTGTGACCATCCAGGAGGAGAACTGGGTTATACGTTTTTTTATTACTTTGAAATAGGATAAAGGCCATTGCTCCTATGTAAGTATAAAGGCAAGAATGATTGAGATACAAGGTAGCCCCAAGAGCTAAAAGGAAGCAGATGGAAGACAAGAGTTTAGTTCACTCAACATAACCTTGCATAAATTCAAAGGGAAGAGAGTCATATTTTTAGTAGCTTAAGGAACAAATTCAGACAGTTCAGTTCTTTAGCAAGCAGCCAGTGATACTCCTGTTAAGTGACTTCAGGAAGGAGAATTAATAAATACACATGCTTGGTAGCAAGGATAAGGTTCTTATTATGTGGAGTGGACTGATGAGACCCTCAGGGAATAAAAAAGCCCCATGTTAAACAATGTATTTAATTGAACACGTTTTTAAAATATTTCAGCTGTCTTCCTTGATCAGTATTGTACCCAAGTCAGTCCCAGGATAGTAGAGAAATAAGGTGGGTGAAGTGATTAATTGATGGGTGGATTAATTAAAATAAAGATGATTTAAATCACGAAAATATCATGTATTTAAATATAGTTTTCCACTGATACTACTTCACATTTTTTCAAACAATGATGCAAATCTGATCACTAAAACTTGCTAATTTACAGGTCATTACAGCATTTTACAACATCTAAGAGGATGTACTTTGTATAATTTTAGATAACGTGTTATTAATTGAGGAAATGATACATAATACTCATTTTAAGTGACAAGCTAGAGATGCAGCCAGCAGTATATTATGAATGGTAAGAACAAAATCATACACACACACACAAAATACCACTTACATTTTACCGAACTAAATCTTAACATATTATGTAAATGTTTCACATTTGAAATTGCAGCAGTCTCCTGAGTTCCCGGCTGTCCTTACGTTCTTTTTCTTTTAGTTTTCAAATTTTATTAACTCTAACATACAGGTCCTCAAAACACTAAATGTCTGATGTCATTAAAACATTTACAAGTAGCTCTCATCTTCCCCTCTCCCACTGTCATTTTGATTCAGATCGGATTCCAAGTTACCAAAAAAGCTAAGACTGACTGTGCTTAGAGTGCACTTGATTTTGGAATAAGCCCCACTGAAAACAAGTAGAGGATGGGGTTCCTTTGGGAAAGCTGAGTTATGCTGAAGTAAAATAGGGAATAGATTTATGGCATCCCCATTATGGTCTGTGGCCATGATGTTCTAAAATAAGAGGCCTGGTGTTATGTAATACAAAATAAGAAAATGACATTCAGTAGAAACTAGCAAATCTAGATTTCTCTTACTGCAGCTTTCTGTACTGTATACTTGGGGGTACCTCCAAACTACATCCCTCTTTCGAAAGAGGGATATAGTCTAGACGTACCCTGGTGATAGATTTTAAGAGTTTGTCTACTCTGGCAAATTTTGTTGAGGAAAATACCTTCTGTCAAAAAAAAAAAAAAAGTGTGTGAGTTCATACTGCAACACAATTTGATGCTGAAAATAACAATTTTCAAAGACAAAAGAATTCCAGTCTCACAAGGGACTTTTGTCTTTTCCCCTCCATTTGTCAGCAAGGAGCCAGTGTAGACTTTGCTGTTGGTTTGGTTGACAGAACTGGCTTATGCCGGTATCTCACAATGCCTGCCCTGATGGCTCTGCTTAGCTGTGATCTCTGCAGCCCCGCAGTCATGTGTTCCTCCCACTTCAAACCTCCAGGTCATGTCTAACATCCAAATGCACTGCTCCATTTGGGGAACAAACAAAAAGAGCAAATCTGTAGGGTGCTGTAGGGAGAGGGGGAAAGGCTGTTGTGCTGTTTTGACATTCCTCAGCATGTAGAGCTCCCAGTGCTACTCAAGATGACACTCTTAAAAATTGAGCTTTCACTGTCAAAACCTCAGATTTATTTTAAAGTATAATAGATCAGACTGAAATATTATTCTAAATCTAGGTACCAAACTTTGAATTACAAACTGATAGTAATTTTTGAAGAAGGTAGTATATGAAACTATGCTTAGAGTTATTAAAGAAATCTAATTAATGATATTAAGGCAACTAGATCAGGAACATAAGAATTACTGTACCCATACCCAGTCAGTTTAGTGGTCTGTCTGATACCGGTTGGTTTCCTTTACTTAAAAGAAATGTGCAAGAAACTCAGTAATTGTCAATTACAGACTAACCTGCCCCTGGGGAAAAATTTCACCCCAACTCCATGAGTCAGAGGTAGCGTAGGCAGTTGACATGACTGCTCCTAAGAGCCTTCTTCAGGCCACTCGAACCAAGCTTGCTCCCCAGTTTTCTGGGGAATTGCAGGCAATGAAACGGCCTGTGCAACGGCTAGAACACTGCTGGAGGAGAACTGGAGCTGAGTCCAATTGATTGCGGGTTAAAGCTGAATTGCGAGCCTATTCTGTAGCAGGGCTGACAGTGAAGAAAAGTTACTTCTCCTGCATTGTGTCTCCACAAATTGCTGTCTGGAGGAATTGTTTTGAGTGGTGCGGGTCATCTTATAGTTTTGGTGCTCGTGATGAGATGGATGGGCACTCAGCAATCCATTGTGACTTGTTTATGAAGCGTTTTGCAGATACGATTACTTGTATCCGGTCCGGCTTTGAAACTAGCTGTCATGTAAATGGGGTACGGAATGTGTTGAGCACACTGCCTAGTCATTTTTATTTGGATTGGTTTCAGCTTTTACAGACTAAGGATGCAGACAAGGTGCTTGGAGGAGTGTGACTGACCACTTGCTCGCTCAACTCTTGCCCTTTGTGGCTTATTAAATCAAGCTGGGAAGGGATGACTGGTTGGATCCAGGGGATTATTATTAACGCTTCTTTTAGATCTGGGATGGTTCTTGCCCCCTTGTAAGAGGTGGCAGTAAAACCGTTCCTTAAGAAGCCTTCCCTGGAGCCATGAGTTTTAAATAACTATCACCCAGTTGCTAATATTCCCTGCCTGGGCAAGGTACTCCAGCAGGCAGTGGCATTGCAACTCCAAGCTTTTCTTAGAAGATTGTCTGGTTCCATTTCAGTCTGGTTTCAGACCTGATTTTGAAATGGAAACTGCCTTAGTCACCCTGGTAAATGATCTATACTGAGAGAGAAATGGGGGAAATGCATCCCTATTGATTCTCTTGGATCTCTTGGCAGCTTTCAATAGCACTGATCATGGTATCCTTCTGGAGCACCTGATGGAATTGGATGTCGGAGGCACTGTTTTGCAGTGGTTCTGGTCTTACTTGTCAGGACGCTTTCAGAAGGTAGAGCTGGGCACTGCTGCTTGACCCCATAGAGATTGTGCTACGGGGTCCTGCAAGGTCCCATTTTGTCCCCTATGTTGTTTAACATCTACATGAAACTGTTGGGAGAGGTCGTAAAGAGATTTGGAGGATAATGTCATCAATGTGCAGATGACACCCAACTCTATTTCTCTGACATCAGATCAGGTGTGGTGGTGACCAGTCTGAACCAGTGTCTGGAAGTGGTGATGGACAGGATGAAGTTAAATAAGTTGAAGCTGGTCCTGTGGATCAGGAAGCCATCTGCCTAGGAATGTGATGTTACCTGTTCTGGATGGGGTCGCACTCCCCCTGAAGAAACAGATATGCAGCTTAGGCATCTTCCTGGACCATTTTCTAATATTTGAGAATCAGATTTCCTCGGTGACCAGGAGTGCTTTTTGGGCAGCTTCAGCTGATCCACCAGCTGCGACCCTTCCTAAGTAAGAATGACCTGGCCACGATGATTCATGCTCACATCTCCATTGGACTACTGCAATGCGCTCTACACCTTTGAAGAGTCTTTGGAAACTTCAACTGGTCCAGAATGTGGATGCTCAAGTTCTAACTAACGCTTGCTATACAGAGCACATCATGCTGGTACTCTGGCAGCTTAACTGGCTTCTAGTAGGCTTCCAGGCACAATTCAAGGTCATGGTTATGGCCTATAAAGACCTAAATGGTTTGGGACTGGGGAACTTGAAGGACTGTCTCCTCCTGTATGAACCTGCCCGGGGACTGAGGTCAGCTGGGAAGGCTCTGCTCCATGTTCCTCCACTTATGAAGATAAGGCTGACATCTGTGTGGAGCAGAGCCTTCTCGGCTTTTGCTCCCAGGCTATGGAACTTCCTCCCCCAGGACATTCGCCTGGCTCCAATGCTGACATATTTTCAGCGACAGGCTAAAACCACCCTTTTTACCCATGCTTTTATTGGTGCTTGAGTTTTTGTGTGTGCCCCTCCTCTCAGTGTGTCTTGGTAGGTTTTATGCCCCTCCTTGGGGTCTTTTATTTTACTTTTTTATATACAGTATTCTGTTTTAAAATTTTGTAAACTACCTTGAATATTTTAAATAAAGAAGTGGGGTAAAAATATTTTCATAAATAAATAAAATAAATAAAACACAGAGGTGTTCCTCAGGTGTGGGGAAGGTACTAAGAGTGTCACAGTTAAATATAAGATTGAGCAGATAGCACATATTCTAAGGGACCATTCCAGGTGAAATGGCCCATTAAAACTCCTATAGTCATAGGATAAAAAGGTGGATTAGTAGGTTACAAATTATTGTAATAAACCATACATCTAGTATCCCTGTTTAGTCTATGATTTTTAGGCCTTGTCTACACGAGAGAGTTTTGTTGATGCAAGTTACTTTGACATAAAACCACCACTGTAATTAAATCACTGTTACATGTCCACACTATATTCCTTTTGTCGGTGGAGTGCATCTAAAACAGCAACTTTTGCATCAACACAAAGCACTTCATGATGGGTACAGAATCACATGATGGTGTCGCAATCCAATTGTTCCAACGGCATCCTACTAAATTGCCAGCCATTATTTTCAGTTGTCCTGGTAACCTGCAACCCAGCCATCTCTCCCAGAAAGCATGCATCCTCATGGAAAACAGGCGTTATTTCAAAATAACCAACCCATTATTTCAAAATAACGGGCTTGGTAGTGTGGACACTCTGCTTGTTATTTCAAAATAACAAGTGTAGATCAGGGCACAGTGTTCAGGGCAGAGTATGTCGGCACACTGTCACTTTAAATTCGGACAGTTGGAAGCAACCAATCCCAAAGCAGAAGCTGGCTACAGGAAAGACCAGTATACCAGCAGGAAGAGGGGGACACTCCAATATCAGCCCCTGCCTCCCTTACTATGTCTCTTCCTCAAGAGCAGCCTGCCTTGCCTGCCTCTACATTCCTAATGTTTGGGAGAGCAGGATTCCATATTAATGTTTTGATTCTGTGATTCCTTCTGAGCTCTCCAACAGCGTCCTCTTCCCGCAGGCCAAAGGGATCCACCTCCTCCCCGGTAGTCAGGAGTGAGTTTACCCCCAGGAGCCAACATGCTTAGCTGGGCAGTGCCTAATAGGGATGTAAAATCCCATTTATAAAGTTAACCAGTTAAACGTGGGCTATGTCTACACTTGCGGCTTCTTGTGCAAGAAATATGCAAATGAGGCTAAGCGTGGAATATCACCGAGCCTCATTTGCATACCTAATGAGCTGCCATTTTTGCAGAAGAGGCTCTTGCACCAGAAGGAGCTGGCTACACTGCCCCTTCTTGTGCAAGAAAAACCCTCTTGCGCAATGCCGTTATGCCGATTATTTTCAGGAATAATGGCATTGCGCAAGAGGGTTTTTCTTGCATAAGAAGGGGCAGTGTAGACAGCTCCTTGTGGCACAAGAGCTTCTTCTTCAAAAATGGCAGCTCATTAGGTATGCAAATGAGGCTCGGCGATATTCCATCCTTAGCCTCATTTGCATATTTCTCGCGCAAGAAGCCGCAAGTGTAGACATAGCCATTATGTTTAACAAGCTAACCAGGATCCTGCAGCATGGCATGCCTGGCCCGACTGGAGCAGGGCAGTGAAGTTTAGAAGAGTGAGCTGACCCATCAGGGGTGGGGATTGTGGGATAGCTCCTGGAGCCCAGTTACAGTGACTTAACAAATCCAGGGTCTATGCTGACACTTTATCGATATAACTTTGCTGCAAAACATTCTACTCCTCTTGTCCCCTTGATGGGTTCAGTGGGTAAAAACTAGTGGTATGAGGTTCGAGGGATTTTTATTGAAGGTTATTTCAGGGTATTTGAGAGGCGCACTCCATGATGCAAACTACTTCTCTCTTAGAGTGTCTTTGTTTGATCAAGGAAGCTCTGAGTGTGTTAAGATATAGATCCCAGACTTTCTTCTTGGAGCATATTTTGTGGTACCTGTGTGCCTGGCTGCAGATAAAAGATTTTTTTGGAGTGTTTGGGGTAGCTATTGAATCAATAAAAATAAGTGTTGTGATCCATAGATATTCTTATATATAATGGTCTGTAGAATTCTATTGCTGAGGCTGATCATAACACGCACACACACGTGCTTCCTCTTGTTTGTGCTCACATCAACTTCCAGGACACCACAGAGAAAGTTTAATGGATGGTGGTTACATTGTGTTGGAAATCTATGAGGGAGTTTAAGTGGTCTATCCAGACAATGAAAATATCATTAATGTTTCTCAGGTCTACCTCTTGGTTGTATGGTGCGTGTGTCCAGAAACAACAAAACAATTAAAAAACAGCTAATTTGAATATTCACTTACTTTGAATATCTTTTTGTTATTGGATTTAAAAAAAGATTGGTTGTTTTCTTTATACAAAAAGCAACGAACATTCAATATATTGCTTTTTGCCTACTTCTATCCTATAATTTCTTGTTAGTCTCCTCTCTATAAGATAAACAGTCGCAATCTCTCGTCATATGGAAATCTGATAATGTTGTTGCCCATTTATGAAATAATAAGTCTAGCATTCTTTATTGAGATGGGATGCCAGAACTCATCATATTATTCAAAATGCAGCCTGCTATTTTGATGGTTCTCTTCTGTCTACAGAACACTGAGCAGAGGTTTTCATTCAGTTAGCCAAAATGACACCTAGTTTTTTTGTATGTGGTTACCCTTACACTACCCTTACAGTAAAAGCTGTAGACTAGACATACTGAAGGAAGAGTTTAGCTCTAGGGACTGATCTACATTACAAGATACGAGAAAGAATTAATGGGACATAAATCAGATTATTTGAAAAGTATCACACAGAAACCTGTTTGGGATCATTTTAAACTTGCCTGGAAACTCATTAATGGATCTCAAAGTTGAAAGCCAGTTTCAAAAACCAGCTTGAAAGGGAGGCTGCAGAACTTAATTTCATTTTCAAGTTTGATACCCACTACAGAGGTCTAAACAAAGACATTCCATGAATGGCCCACTACATTCCACCTCCTATTGATATAAAAAACCAAGCATGGGCTATGTAAGAACACTTGCATGGACACTCTAAATGACAATTCTGACTCTTTTTTTACTATCTCTTCCCCCACCCCATATCTCCTTTCTTTCTCTGCTATTTATTTGGAAATTGGACCACTTAATTACATTTATTGGAAGAAGTGGGTTGTGCCCACGAAAACTCATGATACCATCTACATATTTTGTTAGTCTCTAATAGTCTTGCAGCATCTTTGTTATTTTTTAAGTTTTTTTCAGTTACAGACTAACAGCTACCACTCTAAAACTACTAGTTATAGCTGACCTAAGTTTTGCAACTCTGTGATGTTAAGGAGGATGAAAGGCTCAGGGAAGGAGAACATTCAAATGGAGCAGAGGGAAATGATCCCACAGTTGGGACCCTCCTTCCAAAGGATATTATGGTATCCTCTTGCACTGAAGATACATCTCCAGGGGAGGGAACTCCAGTCGTTAGGAAAAGGCAGGTTTTAGTAACGGGGAATTTGATCATTAGAAACACAGATAGCTCGGTTTGTGATGATCAGGAGAACCGTGTCGTGATTTGCCTGCCTGGTGTGAAGGTTGCGCATCTCTCGAGACATCTAGACATATAGTGTAGTGCTGGGGAGGAGTTTTTTTCTTCACTCAGCGCACAGTCAACCTGTGGAACTGCTTGCCAGAGGATGCGGTGAAGGCTAGAACTTTAACAGGGTTCAAAAACGAGCTAGATAGATTGATGGAGGGTTAGGTCTATCAATGGCTATTAGCCAGGATGGGTAAGAATGGTATCCCTAGCCTCTGTTTCTCTGGAGGTGGGTGACAGGGGAGGGATCATGTGAGGATTACCTGTTTTGATCCCTCCCTCTAGGGCATCTGTTGGCAGACAGGATACTGGACTAGATGGATCTTTGGTCTGACCCAGTATGGCCGTTCGTATGTTCTTATGTTAACTCCAGGTATGCGAATAATGTAGCTGGAGTCGATGTACCTTAGGCAGGTTACCTGCGGTATCCACACCATGCTGGATTGATTAGAGAAACTCTCCTATTGACTTACCTTACATGTCTCATTCCAGTGGAGTTGACGGAAGCTCATTTGGTGGTTGATTTAGCGGGTCTACCCCTACTAAAAATCAACCCCTTGTGGATCGATCTCCACAATGCCAATCCATCTGTTAGTGGAGACAAGTTCTAAGTCTGAGACTCTCACTTTGCTGCTTGATGTGGCTACAGAGAAACAAGTAGATGCCCTTTTTCCTCAACTCCTTGTCTTTAGTACATATCTTTTTTATGGCATTCTAGAGTATTAACACTACAGCAACATGATTTTGGTAAATAACTAAGAAAGGCAGTGTGTGGCCATCACAATGTATATCAAGTAAAATACCTGCAAGAATGGTGTTTTTTCTTTAATTTTACCAATGTTTTTACTAGATCTGATTACACAGATGGCAACAGAGATTCTAGTGTACTGATCCCCTATTGGGGATGTGAACATTTATATGGTTAATCAATGGCTAATCAATCGCCTTGCAGAGAGTCACAGCGTTTCAAAGGGGTAGCGCCGCACAGATGATCCCGGGCTTATCGCCGCACGCAGCGGCATTTCAAAGGGTCAGCAAGGGGGGAAGCAACTAGTCGACTATCCTGTCGAATATCTGATAAGCATCTGCTTATCGGATAGTCGACTAGTCCTTAACAACCCTAGTGCAAACCTTCTGAAATGCACTGAATATGTGAATGTAATACACTTTTCAATGTACATGCTGTAAGATTTCAAAAGCTGTTATTAAGATATTTTCATTAGGATACAATAGTTGTTTACTCAACTGCAAGATGGCAAATGCCATAAGAAAAAAATAATCATCTTTGTTCTAAACTTACGATTTTTGCCAACTACTCTGAAATAAGGGGTACTTGCTGCACTGGAAACTTGTGTGTTAAGAAGAGGTTATAGTGAGTTAACCTGATCAGTGCAGATGTGAAGTTTCACAGTCTGATATTTACTTAGAACAGTTCAGTAATTTAAGCATATAGAGCATTCAGCTTTTGGTAGGACACAGTTCATGGATGTGGCATTCCAAGTTAGTAGTGCTTGGATCCCTTCAGTAATAGAAATAAATTGGTAGAGTAGAAGTTACACTACATTTACAGATGTCTCGAGAATATTGTAAAATCCCCTCTAGTCTCCCAAATCCCTCTCTCAGTGGAGAGGACATTTAGTTGGATTGTAGGGGGAAAAAACCACTGTCTCAAGAAGGAAAATGGAGGGAAGAGTTCATGCTCTGACAATGCTTCCTCCCAGCCTCTTTGAATCAGTGGGCATGTGGCTGGTTGGACAAAAAACAAGAGCTAAGCTGCTCCCTGGGGGAAGGGAGAAGAGCAATGCCAGAGCCTGACAATGCTCCCTCTGCCTCCTCAGGTTTTGTGCACCTCACCAACTGGCCAGAAGGATTAGCTTATTGATTTTTCCACTTTTACCTTAACTATTGAAGTCTCTTCAGTTGTCCTGCTGTGAAGCCTCTTGCCCCTTAAACTAACCTGTCCTCCCTCCCTGTAGTATAGGGAGGGAGTTGTGTTTCTAGGATGTTTTGGATCTGACCTATCGACAAGCCTGTTTTTGGGGGTAGGGGAATCAGAGGATTTTTCCCCCATTGGCCCAAATGACTAGAGTTCCACTGGGGTTTTGTATTCCTCACTGCATTGTAGAGGTGCAAGTGGGACAAGAAAATATTATTTAGAAGACTGAAATTAAAAGAAAATATAGGAATGTGTATTTTGTCATCTTGCAGTCAGCATCCAGTACAAATAAAGGCTGAAAGAACTGGCTCCCAGAAGTAAATAAGATATAGGCTCCCAGACAGGCAGCAAAAATCCTGTATGGAGAATGAAAGGCCTGTAGTCTTTGCAGACTGAGATGCCCCTTAGGTACTCTACTTAGTTTAAAGGGAGGGGCAGAAAGGAAGAGGACATCAAAATTGAGCTGAATCCTGGCGATAAGCTAAGGGTTTTACTCTGAGGTATCAGTTATAAACTGGGAACCCTGTAATCCCATGCTGGGCCCAGTTAAATACCTGGTATGTGAGATGGGGTGGAATTATTGCCCACTACCTAACAATAAAAAAGTTGCAGCCTGTAGCTCAAAATCTATTCTGTTGTCTGTCTTATTCCCCTACATATCCTGATCATAGTCAAATGTTCAGAAATATAGGATGCAATCTGATTACTACTGACGGGTTTTCAAGACCTCACTAGATCAAATCTGTGACATAAGGTTTTTAGAGACCATGAAGAAAAGTTAGCTTTAGGAAAATAAATTAACTTTAGTAGGTTTAACAACAGTGTGAAAAACTGAATCCATCCTTTGTAGTATTGTGAAGCTCGGCAATATAACATAAGCAGAGCCATACAGTACAGGTTGAATCTTTCTAGTCCACCACTCTCTGGTCCAGCAACATCCATGGTCTGACATGATTTAGTTAGCTGGATGTCCACTTATCATAGGTATGGCCAAATTCCTCACAGTCCCATAAAGTTTGTTTACAGCCACCAGTCCTGGCTGTCAGTGTTCTGTGCTGTTATTAAGCTCTAATTTACCCCTAAATGTCTTCAGAGCCCAGCAAGTAGTGGAAGTGTTGTTAATACTGCTAGATACTATTGACTTCCAATGGTTCAGCAAATTCTCTGGTTCGGCACAAGTCAGGTTCCGGATTAAACCTGGGTTCAGGATTAAAAAGTTTTGACCTATACTCTTAGACTTTTGTTTCTCCTTAGCAAATAATTGACTCTTTGGAAAGAAATATGAAGCACCATGTAGAAAATAAACAGATAAGTAGTGAGTCAACTACTGAAATAGCACCCAAATACCATGGTAATGAGCACAATGTAAGTGTAATAAATAATCACACACAAAAATCTGTAATGTGCAATGGTCTACAAAACACAGGAATCAAGCCTGCTCTGAAGAGCTTAGTTTTACACAAGGAAGATAACAATCCTATTAGTGTCCACTGAGGCTATGTCTACAGTGCAGGCTTTTGCCTGCAGAGAGTATGCTAATGAAGTGCTCGTTAGCATTTGCTGTGCTGTCCTTTGCATATTCTCTGCCGATGCTTTTTGCACAAGAGGTTTTTGCACAAAAACAAGTGTAGACGGATCCATTCTGTGCAAAAACACCCTTTTGCGCAAGATCCTTATGCCTCAAAAAAAGGAGGCATAAAGATCTTGCACAAAAGAGGGGTTTTGTGCCAAGCGGATCTGTCTACAAAAATCTAATGAGTGCTTCATTAGCATACTCTGCTGGCAAAAGCCTACAGTGTAGACATAGCCTGAGAGTACATGGATGAGCAAAATCAGCATAGGAGCAATTAATGGAAGTGGGCTAGAGAGGAGAAATTTGAAGGAAAGAAAGTCACTGGCAGTCTATTACAAGTATAATAGGCAGTATGAATAAATGCATAAAGCTGAGAGAAAGTGGAAGTGAAGAAAACAATAGCATATTGTTGGAACAGCAGGAGAGGAGAGGAAGATAACTTTTGTTTGTTTTTTAAATAAAGGGATAGGGAGATACCAGGGAGAAGACTGTTCCAGCAATTAAGGAGTGAGATGATGATCATAAAATCATAGATGATTAGGGATGGAAGAGACCTCAGAAGGTCTTCTAGTCCAACCCCTTGCTCTCAAAGTCCCTCTCATTCTTTTCTTCTGAAGACTAAATAAGCAAAGTTCCCTCAGCCTCTGCTTATAAGTCATGTACCCCACACCTCTAATCATTTTTATTGCCCTCCACTGGACTCTCTCTCCAATATGTCCACATCCTTTCTATAGTGGAGCGCCCTTTGATACCAACTGCAAACTACATATTGAGTGGTTGATGACTATTTGTTGAGCCTGATGATCTAGCCAGCCTTCTAGCCACTTTATAATCCATTCATCGATACCATATTTTTTAACTTGCCAACAAGAATGCTAAAGAAGACCATATCAAAAGCTTTGCTAAAGTCAAGGTATACCACATCCCCTGCTTTCTCCATATCCATAAAGCCATTTATCTCATCATAAAAGTCAATCAGGTTGTCCAGTTTTTATTTGCCTTTGGTGAATCCATATTGACTGTCTCTGATCATCTTCTACTCCTCCAAGTGTTTCTAAATGGATTTCTTGAGGACTTGCTCTGTGATTTTTCCAAGGACTGAGATGAGACTAATCTGTCTGTAGTTCCTCCTTCTTCCCCTTTTTAAAGATGGTCACTACATTTGCCTTTTTCCAATTATCTGGGACCTCCCCTGGATCATCAAAAGTTTTCAAAAATAATGGCCAGTGGTTCTCCAATCACATCAACCTCTGAGCATCCTTGGATGCATTAGAACTGACCCCATGGACTTGTGCATATCCAGATTTTCTAAACAGTCCTTAACCTGTTTTTTCATTACTGAGAGCTGTTCACCTCCTCCCAATACCATGCTGCCCAGTGCACCAATCTAAGAGTTAACTTTGTGAAGACACAGGCAAAAACAACACTGAGTACTTCAGCTTTTTCCACTTCATCTGTCACTAGATTGCCTTCCCCATCAGTAAGGGTCCCACATTTTCCCTAACCACCTTCTTGTTGCTAACATACCTGTAGAAACCCTTCTTATCTTTCACATCCCTTGCTAGCTGCAACTACAATTGTGCTTTGGCCTTCCTGATTATACCCCTCTATGCTTGAACAGTGTTTGTATACTCCTCTAGTCATCTGTCCAAGTTTCTTCTACTTGTAAGCTTCCTTTTTGTGTTTTAGCTCACTGAAGATTCTTTCATGCAGTCAGGCTGGTCTCCTGCCATATTTGCTATTCTTTCTGCATACTGGGATGATTTGTTCCTACACTCTCCATAAGGCTTCTTTAAAATATAGCCAGCTCTCCTGGACTCCTTTCTCCCTCAGGAGATCCTGCCCATCATTTCTCTGAGGGAGTCAAAGTCTGCTTTTCTGAAGTCCTGGGTCCATATTCTGTTGCTCTCCTTTCTTCCTTTTGATAGGATCCTAAACTCAACCACCTCATGATCAATCTGTGTTAAAAGAATTAAAAAGTGGGGACAGAGGAGATTGAAGACATTTTAGTGATATTACAAACCCCTCCCCGCCCCCGCCAAAAGGAACTGGTAATAGAGACAATGTCTATATCTAGACTGCAGAGTTTTTCCGGGATACCTCTGGTATCCTGGAAACACTCAGCTGCATCCAGGGACAGAGCCATGTAAATTAGTTTATTTGGCATAGTCAAAGAAGCGAGGATTTAAATAATCCCCCGGTTTCACAAGGCATACCCTGGAGCGGTCGACAAAGGAAGCCTTTGTCGACTGCGCTGCATCTAGACTGCTGCGCTGTGCTGAATCAGCTGATCATCGGCACAGCGCAGCGGCCATGTTTATTTTAATGAAGCAGGGATTATTTAAATCCCCGCTTCTTTGACTATGCCGAATAAACTAATTTACATGGCTCCGTCGACGGAGTCATGTAGTTTAGACACACCTTTAGATTTAGACCTAACTTATGTTGGCAGTTTTTGCTCTGAAGAAATATAAACAGTCCTTTCTCCACAGTAAATAATTAAATAAATTGAAATTATCTGCATTTATGAATGTTCAAGATGCTATTTGTCTCTCTAAAATACTCCACACCTAGAAATTCTGTCCAGTATTACCTAGTGGAAGCTTAGATATTATCCAGAGGAGAGTGCCAAGTACTATTAAACAAGTTTTCTAAACCGAGTTGGCTACATACTGTTCTTTCTCCATATATGACTGAAAAATGGAATTAAAAAAAATCTATTTGCTTGAAGTTTAGGAGCAGGCATCCAGATCTGTAACTCTTTAAAAATGTTTGGTGAATAAGCATGCATTTAATAAGGACATGACTGAATACATGACACAAGCCATTTTGACTTTACTTTATAATTAGTGACTGGAGGATGGAATTGAAAGAATAGAAACAATAAACCATCTACATGTTTCAATTTTAGCTTCTTTAAGTTTCCAAGTACCTCTCTGAACCAGCTGTAATACTTTGAAGATATACAGCACGTTATTAATTTAAATAGACCAAATCTGACTCAATGTTACTACAGTCTATTATCTGAGTTAGGCCATAAAGGTCAGTCTTAGGGTACGTCTACACTTGCTCCCTAGTTCGAGCTAGGGATGCAAATGTAGGCGACCAAAATTGCTAATGAAGCGGGGATTTAAATATCCCACACTTCATTAGCATGGTCTCGCCGGTGCGTTACTCTGTTCAACAGCTGAGTCGAACCAGGAAGTGCGTGCTGGGACGCCTTAGTTCGAACCAAACCAAACCAAACCAAACCAAGGGGTTTGGTTCGAACTAAGGCGTCCCAACGCGCACTTCCTGGTTCGAATCAGCTGTTGAGCGGAGTAATGCGACGGCAAGATCATGCTAATGACATTTTGACAGAATTTACTATGCAGTAAAGCAAACAAGATTAATATTTCAAGACAAATATTACATAGAGTCATATCTTGGAGTGAAAAGAAATAAGGAAAGAACAAAAGACCAATCCTTAAAGTTTAAACACTTTCCCTTCTCTCTATTCTACACATCTGAGCAATTATACAATTGAACAATTCCAGCTTACATGAATTTAAAGTGTCATTGCCCACTCTCTGGTACTATCAGAGTAGAAATATTTTGGAAGTAAATGTATAGTTGTCACAACTGAGAGGAAAATATCATGTCTTAGTAACAGTTCACAGAGAGTTGTTTCTTATTCTTGGCATATGAAAAATAGTTGTATCAGAAATCAAATGTGATAACTGTTAACAAATGTTGATTTTCTAACGGCAACCATTATCACACAGGAAGAAATAAGAATGAACACCTGGGGTGGGGATTCACTTTCCTCTGCACCATGGGGGCACAGGTCACTTGCAGATATAAACTAGAGTAAATGGTGGATTCTCTGTAACTTGAAGTCTTCAAACCACAATTTAAGGATTTCAGTAACTCAGCCAGATGCTAGGGATTTATTTTAGGAACGGTCAAGGTTCTGTAGTCTGCAATATGCAGGAGGTGAGACTAGATCATCACAATGGTCTCTTCTGACCTGTGCTAATAGCACAGCTGCGATAGGTCAAGCAGTAATTTATCTCTGGAAGAAGCAAGAAAGATTACCTGAAATATATGCTAAAAATAAAATCAGTATCAATTCTTTAACATCTTCAAGAGTGAAAGATATTGCTACTGAACAGTAATGCAAAGGCAAGTAATAAATAAATGGCCCAGCATCCTGCCTTCTGATGTATTTTGATGATATGTGAGTATCTTTATGATTATCAATTGCAGCAAAATCTGTCAGACCTGCTTATCTCATATACTTTAAAAAGCACCATAGTACTTCTTCACTGTGCTACAGGATTGTAAAATTCAAGAGAACGGAGATCCTTTCTTTGTACCCCATGAAATGGTTAATGTGAAGGCAGTGATAGAACTCCCTTTCAATTTTTTCTAAAGATATAAATTGTAGAGAACTTTGAACGTTAAAAAGTGGCAAGATCTATGAGCCCACAATTGGAAGGATAATTTCTTGAGTGGAGAGCAGGTACTGATCTAGATCCATTCTCCTAATAAGAGAATATGGCAAGTAAGGAATGCTGGAGGAAAGAAGTGAAATTGTAAATGAAAGTGAGCAAGAAAAAACTCACCAAATATTCATATAATTAGATAAGTTTCTATAGCAAGATTCCAAACTTTTAGAGCTATCCATCATGAACACTAGTTATAAACATTTAAATTAAATACATCTGAGGAAGTTACTATTTTAGGTGACATTAAAATACAATTAAAATTATATTTAGATAAAGAGAGTATGTTCTTTAGGCAACAGTTTAAAATTACTCCTATTAAAGTGTAATAGGAAACTCAAAAAATCATAGGTCTACCATATCCAAATTATTCTGCTCCCCTTACTCATGATGTGCAATATCTTACAAAACATCAGTGGGACTATGCTCAGAATGAGGTATTTTAAGATTTGAGTGGTGAAATCAGGCCCTTAATTTGAATCTAGTTAAAAAATACAACATTTTAACCATTCCTGTGTACGCAACATTAGTGAGTGAGAAGGTTTTTATTATATTAAAGAAACTACAGGAGCATCCTCGATAGGGAGGAAAAATGTTTGGGGCACTAGCCTGTAATTTGGGAGTTCAAATTTATTTCCCTGCTCCACTGCACACCCTGCGTGATCAGGCTCCCATTATAGAGATAAGTAATTGACTTTCAATGAGATTTAAGAGCTTAACTGCCTAAATCTCTACTGGAAGTGGGATTATACTCTAAGTCACTTAGGCCTTTCAATCCCTTTAAAATTCTGGACCTTAGATTCTCTGTGACTCAGTTTCCCATGTGTAATAATAATAATAATAATATTTCCATCCCTCACAAGATCTTGTGAGAATCCATTCAGTAAAAGATTATAAGGTGCTCAGACACTACAATGATGACTGCTCATGAACAGGTTAAAATGTTGTCAGTCTTGCACTATAGATAGAACAAAAAAAAAAACCCAGTCTTCTTGAGCAAAATTTTGACTTCAGCAGGAATGATTTGGCATCATAGTAACCAGTCCTATATGCATGTCCAAGAATGAAGTGTGCTTCAATCATGCCAGGACACTCAATTAATATAACTTGGATATGTGCCATACAGTAGTTTCAAAAGAACAGATGAGGTCAGAGAAAAGACCAAATCTTGCAAGTCAAGAAACTGTCATTAAAGTGAATGGAGGTTTGAGGTGTGCAAAGACTCAAAGAGATCTAAACTTAGAGTAAAGTACAGTTCATAAAGATGATTTTAAAATGGTTTTCCTACCCACAGTAACCATTCACTTAATATAATTTATCACCTATATTATAATGGCTCAAAATGTTTGTTAATCTATGTTACTAAATTAGGTAGATACTTATCTCAGTAGAAATAATTTATCATCCTTCATTAACCTCAACAATTTTGCATGGACATTGTTTTAATCAAAAGTATTTAAGCTGGAATTTTATTTTTTTTCTTAGCAGCTCCTAAATGTATTAATGTTTTCCATTTTCATTCTAAGTAGATAAATATCTGATAATATTTACACTTACACCTGGCAATAATAATTAAGACCTCCCACCACAATCAAAATATGCTGTATACAAGAATTTATTTGGTATATTAAATGGGTGTTCTGGGTATTTATTTTAAAACACACAAAATAAAAATTAAAATTCATAAAAACAATTAATTGCACTGCCCCAGATCATTACCAGCAAATCAAAGTCAAAAAGTAAACCTTCTCCTTTCCACTCACATTATCTCATCTCCTTCATCCTAAATCCCAGGGAAAACAGATGGATTTCCAATGTATTTGGAAGGTTAACTAATCAAGGGTTTGGCATACCAAAGACCAAATATAAAATAAACTCTATTTTCCTCTGTTATTTCTCACACCACTCAAATGGAATTGTGTAAAGGGGTATTTTCCATACTTTGCTTTAAATAAATGGGTGCAATGGTTACAAGATATATACTTGCATTGCCCTCCCTAAGCCAAAATGAGTATTTTGCCAACATTGAACTTTTGCACCATACGGCATTTACATGAGCCAGTATAACATTAAGCCACATAACATTCAACTGATAGGACAGCAGTTACTTTAGCTAGCATCTCAATAATTAACTTACTGAACAATAGGACAACATGAATTTCAATTATAAAGTTGGAATTGCATTTCATATTATACAAGAAATTGCCCCTATACTGGATTACACACTATAGGCACACAAACATGAAATGGAAGCAGACAGAGCAAGAAGTGTTATATATCCAAATTTACCCCAAAAAAGACAGCAGTCTTTTAGATCATCCCACTGGCATTTCTTCATCAGGCTTCCTACAGGGTGTTCATGGTACACTATTCACAACAAATAAAATAGGCTGTAGACAGAATGAGATCTGGATGGGGACTGGGGAGGGAATCCTATCTGCTCAGTTCTTTGAGTGATTATGGTATGGCATCCTCCTACCTCCTAGCCATTCTTGTTCTGTCTCTAAAACAGCATGAATGAAGATCCATATGTTACTCCTGGGGACCTCAAATACAGTTGCCCACCTTCCAGCATGGTCCTGGAATCTCCAGGAATTAAAGATTATGTCATGTGATGAGATCCCAAGACTACATTGAAGCAAAATTTGCATCCTTAATCTCAAATGGCTATAGTGCGTAGGTCTCAAATGGCCTGTAGTGCCTAGGTCTCTTTCTTCTCATGAACAACTGTGCAGTGTAGGAGAGAACTGAGCAAGAAGTTCAACCTTTGTTTCCTGCAGCTTCCACCAGGACAATGCCTGTGAATGCTCTCATGATGCGTAATTTTGCATTGGATCCATATTTTTCTTATTTTGTTTTAGCATACTATTATGCAGGATAGAAATATGTAGTTTCCTTCTCTTTAATTCTGCTTTCTGCCAACTTTCTTCTGATATAGTTTGATTGTTCTTCATATTTTAGTACACAGGCTTCCTCTCCAATGGCAAAGAATGTTGTAAAGCTAGGACTGTCTCTTGAATGAAGCCCAGAAGGTCATGTAACCACTGGCAATGAATGCACCCATTCAACAGTGAAAAGCTTCATTTTGCCCTAAGCTCTTTTCCATTACTAAGATCTCCAAGAGGTTGTGTCTAGCTTAGTACTGCAGGTCAAAATGCTGAAACATTTAGCCATTTCAATAGTGGATGCCACTAGCTCCAATTTTTCTCGTTGGCTTTGTATGATGACCTCTTTCTGTGCTGATTCTTAGTGAATTATTTGAACTAATTTAGATTGTCCTTTAATTAAGCCAATAAAACAGTGAGAGATTAAGTATTCGGGTAAACTGTATTATAGTATCAGTCATCATCTCACCTCTCATTTGAAACGGTTATCTTGCTATAAAGTGATTTTTAATATTAATATATGTAAAATAATATGGACTCATGAAGACTCATGCCAGTATTAATGTTTAATTACTAAAGGCATAATCCTGCAAATCCTCTCATGAGAATAATCCTTCAATTAGATTACTTCAGTGGGCCTGTTCACATAGTAAAAATGTGCAGGACTGGATTCTAAATGTTCAGTCTTGTTTTTAAAAAAGAGAATTGCTACCATTTTTGAGACAACTGTTAGTGTGTTTAAAATAGATTTTTTTTCTACCAAAATGCATAGGTTTTAACTAAACAATTTTAGCATTTAAACTATTGATGAACCAGTTCTTTGTAGTATCCATAATTTTGCCAGGTGACACACTGTACAATTGGAGTAAATAAAATAAATGATAAACTTGATCATGTACCAAGTTTAGTTTAATGGAACATTCTTTTTTCACTGACCATCAGCATGTTACTTGTCAATATGTATTCCTCAAATAGTGTCTTAGCTTAAATGAACACCTTTTCTTGAGCAACATTTTCTTAAAAGTAAGAAACTCAGATTTTTCTTCCTCCTATTTAAGAAATTTTTCAAGGCAATTTGATCCTGCTGGCTTGACCTTTCTTAACACAG
>CM057845.1:69980910-69996125 GCA_030068395.1 Apalone spinifera
TGGGCATAGCAGGGGGGCAGGAAGGTGGTAGGCAGGAAGAGTGACAGCAAGCGGGTGTGCCATTATTCCTGTCATAACGGCACACACACCATCTCACTGCTGCATGAGCTGGTCCCAGGCATGGTTCTGCCACTCAGCATCCTCACGGATCTTCTGCACCAGGTTCTGCTGCATGTCAGGATGCTGACATGCTGGCACATGAAGTCTTCCTGGACCCTGGCATGCTTTCAGGTCCCCCAGTCTGTGGCAGTTGGCACGGGTGGCGTGGCTCACCCCTCAGTCCCAATTAGTCCATCTGTGAAGAACACAATGAGGGAGAGATGGTCAGTCATCCATGCAGACACTGACCCTGAGGCCATGCCCTCCTCTGTGAATGGTGACCAACAGTCCTTGGGCCAGAGGAGGGAGATGTCCTGGGAGCAAGGCCATATGTGGGCTGCACAGAAGGCCCTGCCTCCCAGGGGCCATGAGGAGCTGGCCGCTGCCCGCTGCCCGCTCCCCCTCTCCGACCCTCCCCTCCGCCCCGGCCCACAGACAAGCAGGCAAGGGAAGTGTCCAGCCACAGTGAGATCCCAGAGGAGCCGTGAGCAGCCTCACCTTCCCTGGTATCCGCACACATACCTGTGGCTCACAGCACTGCCCGCGGGAGTGGGTGGTGCCTCACACGTGCAGGCATGCCTATGTGCTGTGTGCAGCACTCCTCAGGGGAATCTGGAATCGTGCTTTCGCCCTTGTGCTGGGCCGGACATGTGTGTGGCCTCCCCTGAGCCTGGCAGCAAGTTCCCATCTGTGCTCAGGGGCTTCCTGCTGAGTCTGCATGCCACACACTAATGCTGCATGTGGTTCCATGTGCACAGACTGCAGCACGATGTCCAGCACGAGCAGCCCAAGTGACACTTGCACCCTGCCCCCTGTGTGCCTGCCTCCCCCCGCCCTGTGTGTGTGACAAACTGAGAGCACTCACCTGAAGATCCCTTCCCGGTGTCAGACAAGGTCTGGGAGACATTCTGGCTGACAGGCACTGGGTCCAGGGACAGGGTGACAGTGTCCGTCTCCTCTTCCTCCTGGTGGCCCTGGTCCTCCTCCTCCTCCGCTGTGACCTCCAGCCGGATGATGACGGGGGTCTCAAGGCTGGAGTCCACGACAATGGGCAGGGAAGGTATTTCCCCACCCCCTAAGAATTGGTGCAGCTCCAATCCTATGCTAGCAGGAGAATCTTTCATGATAATCTTCACTAAGCAGTACAGTGAAGGAGCTGCACCAATGCAGCTGCATCACTATAAGCATAGAGGGGCAAGCCTTCGAGCAGCCAAGGACAGCTGCCATCCGCCAGGCCCATCAGGCCAGGGTGCACATCTGGGAGATAGTAGGGGCAGGTATGGGGCAGGTGTGGGGCCCCAAGCATGAGCTTTCTGGCCCTGACGTATTCCTGGCAGAGCTCCTTTACCTTACTCCAGAAGTGTTCCAAGGCCTGGGGTGGGTGTCTGTGCTCCGCCAGGGAATTGGCCATGTGCCTGAAGATGACCACGTTGCTGTGCTTGGAGTGGAGATCCTGCAATGTCTTCTCCTCGCACCCCAGCTCGAGGAGGGACAGGATCTCCGCTTAGGACCAAGAGGGTTCTTGCCTCTTGGTCCCCCTTGGTGGGACCTGGGAGCCCCGCTAGTACTCCCTTTGAGGGCCAGGAGGGTCACGGGGGGCTTGTGGCTCTACCATAGGTGTCAAGGCCTGTGGCAGGGAAAGCTGTGCAGTGAGGTACTGCTTTCAGGCCGGCTTCCTGCCACAAGGCTTGTCCATGGTGCCTGCAGCGTTAAGAGCTGGAAGGAGACAGGAACTATAGAACTGTGATTAGTATGGATGGAGTGTCCACCAGGACACTTGTGTTATTTCCTGAAGGCTTCTTCTTTCAAAAGAAAACTCTCCTCCCCACTCACATACGCCTTTTTCCAAAAGAGCTCTTTCAGAAAAAGGCTTCTTCCTCATAGAAAAAGGATTACCAACACCAGAAAAAAACCCTCTTTTCTTTTGATTTACTTTTGAAAGAACGCATTTGCAGTGTGGACATAACTCATATTTTGTTGGAAAAACACGTATTTTTCCGACAAAACTCTGTAGTGGCCAGTTTTGGTTCCTACAATTCAAGAAAGATGTTGAAAAACAGGAGAAGATTCAGAGAAGAGTCACAAGAATGCTTAAAGAATTAGAAATCATGCCTTCTAGTGATAGTAGACTCAAGAAATCAGGCTATGTAGTTTAACAAAGAGAAGGTTATGGGGTATCCTTACAATGTCTAAGTACCTATACAGAAAAATATTTAATAATGTACTCTTCAATATAACAAAGAAGATATAACATGACTCAATGTCTGGAAGTTGAAACTAGGCAAATTTAGACTGTAAATAAGGTGAAGACTTTTAGCAATGAGAGTAATTAACTATTTGGGACCAACTTACCAAGGTTTATGGTGGAGTGTCCATCACTGAGAATTGTTAAATCAAGATTGGATATTTTTCTAAAAAAATATATGATCAAGGAATTATTTTGGGGAAAGTTCTGTGGATTGTGTTATAAAAGGAGTTAAACCAAACCAGATGACAATAATACCCTCTTCTCTCCTATGAATCTGTTAATACTGTTGATTATCTATAACTGATAATTCCAAAACATTCATGTGCCTCTGGACTTTTCAGTTTATTTTGACACATTTCAGTCAGGCTTTAGACTGTCTCATGTAGTGATTGATCTTCATGTACAATAGATAATAAAAAAATACCAGTACCCATTATGATGCATTTTTCAATTGCCATTGATATTACTGGCCATCAGGCACTATTGATAAAACAGGAGTCTTTAGTGGTCCCACATCTTAAGAGGGGGTGTATGATGGGGTATACTAATTACATACTGGGCCCAAAGGGGTTTAAAGTCGGTACAGGGTCCAGATGCTCCACTGCCTGAGGCCTGTTGTGCATGCTCCCATTGGAGAATCAGCACGTTAAAAGGAGCTCAGACACCCAGGAAAGGCATGGTGGACAGGCTTCCAAAGAGAAGAATCTTCCAAAGAGAAGAAGTCAGACAGATGGTAGAGCCTGAGAGGGGCCACAGAATATGTAAGGCCCCAAGCAGTGCCTTTTCGAACTACTGTCAACTTTGAGAACCATGTGGTCTTGCAGGGCCTTGCTCATTTGGACGTTTTTAATGACACTTTTTACTGTTTGGACTGTAAAAGCCATACCCCCAACTGAAGGAGCCCATAGAGAGGAAATAGCCTTTGTCAGCAAACTTGAACTCTGCATGGGGAGGAATCTGCAGCTGGCACTTCGGAATGGGCCCTGGACTGGGTTCTTGTGGAAAGGCAAGGCCTGGGTCCCCCTACCATGCCCCACTTAAGGGAAAGGTCCAGATGCAGAGGGGAAGTGCCAAGCACTGTATGCCAGTCCCAGTGGTCAGAATCAGGCACTGTTACTACTCCTTTCCCCCTTGGACTGACAGTGAAACATGGGGTTTGAGATCAAGTGAATCAACCATAGGCCAGCTAGCTCTTGGAGGAAGACTTGGAGCATGATTATACTATTATCTTTCCTAGCTCTCACTTAGCATTCCCCATCTTAGGTAGTAACCTGTACTATGGTATCATATCCTGTTATTTTTTTATATGTATGCATGCAGCTAGTGAGGCAGACCATATAAACTATGACTTGAAGTTTTATCATTATGTTAGAGACATCTAACTTTATACCTTCTTTTTGATTGTTTCTCAGCTAATAAACTGCCTAGATAATAATTTTGATTGAATAAGAGACAACTAGATAAGTGAAAACCTAGAGAAGATTGAAGTGTTTATGAGTGGAAACACTGAGAATCATTTGAAGGGGAAGCACTGAGAAGTTTGTTTGTGGTTTGTACATTCTTTTTATTTTGCTAGTAAGGACATTAGTGATACATTCCATAACATGTGGGAGGGTGTTACTCACATCTTTCATAGAATAGGTTCATATCTGAGGTCACTGGGCTGAGAGAGGCTATTATATCATCACTAACTTATCTGGAAAAATCTTATGTATAGGTCTCAAATGCCCCAGTCTTTAAAATAAGTTCTCTTTAAAGTATCTCTAGTGTGTTTTCTTTTGTTTATTAAAAAAAAATGACTTTGCTTCTATAATATTATTAGATCAATTTAAACACAAATTCAGTGTAGAAAAAATTTACTTGCATCTACTGCAGGGTTGGGCAAAATACGGCCCGGGGGCCAGAACTGGTCAACGAAGCCACTGGATGCAGCCCACGGACCACCTCTGCAGGACCCTCAGACACACAGCTGCCGTGGGTTTAAAGCGCAGTCCAGAGGCTCTTTGTTCTGGAGGGAGGGAGATGCTTTGTGTGATCTCCCTGCCCCCAGCCCAATCCTCAGCTCCTATTGGCTCGAAACAACCGGCCAATAGGAATTGACCCCAGCCAGTCTCTCAGCTCCTATTGGCTGGACACAACCTGCCTATAGGTGCTGAAAGATGGCCTGGGAGGTGAGGGCCGCACAAACCTCTTCCTACTCCTGGAGCTGAGAGCTACATGAATGGAATCTGGGGTTGCAGCAGGCAGAGAACCTATTTGGGGGTGATGGCCAGGAGATGCTTAGGTAAGCTCCTCCTAGCTAAAGCCTACCTCTGACACCCCGGCCTCTCCTGCACCCCAACTCTCCCCCGCAGGTCATCATCCAAACCCTCTGCACTCCCCTGCCCGAGTTCACAACTCCATCCCAGGTTCACAACTCCATCCCGGCCTCTCCTACACCCCTCCCCCAGGCCAGAATCTTCTCCTGCACCCAAACACTCTCCCAGACTCTGCACCCAAATCCCCATACCTAGGTCACAACCCCCTCCTTCATCCAAACTCTCTCTCAGACCTCCACCGTGGCAATACAGCAAGGACACATGGACTTGGCAAAGAAGTTTCTTAAAAAAAATCACCCACACATACTTGACTCTTTAAAAGCCCAAGAAAGTTGTAGATTTATTTAAAACAGCAAACTCCTGAAGGCAATCACCTTCTGCTTGACCTTGCCTTCTTTCACAAACTCTTAGGTTTTGTCCACATTCTTCTCTACTATGGCAAGATCTTTCTAAAAAATGGATGATCTAATTCACAATGATGGTTACAATAATACATCATGTTCATAAAATCAATGGAATTCATAGTTTGATACAGTCATAGTTCCCGAACTGTCTTATCTATTTATTAAGAGGATTTATTATCTAGGCCTACATCTTTGCTGTTTTCTGTAACTGATGTAAGTAATTGCTATCTTACTGTCCAAAATATGACTTATCTATTTGATTCTTTGTGAAATTCCCTATTCTATATTATTTCTAGGTCCAGATACAGGGTACTTAAAAAACAGAACTGATAGGAACTTCAGTTAGTTTTGTAGCAACTGCATTAGTAAAAACAAGAATGCTTGGTAGGTGTGAAATTGATGTGGCCAGTATATTTTCCCTGATAACAAAAGAGTTTCAATTTGTAGACACCTGTGCAAAGCCTATGTTTTGATGCTTGAACAATTGAATTTATTAAGGGGTTTAAGCTTTTGTAATACTTTTAGCCACTATTTTCAATAGTTTATTTTTGTAGGTATCAGATTTTGAGAGCTAGCATGAATCAGTACTCTTTTCACAGAATCAGGAGTGTCGAGAATCAAGTTAAATATATGGGAGATGACTATTAAAACAGCACCAAGCTACTATTGATAAAAGGCCAAAAATTTCAAAATATTTGAATCTGTGTGATGGGGTATACCAACCTCACAATGGACAGTGACTGGTAAGGAGCTGTCCTGAACTTATCCTGTCCTGCCTCCCACTCCTATAAGTCATGTAATGGAAGGAGGAGGAATTAAAATGGAAGCAGAACAGCTCATTTGTAAGCAGATCAAAGGAGAGACTAGATCTTCAACTTGCAGCTCCTGACAGCAACTGCCTTAAGGTCTTTCCCTATGGGAAGAGAAGCCCAAATCTGACCTGCACTAAGAGGCATTCTCTGTACCTGGGGGTGCAGCTTAAATCCACTGGGAAACTGGAATAATTGCAGAACATGGTTGTAAACACATTAAACCAAAGCTCTAACTAACACTGCCCAACTACACTACCTACCTATGAACTTTCCAGGTGGAGCTTACAGTGCTGGTATTGATCTATAAATCTTTAGATGGTTTATCTACCTTCTTGAGAGACTGCCTTTCTTCTAGTGTCATATTGCTGCAGCTGAGAACAGAGGGACTCAAACTGAAAACAGGGGGCTGCTGGCATCATTCTTTGTCAGAAAGCCTTTCTCTTGTAATATGCTGTACCGGTGTGCCCCCACTTGGGTCCCCTGTCTGAAATAGCCTGAATGTCTTCACATCGAGGGTATACTGGAAGTCTTCGCTTCTTAAGGGGCCTTAAGGATGGGAAAGGTTGTTTGTAGGGTGATGTTTAATGGAAGGTGGGATATTTTGCTGGACTTTGAGGTTTATTTAATTTTTGATGTATTTAGTGGGTTTGTTGCTGTTGCTTCTTTGGTTTATACTAGTGGTGTTTTTAACTAATTATCAAAGATGCAGCAAAAGGAAGGTAGGCATTTCTTGTGGTCTTACATATGTAAGAAATAGCTAATTTATCGGCGTGGTGGGGAAGAGATTCCCTTGTATCCTCTTCAGCCCAATCCACCCTTCTTTCATAGTACAGAATGGAATTTTATCCTAAAATACTGTAACGTATAATTGTCTTACTTGAATTAGTATCTTTTAAAAATGCTTAATTAGGTTGTGTGATTTGAATAGTTTCTGTCCTTCAGGCTGATTTCTAGTTTATATTAGGGTTGATTAATCGCAGCTAGCTCACGTATTCACTCAAAAATTAATCACAATTTTAATCATACTTTTAAAATATAGAATACTAATTAAAATGTATTAAGTAAATGTTTTTCTACATTTTAAAATATGTGATTTCGATTTACAATACAGACTACAAAGTGTATAGTGCTCATTTTATATTATTTTGATCACAAATATTTGCACTGTAACTGTTAAAAAAATATTTTTTTCAATTCACCTCATACTAATAATGTAGTTCAATCTCTTTAGCATGAAAGTGAAACTTACAAATGTAGATTTTTTTTTTGTTACATAACTGCTCTCAAAAACAAAATAATTCAAGAGTTTAGAACCTACAAGTCCATTTAGTCCTACTTCTTGTTCAGCCAACCACCAAGAAAAAGATGTTTCTTTCCATTTAGAGGAGATAATGCTTCCTACTTTTTATTTGCATTGACACCTGAAAATGAGAATAGGTGTTCTCAGGGCACTGTTGTAGTTGGCATTGCTAGGTATCTATGCACCAGGTATGCTAAACATTTGTATTCCCTTTTATGCTTTGGCCACCATTCCAGAGGTCATGCTTCCATGGCAGAGACGCTCATTAAAAAATAATGTATTAATTAAATTTGTGACGGAACTTCTTGAGAAAGAATTGTATGTCTCCTGCTCTGTTATGCCTGCATTTTGCCATATATTTTGTATTATGGTAGTCTCAGATGATGATCCAGCATGTGTTCTATTTAAGACCACTTTCACTGTAGGCTTGGCAGAATGTATAGAAGGTACATTGTGAGATTTTAAGAGAGCTACAGCACTTGACCCAAAGTTTAAGGATCTGAAGTGCCTTCTAAAACATGTGAGGGATGAGGTGAAGAGCATGCTTTCAGAAGTCCTATGTGGAGACTTCAAACCCCGAATCTCTAAAAAAGAAAATCACCCTTTTGTTGATGGCATCTGGCTCAGATGATGAAAATGAATGTGTATCAATCCTCACTGATTTGTATCATTATCAAGCAGAAGCCATCATCAGCATGGAAGCAAGTCCCCTGAAATGGTGGGTGAAGTATGAAGGGACAGGTGAATCTTCAGTGCATCTGGCACATAAAATATCTTGTGATATTAGCTACAATAGTGCCATGTGAAAGCTTGTTCTCATATGACACTGTAAACAAGAAGCTAGTAGCATTACCTCCTGCAAAATGAAACCAAACTTGTGTGTGTGTGTCAGTGATTGGCTGAACAAGAAGTAGGACTGAGTGGACCTGTTAGTTCCAAAGTTCTCCATTGTTTTATTTTTGAATGCAGTTATTTTTGTACATAATTCTACATTTGTAAATTCAACTTTCATAATAAGGAGATTGCACTGCAGTACAAGTAAAAAATACCATGTATTTTGTTTCTTTTTTATTACACAAATATTTGTAATGAAAATAGTGAGCACTGTGCGCTTTGTATTCTATGTTGTAATTGAAATCAATATATTTTAAAATGTAGAAAACATCCAAAAGTATTTAAATAAATATCATTCTATTATTGCTTAACAGAGACATTAATCATATTTAATTAGCCATTAATTAATTTTGTAAGCTCTTGACAGCTTTAAATAACCGTACTTGTCCATTTTCATACATTGGTTTGAGATCATTGGGACCATATAAATGCTAAGTATTATTTTTATTATTCATAATTATGCAAGACCAAACATATATATGCTTTTTGTAATGTGTGTCACATGCAGATTATCATGTCCTAAATCTTGATTTCACTGAAAATAATTGATTTTGTTTTTATTTTCTACTAAATACAGTATTTAAATTAAATACATACATGATTTAATAATCCCAGCTAAAAGATCTAAGTAAAACCAGCAAAATAAATGTCAGATCACAAAACCTTTAGGCCAGACTCATAAATTATTTTAAAGGCTAATCAGTAAAACTCCAGACAGAAACATCTATTGTTAAGGATTGGTTATAATTTATGACTTTGAACTGGAAGATTTGTGTTGCCTGGCAGTGTTGCAAGTGATACAATCTAACATTTACTGAATACAATTCAAATTCTGGTGTGTTGGTGGAGGATAGGGAGATTGGGGAAGGGAGAAGTGCTCTGAACAATTTATGTGCATTGTTCCTCTCTTTTTCCCCTGTCTCATTTTCAATTACTTTCCAGCATGCTTATGCTGAACTCATGGGAAGGAAGTATAAGCACTGTAAAATCTATTTTTATATGTGTTTTCTAGAGTTTTGTACTGTACAGTGCCACTCCTGACAGGATTAAAACACATTACAAAGGAGTGAGTGACCTTTCTTTTGGTAGCAATGTTTGTCTGTGTGCTTTAAAGTTTGACCACATACAGGGGGAAAGTTCCTTCTCAGAGTGCTTTATAGATTGGATTGTTTAAATCAGCTATTCAAATTACCAATTTTAATCCTGGTTTTAAAAGTAAGTGTGACGGGACCCCGAGACCCCGCACTGACCCGGGCGGGGCGAATGCCCTATGGGCACGGCCGGAGAGCACTTACCGGCCGTGCGCCGGTTGCTCCCAGGCCGCGGCACAGGGAGAGAGTGCCGTGGCGGCTGCCGAAAGAGGGGAGGGTGGAACGCCCAGCGGGCCGGCGCCTGGGGCAGGCCATGTGCTGGCTACTTCCAGGCCGTGGCATGGTGGGGAAGTGCCGCAGCGGCCGCCGGAAGGGGGAGGGGCGGAACGCCCAGCTGGCCGGCATAGAGGGTGGGCCATGCGCCGGCTGCTCCCAGGCCATGGCATGAAGGGGGAGTGCCACGGCGGCCGCCGGAAGGGGGAGGGGCGGAACGCCCAGCTGACTGGCGTTGAGAGCAGGACGTATGCCAATGTTCAGGGCGCGGTCGCAAGCAGGAACTTTAAAACCCGCCAGGTCGCAGAGAGAAGGGGGAGATCAGCAGAAGTGAGTGGACTCCCCAGAGGGGAGGTAGAAACCCCGAGCCATCGGCCCCGGGGAGGCCGGAACAACCCGGTAAGAGGAGGAAGGAAGTGGCCCAGGTCTGGACGGTGAACCAAGCCCATGGGCTGGCAAGTTTAGGGGCATGACCCCATCAGCCGGACTAGGTCTGCCATGCAGTCCAAGTCCTTAGGGCCCTGGGGTGGGGCCCGCGAGTGAGGGTGGGCCCGGGACCCCCTTCCTCCTCCGTCTCTAGAGGAGACCAAATCTCAATGCGTGGACTCATAACTAAAAGGTGCGGCCGGGAAGCAGCCGACCCATTGGATTTCAGAGGGCCAGATGTCCCAGGACGAGACAAGGGGAGGGGCGGACTGAAGACAGTGGGTCCATGACCCACCCCTCTGCCTGGGAGCGTGGTCCCAGTAAGCAAGAAACTTTGATTAAATGTTCAGTTTTAATCATGTTTTGTATTTGTCCTTTTAAAATATTTTCCCAAAGAAGAAATAATTATTGAGGAATCAATAAAACACATTTTCCACCTAAATACAGTGGCACTTTTACCTAATATTACTTGTGGTATTTTTAGCTAATAAGAAAGATACAATATATTTATATGCATTTGTAACCCTTCTGCCAGGTAGGCCTGGCAGCAACCAGGGCCGGGTTCAATATCTTGGGGTCCATCTCACACAGAACCGGCTCGAGCCCCCAGCCAGTAATCTGGGAAATTCACACACCCCTGGGTGCCTCTGAGAGGCAATGCTTCCCCACTGGCAAACACAGAGTCTGAGTGTAGGAAAGAAACATTTAATGAAACAGAGAGAGAAGTCATATGGCATTAACTTAGGAAAATACCACAAACAGAGTTCATAACCCAAACATGAGCTAAGCCCCCCACCCCCCAGCCAAGAATCTCCTGAAGTCCCAAAGTCCGACACCCCAAAAGTCTCTGTCCCTGGTCAGTGCCACCCAGAGTCCAAAAGTTCACCCGCAGGGTTTCACCTCCCAACCTGGGTAGAAATCGGGGTAGAGGGATAGATAGAGGACACCTTACAAGTCACACTGCCATGCTCCACCAGCTGTCTCATTCCACGCCACCAGAAGCTCCGCTGGTTGCCTGCTGCCACTCTTCGCCTGCCGCCGCTCCGCACCATGCCACTGGTCACTGCTCCTCGCTGGCTGCAATGGATCTGGTTCCCAGCCAAACCAGTGATTTCAGCTCTTAGTGATTTCAACTCTTTAGCCACCACCTGAATTGGCAAAGGATTCCAGCTTCCATTGGACTAGCAAAAAGATTCCTCATGAAGTCTGCTTTAGGTCTGTCCTTAAAACAAAGGGGCTACATCTACACTAGCATGATTTTGCGCAAGAACTCTTTTGTGGAAGAGTTCTTGTGCAAAAACTCTTCCAAAAGAGAGCGTCTACACTGGCATGTGTTTTTGCGCAAGAGATGTGCTTTTGCGCAAGAGCATCCATGCCAGTGTAGATGCTCTCTTGCACAAGAAAGCTCTGATGGCCATTTTACCCATAGGGCTTTCTTGCGCAAGAAATTCATGTTGCCTGTCTACATTGGCCTCTTGCACAAGAACAGTTGCACAAGAGGGCTTATTCCTGAGTGGGAGCATCAGAGATCTTGCACAAGAAGCACTGATTTCATACATTAGAACATCAGTGTTCCTGTGCGAGAACTTACGGCCAGTGTAGACAGGCAGCAAGATCGCACCGATGTAGACACAGCCGGGGGAAAGGGGTAGGTTGGGCCAGTCTTACAGCTCACACCTGGCAGGTGTGAATCAGGCTGACTCAAGCCCTTTAACTCTTCCCCCCAGCTCAGTTCTCTCAACTGTGGAAGGGGGAGGCTTGTTCCTCGGAGACTTCTTACAATGATGGTGGTGTCTCACCTGCAAGCAATGGTGGCATGTTTAACAGTTCCCAGATTTAGGGGTAGCCTGATTTGTGACCCCCCACAACAGCCCCAAATTATTTACAATACACCACATTCCATTCCAACACTGATCCTCCATCAGCCCTGGCTGAATTGGATTTACATAGCCACACCTGTATTCCCTCCCCATCCTAGCATGAGCTGTATTTATCAACATATCAACAGTTAACAGTTAATTATCTTGCACAGCTAAACAATTGTAGTGGACACACCCAACCCAGGGCAGCTCTCTCCTTTTAGCTGGCTGATAGTAAGCAGCAGTTCTTCAGCCCCTGCTTACACATTTATTTAAGCAGTTCTGTAGCTTAGCTTACATTTATTCATATTCTTAATTTTTACTTTTTACGTTATTCTAGCCAATGGTGAATGTTGCATTTCTTACTAAGGGCATGTCTACACTACAGAGAAGATTGACCCTCTGGAGTTTAATCTTCTAGCGTTCGATTTAGCGGATCTACAAGAGACCTCCAAATCGAATGCTGAGAACAGCCCTCATTGGAGTCTATAATTGCCTGGATCACTTCTAGAGCCCTTTTTCAATATTGGCGTCACTTTAGCTATCTTCCAATCATTAGATACAGAAGCTGATTTAAAGGATAGGTTACAAACCACAGTTAATAGTTCTGCAATTTCACATTTGGATTCTTTCAGAACTCTTGGGTGAATGCCATCTGGTCCTGGTGACTTGTTACTGTTAAGTGTTTATCAATTTGTTCCAAAACCTCCTCTAATGACACCTCAACCTGGGACAATTCCTCAGATTTGTCAAGCAAAAAGAATGGCTCAGGTTTGGGAATCTCCCTAACATTCTCAGCCACGAAGACCAAAGCAAAGAATTCATTTAGTTTCTCTGCAATGGTTTTATCATCTTTAGTGTCTCAATCATCCAGGAGTCCCACTCGTTGTTTAGCAGGCTTCTGTCTTCTGATGTACTTAAAAACATTTTGCTATTACTTTTTGAGTTTTTGGCTAGCTGTTCTTCCAACTCCTTTTTGGCTTTTCTTATTATATTTTTACACTTAATTTGATGAAATTCATGCTCCTTTCTATTTTCCTCGCTAGGATTTAACTTCCACTTTTTAAATTATGCCTTTTTATCTCTTATTGATTCTTTTACTTGGTTGTTAAGCCACGGTGACACTTACTGTGGTTCTCTTACTGTGTTTTTTAATTTGGTTCTCTTACTGTGTTTTTTAATTTGGGGTATACATTTAAGTTGGGCCTCTATTATGGTGTTTTTGAAAAGTTTCCATGCAGCTTGCAGGGATTTTGATTTTGTCACTTTACCTTTTAATTTCTGTTTAACTAGCCTCTTCATTTTTGTGTAGTTCCCCTTTCTGAAATTAAATGCCACAGTGTCGGGCTGCAGAGGTGTTTTTCCCACCACAGAGATGTTACATTTTATTACTTTATAGTCACTATTTCCAAGCAGTCCAGTTATAATTATCTCTTGGACCATGTCCTGCGCTCCACTTAGGACTAAATCAATAATTGTTCTCACTTTGTTGGTCACAGAAGCAGTCATTTAAGGTATCAAGAAATTGTATCTCTGCAACCCGTCCTGAGGTGACATGTACTCCTGGGAGTAGTTTAAATCCCTCACTATTATTGAGGCTTTTATTTTGATAGACTCTCTAATCTCCCTTAGCATTTCATAGTCACTATCGCTATCTTGGTCAGGTGGTCGATAACATATCCCTACTGCTATATTCTTACTGTTAGAGCATGGAATTACTATCCACAGAGATTCTATGGATTCCGTGGAACATTTTGGTTCATTTGATTCTACATTTTCTTTCATGTATAGTGCCACTCCCCGATCAGCATGACTTGTTCTGTCCTTCATCTGTCCTTTCACTTTCTGCTCTAAAAAGTGAAATTACAACTCACTTTGTATGTTGTATGATGGCTGGCTGCTATGTAACAAAACTACTAAATGATGTTGAAAGCATAAAAAAGAGGTACATTTGCTCTGTGATGTTCCGCCATGCCGGTGCAGTCATACAATAATGGTCTTCCATCAAAACCACTTATGGTTTTCCCATTTAATCCAGCCTAAATGTTGCATATTTGATCTTTGAAATCCACACAAGATACATACAACTGACCCTGCAAGATCTTTAGGTCATCAAATCTTAGTAAAGTAAACAGGAATTGAAAATACTCAGCTCCTCAATGTGAGGCCTGTTAATATCAGTGGAAGATGAGAGAGCTCAGTGCTTTTTAGAAATCTCTTCATAGAGTATCATGCACGATGGTGAGGGAACAAAACTCATTACTTGCCAGTTTTTAATTCAAAGAACAAAAACATTCCAAACATGATTTCTCTAGAATTTCATTTAAAAGTAATAGATATCAGAAAAACAATAGAACACGATCTCAAGGCACAGGCGGATATATAGTTAGTCCTAATTCTGCAAAAGTGCAAACTTTGAAAAAAGGTTGTGTTTTAATAATTTGAGAATTTTGAGGTTTGTGGAGGGAGCTGAGAAGGGGAAACACCTGGAGTTATTTCCCTAATTTCTTTCAGAGATTCTGGATTTACAAGAGGATTATGCCTTTGTAAATGGGCATAAAAGTCCCTTGCCTGTAGGTGTGCCTCTGCAGATAAACCAAGAACCCGTATTGTCAATTTCCTGAAATGTATTGCTAACAAGATTGTTATGTAGAAAACTGGGGAGAAGAGATAACTCTGATGAGGTGCTTTGAATGTTAAAATTATGATTTTTCAGGCTCTCAGTAGATATGTTGAGTGCAGCTTTGCCTTTAATAATGAAAGAAGCATAACAAGAAAGCCCTATATTCTATATGGAGTTTTCAGCCATGTCTCATATAAATCAGAGAGGAGACAATAATTGGTAAAAGCCTCAAAAGGTAGAGGGCTCCAACAAGATTAGCTGCCTCCTCTCTCTCTATGCTTGTGTTTTTAAAAGATTGACATTTGTGATCTCTAATGAACTCCTAACAAATTTAACTATCCTGAACTAATGGCCCATGGATTAAATTTCACTCCTTATTTCCATTTTGCTGTTGGGTTCCTAGAATTCTAAATGTCTAATGTACTCTCATTTGTAAACCCATGGGAGAAAGTACTGCAATTTACCTTTGCAAAGAGAGAGCACAGAAGATCCTCATCTGTCCAAGATTGCATCCTGTTCTTTTCTAGCTCTCTTTAGGGATAATCCATTAAGTGCCATAATCCAATTCATGTCTTTTTTCCCTATGAGCACTCCTCTGTAGCTAAAATGCACTGTATAAATTAAACGAGGGTCGCTATCTAAGGAGGAGGACTTATTCTTGATCTTCAGCTGCTTTATCATTGTCAGGAAGCCCAGCTCCCTCAATGTAAAATCCAGCTCAGATTATGCAGGAACTACCCAGTAGTAGCTAGACTGGGTACTAACTGAATCTAGGAGTAAGGCTTTTTAATGAACAGAATGGATTCCTAGCATTTGATATTGTTGTACCAATAAAAGCAAGCAGGATCTTATGAGGGGGATAAGGCAA
>CM057845.1:70033139-70048535 GCA_030068395.1 Apalone spinifera
CACCAAATGAAATTAATGGGCAGCAGGTTTAAAACTAATAAGCGAAAGTTCTTTACACAGCACATAGTCAACCTGTGGAACTCCTTGCCATAGGAGGTTGTGAAGGCTAGAACTATAACAGAGTTTAAAGAGAAGTTAGATAAATTCATGGAGGTTGGGTCCATGGAATGCTATTAGGCAGAGGGTAGGAATTGTGTCCCTGGCCTCTGTTTGTGGAAGGCTGGAGATGGATGGCACAAGACAAATAGCTTGGTCATTGTCTTCGGTCCATCCCCTCCGGGGTACCTGGTGCTGGCCGCTGTTGGCAGACAGGCTACTGGGTTAGATGGACCTTTGGTCTGACCCAGTACAGCCATTCTTATGTTCTAAGCTCAGGGCTCAGGGTCGGGGTCTCACTGGACCAACTTGATTTTCATGCAAACCTGCTCCTGGGTCTGCATGGTGGCCAGGCTGGCAGCCATGCAGCTGTAGACGGCCGCGTTCCTGTGCCTAGTGTGGAGATCGTGGACGTTGGAGGCCTCCCCCAAACACCGATGAGGTCCACGACCTCCGCACTAGACCAGGCGGGCGCCAGCCTCTTGCGGCCCTGGGCAGGCTCCTGGGAGCTGCCAGCCTGGTCCTGGGAAGAGGCGGAGGGCTGGGTGGCAGTGGGTGGCTGGCTCATGCCGTGCCAGGTGCAAGGTCTGCTGGCTGGGTGCTGGCAGGCTTGCAACTGGCACAAGCACTGTAGCCAGACCGTGCCCCTTTAAGGTCTTCGGGGCCAGGAGGAGGGCAGAAGAGTTTCCCTGGTTTGGCCCAGAGTGGCCACCAGGGCAAGCTGGGAAGGGCTAGCCTCCAACTAGTTCAAATTAAGTGGCTACACTGCCCTTAATTCGAACTACTTAATTCGAACTAGGCGTTAGTCCTCATAGAATGAGGTTTACCTATTTTGAATTAAGCACTCCGTTAGTTCGAATTAAGTTCAAACTAGCGGTTTGTATATGCAGCCCCTATTAAAGTTAATTCGAACTATCAGCTGTTAGTTCGAATTAACTTTGTAGTGTAGACATACCCTGTGAGACTAACAATTTTATTAGGTCATGAGCTTTCATGGCTAAAACCTACTTCATCAGATGTGTTGAAGTGGAAATTACAGAATTCGGGGTATATATAAAAGAGCACAAAGGGATTGCTGACATGGTGGTTGACGAAAACTGACTCTTTAGTCAAAGACTCTTGTCTCAGAAGCCTTTCTTCCAAATTTCGTGTTCATATCCCCATAGCATCTGGACCAGAGAGCCCAACCATTTTGAGCAGTCTGAGACTGCAGCAGGTAGGAGCCTACCTTGGGGTCTTGCAGGGGTGCTGGCCGGGAGTCACCTAGGTAAGCACCTCCCGGCCAGAGTCTGCCTCTGGCATGCCAGCTTCCCTTCCCCAGGCCACCACCAAAACTCTCTGCATCCTCACCCTCAGATCACAGCTCCCTCCCAGACCCTGTATCCTCTCTAACACCTTTCCCCCAGCCAAAATCTTCTCATGCATCCATATCCCCTCCTGGGTCACACCTTCAAAGCCCTATCCCAGATCACAATCTCCTTTACCCAAACTCCCTCTCAAACCCCAAAACCCTTTCCTTCACTCCAATTTCTTATTATGAGCTCCCTTCTGCGCCTAGCTTTCATTCCAGACCCTGCACCTTTTTCATGGAAAAACCTTTGACTTCTTACCAAAATCTTGGAGTGGCTCCCCATCCAGTGATAGACCCTTCAAACTGCACCACTCAGTACATCATATCTTTATATGGGGGATAGATGGGTACATCAAGGAGAGGATACACAATAGAGCAGAAGCTGCAAGAGTAGCAAGAAAGAGCTGAAATTGACCTTATTCATTGCCTGCAACTATAACTATGAGAGATTTTTCGGATGGACTGAGTGAATGGGCACAGGTGCAACGGTCACTTCATTTGATCAGTAGGAATTACCAGTGCTGACACCATTTTGTGGTAGCAGAGATCATTTAGGCACATATGACAAGATTATAGGAAAGAAGAAATAACCTTACCCATAAGCTTCTCTTTTTAGTAACGTTACAAACAACAACCCAACATTCTCCCACCAAGTTCTCGGTCCTCTCTGGATCTGGAGAATCAATAACTTTTACAGTTTTGAATTAAGTCTACATTATTCACTCTAAATGGATTTTCTAACTTCAATAAGATCATTTACTTATATGAGAAAATACTACAGGATCAGTTCTTTATGGTAGTAAAGATGTAACTAGCAACGGCTATTCATTACAATTTCCTCTAAATCCCATTCACTTTTTGAAAGATCTCATTTGCGAAATACAAACAAAAGCAAGAAAAATATATGAATGTCATCCCATTACACTGTTTCTCCACCCCGTCCTTTCTCCTGTTCTCCATTGTGAGTACTTTTTTTAACTTTAATTTTACATTTTCTGATGTTTTGCCAGCACATATGTTCCCAGGGCAGTATGATGGTTGCAGTTAGGTGATAAAAGACAATAGACTGAAAAGCACTCTCCATAAAAGGGAAAGAATAATAAGTATGCTGTGGTAAGTCAGTGACAACTTAATAAATAGAAACATATTTTTAATATTACAACCTTATTATAAAAGAAACTAAATTGAATTCTGCCCTGCAGCATTAATGAGATCAACAGCATTGCAGAAATCCCTCCCGAATGTTGTGTTTTTCTTGTAATGTTAATGGTAAACAAAAATGTCCCACCTCTACATAATTCATCACCTGTGCCACTGTCTTTCATTGATTCATTATTGTAGTATTAATAATCAACTTGGGTCTGGTGTTAATTTAGAAATCAGATCTGTATAAATCCTCCAAAAATGTTTTTAAAGAACACGCAACACTCTAATGAGCTGGAGTATTAAATTCCAAAGACTGCTTTGTTCATCTGCCCAATAAGCTCCATTTGCTTTGCCATTGCCAGCTTGCCTTACACATTTCTTATGTGTGTGCTAGGCAATTTCCCGTGACATAGTCCAGGCCTTTCTTCTTTTAGGAGTGCCATGGGCATCCCTGATTCGTGATATTGTGCTAATCTTTAGTTGAAAAGGGAGGCTGGCATTTGTTCACTATCTCATCCTATGTGCCATTAAGACCTGCACTGAAATCAGTTGACTCATTCATTTTGACATTATCTGTAAACTGGTGTTATCCACAAGAGACTTCTTTTTTTCTTTAGAAAATAGCTTACTAGTGGTGCTATTTCACCTGCAGTAGCAATGGTGGAAACTTTAATGTAAACAAAATACCATTAGCCCCCAGAAGATAATGGCTTGGTTAAACTGTGATTGTCTGATCAACACAGTAGCATTCACATCATTCTTTCCAACATTGGAGCTTTCCCAGTGGTAAGCAAGCACAGCCTCGGGTGTAATTAAAGGCCTCTTTCTGTGAACTGTTTGGATTTCATTTTTGCAAGGGTACTTAGTCTTTAATTGAGGGAATTTTGGAAACAGTGGGCTTTGCAGTGAGGTAGGACTGGGCACAGGAGGAAAATGGACTGGGAGAGTAGACAGTCATGTGCAGGATAAATACCAAAATAGATGCAAAAATAATTATTAATAAAGTTATAATAGCTTATCATTTTAGGGTATAACAACCTGCCTTTACCATATAGAATTTTGGGAAATATTTAGGAAATTGTATGATGCTTAGAGAATAATAGCAGCATGCATATGGTTTTGTTTGCTTAATTTATTAAATGTTCATGTTAATTAAACTCTAGGAAATCTCTGCTTTCTCTGAATGAGTGACAGACATGAAGAAGATTCATGGAGAATACTCCCTACTTGGCCATAAATCTGTACTTGTCACTACCAGCTCCAGTTGTCCAGAATCTGAAATACAGCAATGCTGCTGGCAAACCAGGTGCCTGCTTATGCCAAGATACCTGTGTATCACTTAAACACTGACAAACACATACCGGAATCAGTCTGGATTGCCTATGTGTAAGTATTGGTAACATACTTAATAGAGTTATAAAAATATGTTTAATGTTTAGGCTTTATTAAATGCTTGTAAATTGCTTCATGCATTTAATCACACTTAGATCATCTTTATCCTATATTATAAGATAACTAGGGGGTGGTGCCCCCTGCTCACTACACTTGCCAACACCTCTCTCTGGGGGTAGGCAGCCCCAACTCTTCCCCCAGCAGCCGGGGAGGGCCAGGCTGAGGCGTGGCAGGTCCCAGCCAGCCCCAGCTCTCTCCCACCAGTCACCAGGGAGCCAGGCTACCAGTGGGCCTGGCCAGGCTGAAGCCGTCACTGGCCTGGCTCTCTCCCTCCGGCTGCCGTGGGGTTGGGCTGGTTGGAGGCTGTGACTGTCCCCCACCCCCGCAAGGGGAGAGAGTGTGCGGCTCTGGGCCCACCCCCCTGTGAGGGTGGAAGGCCACGCAGCTGGTGGCTCCGACCCTCCCACGAGGGGGAAAGGCTGCATGGCTTCAGTCCTGGTCCTCCATCCCCCGCGACTAAGGGCAGGGCAGCTGAGGGTGGAGAGAGGGGATGAGGGCAGAGGGAGGGGCTGTGGGACACAAGAGTGATGTGATTACATCACTCTGTCATCCCATAGGAAACTTTTTTTATACAGAGAGAGACATATAAGCATTTCTATTATATGCCTCTGTAACTGTGTAAATTGCCAATAGGAGGGCGACATTATCTAGTGTGTAATATCGGTCTCCAAGAGAAGATGTTATGTCCTACCTGAAAAAGAAGGCCCATCAACACCAGAAGAACCAGTGTGGAACATCAGAAGACAAAAGACTTTGTTGCTTTCTCTCCTCTTCCCAAAGAGGAGGAGATGTTCAAGAACATTCCTTCCACCAGCTAAATTTTAATTCAGGCCGGGGGGGGAGTAAAAAGCTATGACATGAAGAAACTTAACCTGGCTTAGCCGTAAGAGAAATACAAAGTTGCTTAGCTATTATAGAAGTTTCTGTTATCTTTTGAAACACTGTGGCACTCATAACAGTCCTTATGAAAAAAGGGAAACCAGAGCAGTGATATTGACTGAAATTAGTGAGAAAGGCTTCTGAGACAAGAGTCTTTGTCTAAAGAGCCAGTTTTAGTCAGCCACAATTTCAGCAACCCCTTTGTGCTCTGCACTGATGCTTCTAGTTTTGGGTTACATGCAATGCTAATGCAGTATGGTGAGTGCAAAACACATCTTATTGCCTTCTTAAGTAAAACATTGTCACTGAACAAAAGAACTGTGCTACCATTCAAGAAGAAATGTTATACCATTGTGTGATCATTGAGCAACTTAAGCCTTATCTGTAAAATGGAAAATTTAAGACTCTGATGGGCCACTCTTCACTAATATGGTTGCACTGTGCTAAAGGTAAACTTATTCCAGACTATTACATTGGAGCCTAGATCTATAGGAATAAGGAAATAATTCATATAAATAATTAGTATTGGTCAAATAGGCATTAAAGTTATAAAAATTGTATAGAATTTAGCTTTTACTGTATGCTTATAGGTTGCTGCATGCATGTATCTCCCTTCTAACCTCTTTTCCCCATATTATCTTACTATATATTTTAGAAATATGCGTGTGACTGTCTTTTTGCCCATTCGTCTGTGAGTCCGTTTGTTCAAGAAATCCTCCTAGACAGTAAGAGCTAGAGCCACCAAATTTGGTAGTCAGGTTTCTCTTTTCATAACTTGAAGTAATGAAGTTACTGTTGAAGTAATGAAGTGTTGAGAAATACTGCCTTTCAGCAATTTCACCTATTAATACGTTTAGATTGATTCCAAGTGTTAATTATTGAAATTTCCTCCATCCTGTGTATAATAAGCTATTACACATGTGAATAAAAATATGAGTTATTTACATGGCCACATACTACTGTGCTATCCAAAGGCCTCACAATTGATTTATTTATCCTTGGCACCCCTATAAGGTAAGGAAGTCCTATTATTTCTATTTTACAGTAAGGTCAGGATAAAGGGATGTTCATGGAATTTGATTGTTTCTCATAAAATGGAAATGGAGGGGTCTGGTAGGAGGGAGTTATATTGCAGAATGACCACAGGGGGGAAGCAAGGGGCCAAAGATGGGGACCAGAACAGCTATAACCCATTAGCCGCAGGGGGCAGGGATGGAGAAAGGCACAGCTATCTACTATATATTTCAGAGAGATTCTCTCATTGTCTGTGTGTCTGTCTGTCTCCCAGCTGGGGGCATGTACCCCTCCCCAAGCTGTGTCTGCTGTAGTGGCCATGGACAGGTGCTTCTCACCTGGCCCCAAGCTGCTGCAGTGAGAAAGAGCTGGGGTTGTCCTCTGTTCTGGAGACATCCTGCCTACTGAACCCCTCAGTCCCAGCCCCACTCCAGAATCATTAAATGAAGACAGACAACACTTATTTGAATTAAGGACCCAAGCAATGCTGGGTAAATCTGCTAGTGTACTATATATTTGAGAGTTTGTCTGTGTGTCTGTCAGTCTGTCTGTTTTCTTCAAGAACTCCTTTTAAATGTTAAGAACTAGAAACCACCAAATTCAATATACAGCTTCCTTTTATCATAACTTAAAGGGAGGAAAGGGTTTGGTTGTGCCAGGAAAATGGGATGTGCCTGGAATGAGATTGCTTCTTATGAAACCATACAGAAAAGAGACAGAATCACCAGGCAGGTGAAAAGGGCTGGCTGGGGGCACCTCCTCCCTTTCTGAGACTGCCTCAGCCCTGAGCCTCTCACCCCACTAGTGCCCTTTAGGGAGGGTGGGGAGCTGATGCTCTCTTCCCCTCCTGCCCCAATTCACATAGGAACATTGCTGGCTGTTCCACTTCATCAGGGAGTAAGGGGGAAGTGCACAGATTGCTTCATTCATCACTCTGGCTTGGGAGCACAGAGGGCAGATGAACCTGGACCTGTCCCAGTCGGGCAACATGCATGCACCCCTCCCCCAGCTGTGCCCGCTGGAGCTTCTCACTTGGCCCCAAGCTGCTGTAGTGAGAGAGGGCTGAGGTAGTCCTGTCTCCTCAAGGGAGCCTGTCTACTGAACTCATCCCCAGCCCCACCCCAGAGCAATGATTCAAATAAAACATGTACATTTTCATTTTAATTTCCAAAAAACAAAAATTAATCGAGTTAGAGACCCAAGCAATGCCAGGTAAATCGTATCATAAGGTAATATTTAAGTTTTTGTACTATATGCCTTTTGTAACTATAAGTCACCAGACAGGAAAGAGACATTTACTAGTGTGAAATACTGGTCTACAGCAGACATTGTCTACTGCCTGACAAAGAAGACCTATTGACCCTGGACAAACTATTGTGGAACATCAGATGACAAAAAATGTCAAATCCCCCCTTCTTCCCCACTCCGACAAAAAGGAGAGATTCAAGAAAATTCCTCCAATCCTCTTATTAAAAGGTTTAAAAATATTCTAAGTCTGATGTATGAGCCTGGTTTAACAAGACCACCAAAGTTGAGCCTAGAACTTCTTGTAATCCCTGTTTCATCACCTCACTCTTCAAGAAGAAAAACCAATTTTAAACCCACAAAAGAATTCTAGAATTATTTTTATTGAAACAGATTGTTTTTTGCATTCTAACGGCTTCTGTTTCACTATTTCTCAATTTGTTTTTAATTTTCATAAAATAGGCAATGAAAAAGCACAGAAAAGGAAATAACTTATAGCTTGTAGATAGCCCCAGATAACACACACTTCACGGGATTTCCAGTAGAGCTATGTAATTAGGCAATTTTGTAACTCACCAAAACTGCAAGAGCAGACAATTTGGATGTCTACACAGCAGGGCTTAACTTAAAATAAGCTACGCAAATTGAGCTACATCAATTCTGTAGCTTATTTTTAAATAGCTTACAGTAGAGTCCTGCTTATCTGCCCTTAGCTTATCTGACATTCCGCTTTATCCGTCATTGCTGGATTAAATCCTGGGGTTCGGCGAGAAATCCCCAGGCAGCCTAGAGTAGCACGAGTATGCGGCCCCTAAGGCCAGCTGCCCCTTGTTGCCATGCTGCATGCAGCCTCCCCAGCTGAAGAGATTCCAGCAGCAGCCCTTGAAAGCAAAACAAAAACCCCAAGCTGCCACCGGCCTCCTGCCATGTGACCCACCATGTGACCAGGCCCATTTCCCCAGCCCCAGCCGCTGACATCCCTTGAATTGCAGTGTGCAGCAGGCGATTGAGAGTCCAGCCCACAGGTCAGAGCCTCCTGCCGGCGCCACTTAGTCATGGAGCAGCTGGGGTCATCCCCATTCCCCCTTGCATCCGCCTCCCAGGGTCCCCATTCCTGCCTGGACCCTTCCCTCCCTACAGCCCCCAGGCGCGGTCTGGGAGAATGGCTCCTCTTGCTTCCCTGTAGCTCTGGGCGCTGCTTCTGCTGCTGCCACCCTTCTCGGCAGCCTCCAAAGTGCTGATGCCCTTCGCCCGGAGCACCCGAATCAAGTACAGGTAATGTTCTGCACTCCGTATTATCCGACATTTTCATTAATCCGACCACCTATCGGTCCCATTTAGGTCGGATAATCGGGACGCTACTGTATTTTGAAATTGGGAGCATCTACACAGCACTTATTTCGAAATAGAGCACTCTTCCTCCGACTTCCCTTACTCCTTGTACAATGAAGATTATAGGAGTTGGAGTAAGAAGTCCTCCATCTTGACAGAATTTTGACAACATTTTGAAATAATTGCCTGCAGTGTAGACATGGGACTAAGTTGCTGTGTAGACATGCCCTTTCAGACCACATAATATTACATAGATATAATGTGTTAATAAGGAGGATACAGTAATAAAAAAGGAGATATGAACAGGAAGAAGAGGGAAGAAGGGAGCATCAAAAGGAGGTGAAAAGAAGAGGGAAAATCGAGGCCTGGAATTCTTTGAGAGTCTTAACATATCTAGAAATGGGGTTGAAATGTCTTCAGACATAAATAACTGACCTCGCCACAATAAGCTATTCTTTCTTTGGCTTCTAACTCAGGTCTGAATGCCACTGCTCTATTCTGGGCATAAGCCTAGTCCTCCATTTTTGTAAAATCACATGCTCGGTGATCATTGTAGCCTTTAAGAACTAAACTCTTTATGACAAAGTTAAACACACCTTAGCAGGTAGAAATCCTTGGATATAATTTTCAGCAGAGGTTTGGCTGCTGAATTCCATTTTAACTCACATCTGCCTCTTTCAACAGCTGTCCTGTTTTCATTATTACAGCACCAACAGATATCAAAGCTTATAACCTTTTTTGTATAACCTCTGTAATATCAGATATATTTTGAATAGAATGTTTTGTTGTTGTATCAAACACAGCTGTAAATACATGGGACATTTTTAATACAACATAATATACTCTGCCATTGGGATTCTTTAAAGGGTTGTGGTAAATCTCATGGTTTCACACAGAACTCCAGGCTAAGTGAGATCCTTTTCATTAACAAAGTAGGCATGGATCTTGTGAGTTTATGAAGCATTTTTAAATTTGCCAGTGGTTCTGGGGCCTCTGGCAGACCTAGGGTATCTCAGCTAAATTGACCTGTTAGTATGTGCTGAGTTTGGCATTATAAAAGGAAAAGGCCCTTATCATTGGTTAATTGAGAATGATATCTAATCACTAGCCAGTTCTTCCAAATTATAGTTTTATTCCCAATTTGTACATCTTGCTTGTCCCAGGCTACATCTAGACTGAAGACTTCTTTCGGAGGAAGCTTTTCTGGAAGAGATCTTCCGGAAAAGCTTATTTCAAAAGAGAGCATTATTTTTCTCCATGAAACAAACTGAGGAGCTAAGGAGACCCGCAGGGGGAATTGGGAGCATTAATACATGTTCTGTTTCTAATCTACCTGAGTATAAAGATATTAACATGCTGGAACCAGTTTGACGTGTGTGACACGATAGAAGCATCATAGCAATTTCATAGTTAACTTCAAAGAAAATATGTATTATTTGGATAATGTTTTGGTTACACCTAACCTACCCAGAGGTGAAATCCTTTGTTAGTTAATTCCTTAAATGCTTAAAATTTTATAAGCTTCTTCTGCAGTGCTCATTTGCACATGCTTAGTGTCAAAATACAATTATCTAATGCAGTGTTTCTCAAAGTGCATGGACCCACTCTGAGAAAGCTGCCTTTGGGCTGCTGAGGTTTATTTATTTACCAGTGCTGCAGCCAGAAAGCCTCGTGGCTCTCATTGGCTCTGGCTTACCATTTGCAGCCAAGGGGAGCTGTGGGGAGCAGTGGCCTGGGCCATGCCACTTCCTGCGGCTCCCGATCGCTGCAAACGGTGAACCAGAGCCAATGGGAGCCATGGCTGTGGTGCTGGTAAATAAACAAACTGGAGCAGCCAGTTAGCAGCTTTCTCAGTGTGGTTCCGCGGACCACTTTGAGAAACACTGATTTAATGTAACCACTTACTGACACTACTTCTATGTGAATACTAAGATGTTTTATGCAAAATTTCAGAGGCTGGGCTCCATCCTGAACCTGAATGTCCAAACTGAGGCTTTAAGCCCCACAGCCCAAGCCCCTTGAGCAAGCTAGTTGTCCCAGATCAACCGCTTTTATTGCAGTGTACACATACTCAATATATAGGCCTAACAGGGGAACTGCCAGGGAAGGAAGCAGCTGCTTCAGAGTGACTCATCTTCTCTCTTTCAGGAAATCTATTAGCTGATTAAAGTACTCCATTCCCTGGCTCATCCTCCTTTTGAAGAAAACGACTGGCAGCTGCCCTCAGCCTATAACCAGAGATGTGTGAGTAGGGCACCTGTCCAGGAAACACCACTGTGGGGCAGAATTTGGAAAAATGATGAAAAAAAGATGGTACAGAGCACAGATGTGCTTGCTTGCCCCAGGCACTAAAATGCCTAGTTCTGGCTCAGACTGATTTGTTGATTTGTTTTCTTGAAGTGGAAGGGAAAGGTTCCTTAAGTGCCAACAGTTTCTGGGCATTGTCCAAGATACTGGCACCCCAAGGTAAGTGTCCAAAATCCAGGAATGTCCTAATGAAAATTGAGATTGTGTGTAAGTATCATACTAAGGACGCACAGGCATGTGATGATAAAATAATGAGATACTCTTATCACAGCACATGGAGTTCCTTCCCCACTGCCTAATCATGGTTCAACTTTATTAATATTTTAAATTCAAATTACATTATATTTTTTGTTTTGACCAAAGAGCATTAAAACATTTTCCCTACTCCAGGGGTTCTCAGCCTTTTGGGACTCAGGACCTATTTGTATATGTTTATGACCTCTTGTGTCTCACTAAATAGTCTGGGGGTGGAGGCCCAGCATGATTTTGGTGAGATCCTGTTCTCCAAGAGGGTTGGGGTCTGCTTGGCACTCACCCCACAATAGCTCTTTTTGCAGTGCTTGTGCTGCGGGATGGCTGGGCTTGGCTCTCCAACTTCAAGTATTGCAACCTCTTGGATAGGCCCCACTCCCTATAACTGGACCAAATTTGTGTGCATGGAGCTGTGACCAGGCTCAAGGAGTTGCAGTATCACTCACTCAAATTTGGCTTCCCGGGATTTCTATCATGATGGGTAGGTAAATCTGAGTGGCATTGGGACCCAAAATTTTGCAGTGCCTGGAGCCAGGAGGTGAACCTGGCCAGCTGTGTGGCACAAGAACCACAAGAGTGCCATGTGGCCTTTGTAACTTTCGGGTAACCCAATTTTGGGTCCCAACCCATAGGTTGAGAAATCCTGCCCTCGGCAATTCATCTGCAGTCTATCTTCTCTCTCACACATACCAAAAAGGCTCTGCTTCTTGTGGCATGTTTTATGGTCAGTTGTGGAAAGCATTCTTTAGACATCCTTTCCCAGATCTGAAGCATGCTTTCTGCAATGGCTCTGAAAATAGTTTTGTTCCATCCGTGCTTGTGGGTGAATTGGTCTCAGCACTAATGCAGGAGCACTTAATGCTGACAACAGTTGACACTAAGGGCACGTCTAGATTGCAAGCTTATTTCAAAAGAAGCTTTTTCAGAAGAGAGTCCAATTGAAAAGATGAAATTCAAAGAGGGAATCAAAAATAATCCTTTGAAATAAGACAGAATCAATTGGTATTCACCAAAAGCGAATTGAGAGGAAACCGATCTACTTTTTAGATCAAGAACTTTAATAAACTTCTCTGATTCATATTTATTTGAATTACAGCAGGGGTTTCTCAAATTCTTTCACTGTATGGCCCACCCCTGTAATAGAAACATTATCTTGTGGGATACCAGCTCCCACAACTTCCACTTTACAGGTCCATGATAGGTCCAGGTTAGGAACACAACTTCCTCCCCTCAGCAAACTTCAGAGTCTCCGGCTATTCTGGGAACATTATTCTGCTCTTGCAAGTATGCAGGAAACAGAAAATAACAGTTAATACCTTCCTGTAGCAGAAGTGGTAGTGGCGCTTGTAAGCTTTTCTTCTCAAAACTCTGATTTTTCCATTATAACAAAGCTGATGGTAAGTTTAAAATGAGCATTCTGTTTGAAGCTGAATTCTTCAAAGTGCTCTAAATCCTGTATAGTTGATCAGATTTCCTTGAAACTAGGTGTGGCTGGTGGAAGTGCAGGGAACAATGACTATTCCAAATTTGGAGTAATTTGACCAAAGGGATCCTGAGATACAATCATTGGAAAAACAGCTTGTTTGAGAGGTGACAATCCAGTAGTGTTCTTTTTCTTCACAGAAATCAAATCAGGACTCACATCTCGAACACTCATTCTTACCCCACCAAGGTACATTCCACCCCCTAGCCTTTGGGGAAAATCAAATTGTATTATTAGAAAAAGAGTTTGCATCTCATGTTAGACATTCCAGTAAGCACACTAAGTCTCAGGTGTGTAATGGATCACACCGCACATAGACATGGAGCCTAAGTGTATGCTACCAACTCCTACCAACAAGTTTTCTTTCTGTTAAAAAAAATAAAAAGAAAATTAAATGTCACAGAAACTTCATTTATGCAGAGCTAAGGGTTCCTGGTGAGAGTTCATGTTCCTCCTGAATGTCGAGTTCAGCAAAACTCAAACTTCAGAAAACCAGGAAATAGACTTAAGGTACACAGCCTCGTAACCACCTAATGCAAAATCCATACCACTGAATGCTGTAGTTAAGCTGACCTGTCACCTGGTGTAGATACAATTAAGTTGACGGAAAATGTTTTTGGTCAACCTAACCACTGCTGCTTTAGGTGGTGGAGTACCTTCGTTTGGGGGAAGGAGGAGAGCGAGGAAATGTTCCATTGATGTATGAAATAGCTACACTACTGGCACTACTGCTGCAGCTGTGCAACTGTAGTTTGCATAGTATTGCCATGCCCTGAGATGCTACGCTCCTTTGCAACAGATCCTCAAGTGATACATGTTCCCTTTCCTTTACTCATCCGTGTGGTGGGTGCACATCTGATTGGCTCATATTGTATTCACAGTCCTGTGTTGCTCCTCAAGCTAATCCTTATTGTCTCAGACCACAAACATGCCTCTGCCAACCTGCCCAACCTAGTGCCTCGCCATTCAAACCATTCAATTGAGAACAGCTGCAATGCATATAGATAATTCCCTGGAGCCATTGTCAGCTTGGTGTGGGAAAGGGGCAGGAGAACCATTTCAGATTTCGTAGGGGAAGCCGTCTTGTACATGCTGTGATTGGGTGGGTGGGGGGGTAGAATGAGGGTATTGGGAGGGGCAGACTGAAGGCACTGGCTTCAGCACAAACTAAGCAGCAGATCGGGGGGGACTGACCTCACCCACACTCCACACAAACATATACATACATAGATACACTTCACCTTTTTCCAGGGTCTAGTAAGGCACTGTTTTTTTGGCAGTTAACTTAGCAATTAGCTGAAAGGAACTCTGTATCTAATTCTTATGTAAAAAAGAAAATTAAATAAATATTAGAACCAGTCAGCTCTAGTATTAACATATTCTGACATGTTGTGGCAAGTCACTTAAGGGACACTCATTAGGCTTAAAATTTTAGTACATATTATTAATTTGTTACCAAGAAGAGAGAGAGAGAGAGACACTGTGAGGACTCCTGGGCTTTATTTCAGCTCTGGAAGGGTCTTGGGGTCTAGTGAGTTACAGCAGGGGGCAGATATATTTGGGCTTTGCATAAAAATATCGGAATTGCCATACTGAGTCAGACCAATGGTCTATCTAGCCCAGTACCCTGCCATTCAACAGTGGCCAATGCCAGGTGCTTCAGAAGGCACAAACCAAAGGGGCAATCATCAAATGATGCATGCCCTGTCCCCCATTCCTAACTTCTGGGAAACAGAAGTTAGCGACACCGTCCCTGCTCATTCTGTCTAGTAGCCATTGATGGACCTGCCCTTCTTGAACTGATAGTTTGAGTCTTTCCACCATCTCCGGGAAAAGAGCTGCACAGGTTGACGGTGAAGAAATAATTTGTTTAGTTTTAAATCTGCTGCCTATAAGCTTCTTTTGTTATGTTAATGAAGGAATAAATAACATTTCCTTATTCATTTTCCCACACTATTTGTGATTTGCCAGTCCTCTAATATATCTGAAAGTCCCAGTATTGATAATCTCTCCTCATATGGAAGGTGATCATTATCCCTAATAATTTCTGTTGCCCTTCTCTATACCTTTTCCAAATCCAATATATCTTCTTTAGATGGGGTGACCAGATCTACTTCCAGTATTCAAGTTGTGGCATACCATGACTTTAAATACAGGCAATATGATATTTTCTGTTCCTTTCCTAATGATTCCCAACATTCTGTTAGCTTTTTAGATTGCCACTGCACATGGAGCAGTTGTTTCTAAGATCTCTTTTCTGAGTGGTAACAGCTATTATAAACCCCATCATGTTTGTATATGTAGCTGAGATCATATTTTTCCATGTGCATTACTTTGCATTTATCAATATTAAATTCCATCTGCCATTGTATTGCTGAATCACTAAGTTTTGTGAGATCCCTTTGTAACACTTTGCAGTCAGCTTTGGACTTATCTATTTTGAGTAAAAACTTAAAAAACAACAAATAGTCTAGTAGCACTTTAAAGACTAACAAAACATGTAGATGGTATCATGAGCTTTCATGGGCACAACCCACTTCTTCAGATTACTGGAATATTAGAAGTCCAGATCCAAGAATAAATAAGGGAAAGTGGTGGGGGGGGGGGAGGCAAAAAAGTAGGGTGGAAGGAGAAACAATAAAAAGAGAGAGAGAGTGAGTAGATGGTTCAAATAGTTACAACAGGCTGATAAGAACAATTATCACCTCCATTGTTTGGAGTAATTTTCAGTAATTTTGTATCACCTGCAAATGTTGCCATTTCACTGTTAATGTCTTTTTTCAAAAGCTTCAGGGGGTAGCCAAGTTAGTCTGTTACAGAAAAAAAACAGCAAGCAAAT
>CM057845.1:70074951-70091595 GCA_030068395.1 Apalone spinifera
GGAAAAGCAGATGATTTTCCACAAAAACTGGCCAGTCTAGACACAGCCTTAGTGTTAGAATACCTATTGGAGCTGAAATACTCAGGTTCACCAATGCTCACGATTAAAGTCCATCTTGCAGTCATTACAGCATTTCATCATAGAGATTGACAGGGCCTTGATCTTCGCACACCCCATAACTAAACACTTCCTCATAGGTCGCCAGAACATGTATCCAAAGGTCTACCAACCTACTCTGGCCTAGGACCTCAATCTGGTATTGAAACACCACACCAGACTGCCATTTGAACTTCTCACCCCTGTTGCCTCCTGCATTTATCCATGAAAGTAGCCTTTCTGATCTTTGTTAATTCCACCAGATAGGTGAGCAAGATGGAGCTCTCATGGCTGAGCCTCATGCTTAAATTTGACACTTTATGTATGGGTTTCAACAAAGACTCTAATTATCTCACCCATTACAAAGATACAAAGACCCATTACAATTATCACCCCTAATGTCATTACCTCACAGAAACTTCCCCTATTATCACTCCTATGTCATTACCTCACAGAAACTAACCTTCCCCCCTCACCCCCCCTCTGTTCTAAAATTTGATTAGTCAATTTCACATGCGTTCATTTTTTTTATTGTATCACATTGGTATATATGGTTGTGCCAATTTTCTTCCACATATTGATCTGAGGAAGTGGGTCTGGCCCACAAAAGCTCATCACCTAATAAACTATCTTGTTAGTCTTTACAGTGCTACATAGTCCTGTATTTTGTTTCAGCTACACCAGACTAACACGGCTACATCTCTATCACTGGCCTCCACAGTATTCTTCAAAGACAAAATTATGCTATGACCACAAAAAAAATTTCTACCAAAGATAATATCATCCTTTCTTAGGAATCAAGCACTCCATCTTCCCATGTTCTATACCAAGCCATATGAGACTTCAACAGAGACCATATCGCTTACATTGAACGTCAGGTCTGTTAAATTTTTACTTGACTTTTTGCTTCTGGTACTGACCATTCCAAAGGATGCTCAGTATTCACTCAGAGACTGTCAAAATGGATCTCCACTTGCATTCAACATTGCTATCATATTCAGAACTTGTGCACATGAGGGCTCATTCTACACACTCCATTTCAGCCTCGATAGCATTCCTAAGTAATGTTCCAACATTGGACATTTGAAAGGTGCCACTTGGGCCTCTATCCACACATTTACTAAGCAATCACTCACCACTCCAGGGCTGATACCATAGTTGGCCTAACCGTATTGCCCTCTATGGATGTGTCTAGATTACAGGTTTTTTTTGAAAAAAGTGGCCTTTTTTTGAAAAAACTTCACCTGCGTCTAGACTGCAGCTGTGTACTTTCTAAAGTAAATTGAAAGAACGCGGCAGTTTTTTCGATCGTGGTAAATCTCATTTTACAAGGAATAACGCCTTTTTTCGAAAGTGTTCTTTTGAAAAAAAGCACTATTGAATGCAAACTGTGCTTTTTCGAAAGAGAGCATCTAGACTCTCTTTCGAAAAAGCAGCTCGCTTTTTCAAAAAATCTGCTTGTAGTCTAGATGCTCTCTTTCAAAAGAGGCTTGTAGTCTAGATGTAGCCTATGACTCAGATGAACCTGAAATCCCTTCTGCCTTGTGAGGGGCACTGCTCTACAGTCATCTGCAAGGGACAGCACTTGAAGAAGAAAAAGAGAAGGTTACTCATCTTATGCAGTAACAGTGGTTCTTCAAGAGGTGTATCCTTGGGGATGCTCCACTACCCATCTTCCTCCCACTTTGGAGTTCTTAGGAGGGAGAAAGAAGGAAGCTAGTTGCTATGTGGCTGAGGTTACAGGTAGCGGCTATGTCCAAGGGGGTACTTCCACTGTGGGGCCCAGCCATATGTCCCTAGTTAGCAGAGTGGGGTGAGCTCTGTTCCTTGTGGCAATGTACAGGCTGGGCTGGGCCAGGCCATACCTTCCTACATGGTCACTGGCACTTCGTGGGTTGTGGGAACCAAGGACCCAATCACTTTTGTCCTCACCCTCCACCAGTCCAGCTCCCACTTCACACCAGTTCTGCCCTATCTGTATCCAGCCTCTACCTTGCACTAGTTCTGCTCCCATCCAAGTCCCACTAGAGCTGTCCCAGCAGCTCCCTCAACTCACATCTAGCTCCCAGCCCCCATTTCAGCCCCCCTGACATCACCTTTGCTTTTTCTGAGGCTCTTCTCCCCTCTGAACTCTGGCAGGCTGCAGCAGGAACCCTGTTCCCCTTTCAGGCTCTTCCCTTCACCAATGGCTGCAGGAAGGTGCAGGAGGGGCAGAGCAGGAGAGGGAGACTGAGTTCTGATTGGCTGTTTTTCCCCTGGAGGAGGTGAGGTAATAAAGCAGATGGCCAATTAGAAGGTGACCTTCCCCTCCTTCCTTCCATCTCTCTTGAGCCCACACCTCTGCTGGTTTTTCAAAAAATTCTGTGACACACCAGTGTACCATAGCACATGGGTCAGAAAACACAGTTCTGTGATGAACTATTGACTTCCAGCTGATTTAGATTTTTATTTAATGACACAGTTCCTATCATCAATTTCCTAATGATTGGTGAACAGCTGTGATATCACAATTTAGTGTGATGAAACCTCCAGGAATATGTCTAACCAAAACTGGCAATCCTATTCCCAGATCTGCTATTTATAGTATCACTTGTGCCTGCTGTGGTAAACTGGCTCCAAACAAAGTTTTAGATAACGAAGAGTCCTCTGGCACTTTAGAGATGAGCAGATTTATTAGGATGTAAGCCTTCATGGGTAAAACCTGCTTAATCACTCTGACTCAATTGGCCTCATTAAAGTTGGTCTTACACGTGATAAATAACTTCCTTGTAACTTGATAAGTAATTTCCTTCTTGTTATATATATATATATATATATATATATATATGTCCCTGCCTTTATAATTTTCACTCCAATTCATCTGAAGTGCGTTTTACCCATGAAAGCTTATGCCCTAATAAATCTGTTAGTCTCTAAGATGCCACAGGACTCTTCGTTGTTTTTGCAGATACAAACTAACCCAGATACCCTCTGAGACAGTTTTAGATGTTAATTTTGTATGACCAACAGAGTTAATTAGAGCTCTGCAAATCTGTGGATATTCACTTTATATCCTTGGGTATCTGCATCCGTGGATGTGGATATCTGTGGATCATTTCTGCAGACGCAGATACCAATTTTGTATTCATGCAGAACTCCAGACTTAAAGCTTTCTCATAACCTTGAAAGCTGACACTATGCTGGCATTGCGAACGCTACAGTGGCACAGCTGTTTTGCTGCTGTAGTGTGAAGACTAGTGATAGAAGGGTTTTGCCCTTTGCTGAAATACATACACCTCTACAAAAGGAAGTTAGGTCAAGTGATGTTTTAGGTGCAGTCCCTGAGGGTGGCTGAGGGTTGGAATCCTACCCTCCCTAGGGATAATCACCTCCAGTTTCTGGAGGGATGGAGCTGGCACCTTTGAAACAAAGGATGGATAAGGGGAGCACAGAAGGTAGGGAGGTTGGGGACTCCTCCAATGGTGCAGTGGATAAGGTACCTGCATCCAGAGCTAAAGGTGGAGAGCTCAACCATCACCAGAATAGTTATTCCAAAATAGCTTATTTCAAAATAGCACATCTACACTGCAGAGAAGCCTCAAAATTAGTCCGAGACAGCATTACCTAATGTGGACATGCTATCTTGATTTTGATCCCCAGGATGCAATGTGGAGGAATAACTTAGAATGGCCCTGGTGAGGAGCTACTTCAAAATAGCAGTAGTGGAGCATCTACACACACCTTATTTAAAATAGCTATTTTTTGGAATAGGTGCCATTCTTCATAGAATAAGGTTTACAGATTTTGGAATAAGCCGTCCATTATTTTAAAATTATTTCAAAATAACGGAATGGCTGTGTAGATGCTCACACTGTTATTTTGAAATAATTCTAATCTCAAAATAACTCTGCAGTGTAGATACACCCTGAGTGCCCAAGGAACTTTCAGATCTCACCAACCTTTAGTACCCAACTGGAAACCCGGTTCAGAATTTCATAAATCCTGCTTCTGCACATTGTCCCCAAAACTGTGAATCCTGACTGATGAACGAAAAATGAACAGGAATGATAATGATGAACAAAAAGACACACAGAATTTTGGTATAATGAATTTTATTTTATTTAGTCTCCTAATATGAACACACTGGTTATTGTTTACACATCCACAACACTGCTTATATGAGGAGAGTATAAAACCCATGCAGGTCAACAAAGAGTTGACAGTAGCCTGAGCACTCAATTAGCCCACCTTACTTCACTGGAGTCCTTGTCAGGCTCAATTCAGTATCAAAGCCAGCTGTGAAGGAGTTGAGTGTTTTCCTCAAAGGAAGTAGTGGTTCCTAGCAGTAGCATTGGAAGACTGAGGAGTAAAGAGATCTGTATGCTCTCCTGGGGGGAGGGTCTAGGTGAAAGTCCTTTTCTGGGTGGATAACTGAAAATGCAAAGCTGTAGGTATGAGATATTACTTTATTTCAGTGAACAAACTGAAACTGAGGTAAAATCTCAGATGGGTCAGAAGACATTTTACTTTGCTACCTGCATTTTAATAGTGATTAAGGGCATTGAAAATTAGAACTCCAGAGGGACCTGGCTGGAGAGTGAATACTCTACTACATAAAATAGATGACCATGCTCCATAGGAGTGATCTGAGGTAGCGAGTGACTACTCCAGAGCAATATCACCAGAGGGTGTTCTGGGGTGATAAGAACATTACACTGCCCTGGAGAGCTCTGGTCTAAAAACAGAAGGGGTGGGATGTGATGCAATATAAAAGCAAAGTAACCAAGTAGCCTTGGGAGACTTAAATATTAGTTTTGAGGTGTTTTAAATTATTCTGGAATGTTCTCGAAAGTACTACAGGGTGCATAGAAAGCAGTAATGACTGGTTATTGGTGGAAAGTACTTATCAGAGACTGCAAGTAGGAGAGTGAAATTGCTAAGCGTGCTAAAGGAGTGAAACATAAGTACCTTCTTGAACTTCACTAGAAATATACAGCTGCTTTAAAATATTCATGGTCATAAGTATCTGCTGAATTGTGGTAGGAACTAAGCGGGAGGGGAGAAAGAAGAGGTACTGAGATGTAAGTGGAAGGAGATGAAAGTATCAGGGAAATTTTCTAAATACAGAAGTTACATGGACATTCTAGCAATGAAAGTTGCTAAACCAGTCCAACGCTGAGTGTATTCCAGGCCAGAAATGTCAGCAGAGTTGATCCAGTAATGCAGTAGAGGCACTGCGCTGCACCATGCGCTCCGGCTAGCACTAAGGGCTGGGGGAGGAGGGTGCCTCGCACTGTGGGCAGCACTGTGGGCCAGCTGCCCTGAGCATTACTCTTCCCGCTCTCAACTCCACTTCCATCCTGGAAGCACAATACTGCCCCTGCCACCTTGCCCAGGGGCCCACAGATGCTGTTGGCTTTGCTGTGGCAGGGTCTGACTGAGATAAACTCAATGTCACAAGTGCTTAACTTATACTAAACAGGGTTTGTTATTACAGCTATACCAGCAAACCTGCCTGTGGGTATGTCTACATTAGCCCCCTAGTTAGAACTAGAGAGGCTAATGTAGGCATTCGAAGTTGCAAATCAAGCCTGGGATTTAAATATCCCACCCTTGATTTGCATCTTCCTGGCCAGTCGCCATTTTTGAAATTTACAAGTCCGGACTAACTGCCCGCGTCTACACACGGCAGGGACCCAGTATTTCAAATTAAAACCCTAAATCAAACAACCTGTTATTCCTCCTGCAAGGAGGTTTACCAGGTAGTTCAATTTAGGGCTTTAATTTGAAATACTAGGTCCCTGCTGCGTGTAGACACGGGCAGTTAGTCCAGACTTGTAAATTTCAAAAAATGGCGACTGGCCGGGAAGATGCAAATCAAGTGTGGGATATTTAAATCCCGGGATTGATTTGCAACTTCGAATTCCTACATTAGCCTCCCTAGTTTGAACTAGGGGGCTAGTGTAGACATACCCTAATGTAATTGCAGCTCATTTAGACAAAAGATTTGGACGTTTTTTGGTTTGGTTGAATTTGATTTGTTTTGTTTTGTTTGCTGGCATATTTTATATCAGTTCCCGGAATAAAATAAGATTATACTATGGCTCTTGAGAGTCACTGGCCTACAGGAAAAACATAAGCAGTATTAAAATATTAGCCAAGAGATGCTAACATCATATAGGACAGCCAAATATATATTTATAATTTTTATGCAAATGAATGAGTAAATGATTTCTTTAAACTCCAAATGCAATTATTATATATTTGTGAGGTGTCTGACGGAAGTGCTAATAAGTCCAAATGTATATTATTATATTACTTTGTAAAGTACGGGGAAATCCAACATTTCTGTATTTCAGCCAAGACTATTAGGGTTATTTAAATCAACAAAGGCAATCAATTAAATAAGAGTTTGGTGGCTCAACCCAAGTATTCACAGGGCTGATAATGGCTTGTCACGGTTTCACTCTTCTAATAATATTATCTCAACTTATTTGCTCTACTGCAAATAATGTCTATGAACTTTTTCAAATAACTTGTTACAAGTTGCTTATTTCTTAAAGGGAGAGAGAAACTCTGCACCCTTGTATTGTAAATGATTCTTATAGAATCATAGGACTGAAAGGCCCTGTGGTCCAGTCCCCTGCATGCGTGACAGGACTAAGTATTATCTAGACCATTCTTAATAGGTTGTCTGACCTGCTGTTAACAATCTCCAATGATGGAGACTCCATAACTTCCATAGGCAATTTATTCCAGTGGTTAACCATCCTGAGCATTAGGAACCTTTTCCTCATGTCCAACCTAGACCTCCCTTCCTGCAATTTAAGCCCGTTGCTGTTCAGAGGTTAAGAAAAACCATTTTTCTCCCTCCTCCTCATAACAACTTTTTATGTACTTGAAAAATGTTATCATGTCCAGACTCAACAAACTCATTTTTTTAAAAAATCTTGCCTCACATGTCATGTTTTCTAGACCTTTAATCATTTTTTGTTGCTCTTCTCTGGACTGACTCCAATTTCTCCACATCTTTCCTGAAAGGTGACAAGCAGAACTGGACACAAGACTCCATTTAAGGTCTAATCAGTGCAGAGTAGAGCAAAAGAATTACTTCTCATGTGCTGCTAGTACATCCCAGAATTATGTTAGCTTTTTTTTGCCACAGTGTCATACTGTTGACTCATATTTGGCTTCTGATCCACTATGACCCCTACATCCTTTTTCTCATTAGTCCTTCCTGTGCAGTCATTTCCCATTTAGTATGTCTGCAACTGATTGTTCCTTTCTAAATGGAGTATTTTACATTTCTCCTTATCAAATTACATCCTATTTACTTCCGACCATTTCTTCAGTGCATCCTGGTCATTTTGAATTTTCATCCTCTCTTCCAAAGCACTTGCAGCTCCAGCTTAGTACCATCTGCAAACTTTATAAGTGTATCTTATCAGATTGAAACCTATTGCTGTTGGGCCTCTGTGCCTATCCTAGAGTTTTGTTTCCAGCCAGTAAGGACACAGCAAGAGGGCTGGACACATACCTTTATGCTTGTGACTGCTGGTTTTATTTGTGGTGAATGTGTTTTAAATGGTGTTAATAGGAGAACATATATGTTGAGGAATTTTGAGAGGTGGAAATGGTTAAGATTAAGGGGACAGGGATGGATAAAGATGAGGCATACATGCTGATTACTAGATCTATCAGATGCTTTCAGTACAGTTGTCTAGAAGTGGTGCCTGAGGTCCTTGGCAGAAGCAGACAGAGCTGCTTTTCAGGGGCTTCATTCTTTTTTCTCAGACAGATCTCAACTGGTAGTTGCTGGATATTCTGCCTGATATGCTCTCATGTGTGGCATTCTGTCAGATGCTATTTCCGTCACACAGCCTCTTCAGTGTGCCTAAGGGTTAGTAAGGAGGCATCCAATGGATGTTCTCACTATGCTGACAGCACCCTGTGAAATGTCTCTGTCTAGTTTACCTCAAATAAACGCAATTCAGTCCCTTTGCCTGTGTTTATGTGAGGGTAAGGAATAGATGAGAGCAAGCTGACTGAAGCTCAGTCTAAATAAGACTGAGGTGATTATGGTGGGTTGGGAAAGCAGCCAGAGGAGATGGCAGAGCTAACTGGTACATTCCCTGTGAGGAAGTAACTCTACCATTAATAAGTAGAGCTCAGAATTTAGATTATAACCCCAGCTGCTGGTCAATATTCCAAATGACGGGAGTAATCCAATCAGTTTTTTATCATCTGTACCTGGCAAGGAAGCTGAGACCTTTTCTTTTGGATAAATGCCTTACTTCTGTTATCCATTCCTTTGTTATCTGGAGATTAAACTAGAGCATTAGGCAGTCTGCTTGGGGCTATAACCTGCAACCAGACTGAAGTGGTACAGAATGCAGTGTCTCGTTTCCTGGGTAGTGTATTTTGCTAGGAGCATATGACATCTGTGCTTCCCTATCCACACTGGTAGCCTATTGATGTCCACATGGAATTTAAGTTTGACTATAACCTCTAAAGCCCCAGCTGGTCTGATATTTGAACACAGTCTCTAAATTCGGCAGCTGTGCTCAATCTTCTCCTAGCAATACAATGAGTTTTAATTTTCACAAAATTTTGAAGACACAAAGTTCTGTAATAGTGCTAGGTGTGATCATGGTTGAATGACAAAGGTTTTAGGAACTCCAAATAAAATGGAAGCAAAATGAATAAAAACATAAAAAAATTCTGAGAGAATACTAAAACTGCTTTCCAAATATGTTGCATAACAGAGTGCTGTTGCTTTGTCATGGAAACACAATTTATTTAGTATATGTTATTACTAGCATGACATTAAATGTGAAAAAAGAATGGATTCTTATTTGCAATAAATTTCTATTCAAAGAAGATAAATACAAATAACAAGGAACTAGATTGGTAGGTTCTTATTCTGAAAGCTGAAATTGTGCAATGGGAAAATATTTCTTATTATCACAGACGCCTTTGAAATGTCTGCAGGGAAAATTAAATGATATTTGTTGACATCAAAAGGGGTGTAATTAACACCTAAGAGTGCTAAACAAAATTATATAAGTACTCACTTTCTTCTACTGCATCAGATAACTAGGACTTTTTCTGGTAAATGACTTGTGCATTTCCCTGTAACTCATGCATAAAATTTGACTTGCAGTCATTAAAAATAGCTTACTAAATAGCATGTAAGGTTTTCCATATTAAAATATTAATCCTCTCTCTCTAAAATGTGTACTTCCCTAAAGCCAGTTATTCAGGTGGCTTTGTGGCTTTGTAGTACCTACAGTACTGTTTCCCTTGTGGGATGTTCTTTAACTGAAAACTAATATGTAAACAAAATGAGGGGAATATCTTATATCAAAGTACTACAGAAATCACAGAGCTGGATACTAATCTTCTGTGAAGATTATAACTGTAGAAGAACATTAAGAACCATATTTTCAGTGCTAGCCTCTTTATCCCTGAAATATTGAATACTACAATTAAATGTAGGTACAAATCCTACCACTAAGTCTAGCCTCAAGGTGACAAGACATAAAAGAACTGTTGTTCTTGTTTCACTAAGCGTAGATAGAAAAAAAATGTGCTTGGCCACAGCTGTGATCACACAGAGCCAGCAAGAGCCTCTGGTCCAGCCAGATCCTAGATTGCAAACCTGTTTTACTAGTGCTGGCTATCTTTTCTCAATCAGGGGTCCTAAATAACATCTCCTCCAGAACTTGCAGTTGCTTCTTGCAACCCACTAACTTTGTTCCAGTTCTGTGGATTAAACATCAATTAGTTAAACTTTATCAGATCCTGGAAAACCTTAAGTAATCCATTTGACTGCATTGCTGGATTCTGATAAGATGGACATGTCTAGCTTTAGCCTCTGTATACTGAAAACAATGTAGCCCTTGATCTCCAGTTTTACCCTTCCAGCAGCTTTGTAAGCTATGCAAAAGAGGTCCTGGTATTTATTTAAAATTATCTTCTGGTTCTTTCCTACTAAAAAGGAATGAAGAACTGTCCACTCCTGCAAGGGACTTCAGATATGTTAACAGTATCTCATTAGCAACAGTGCCAAAACTTGCTGAGAGTTCATATAAAAGACAACATGGAAATCTTATCCATCACTAAGATTGCTGTGTAAGTCTCTAACCTTTCTACCCTGATAAATTTGTATAAAACCCCACTGGTTTACATTAAAGCTAACTGGAATATGAGTTGTTTTTGCTTCTAATAGGGGAAAATGTCTTAATTGACTTTCTGGTGCTGGTGTTAGTACTGGATCTGAGGAAGTTTTACAGGTTGAATTTGTGGTCACTTGTGATAAAAGGGGGTTCAACTGCATTAGTCAGTTGGTCTGTTACTAATATTTCTCCCTGTTCTCTCCCTATTTCTGGGAGTTTTTACCTTATCAATGTCACTTGTCTGAACATTGAGATTATAGAAACAACTCATGTTTTCAAATTGTGTGCAACTTGAATTCATGATCTTTTCCACATACATGTTCTCCTCTTTTTCTTAGATCCTGTCTCATATCTTTTCCTTCCTAAATATATTAATATTTCCTATTTTTGCCATCTGATATAAATCCTCATGCCCCAAAGAAGGTTGTCTTCATTTTCGGTTTTTCTTTTAAAATACAGTATAGGATTAAGTTTTGTATATTTTATTGTAACTTCCTCTTATGGCAGTCCTCCAGTACAGTAACAAAATACCATCTTTGTCCTATTGGAAATACTTGCACTATTTCTCCTGTCCCCCACCCAGGTCTCTCATCTGACTTATGAAGATCCACAATCTTTTCTGTAGCCTGTCCCAAAACTGAGAAGTTTGACACAGGCAGATAGCTGACAAGATAGTTAACATCAAGTTTCTTGAACAGGAAATGAACCATTGCCTCTTTAGATTTGTCTGAAAGCTCCAGACATCCTACTTTATGAGGGGGTAAATTGGCAATTTCTAACAAAAATAAACTCAGTGGCTACCCATTGATTTTAACTACCAGGCAGGAGTGGGCCAAATCTAGTGTTGGTGAACACCCTGCCACTTCCAAAATTCCACAAGCACACATGGCAAGAGGAGTGTAGACACCCAGAGGGGCAAGGGCTCATATGGGGAGGGCAGAAAGGGTGTGCTTAGAGTACCCCTTTCCCTATTCTTCCAAAGCCCTGCCACTCACTTGATGTTCCTCTTCCCATTATCCCATCCCTTCACTCCCTCAAGCCATCCCTAGTCCCCAACCTCTTTCATCTCTTCTGCCGCCATTCTCTATTTATCCCCCCCCATAATCCCACTGCAGCCCCCAAACTCTCTCCTCCTATTTCCCCTCTTCTCCCCCCTTCCCCCCCAATTACCCTTCCTTGGACTCAATCACGTCTGATTTTCCTCCCAAGACTTTGAGGAGGCATGGGGGCTTGAGTGCACTAGCAGCACTGTGGATTGCAGGAGGGTTGGAGTAAATTGCAAATACTGGGAGAACATTTTGTTGTGGAAGAACTAAAGCAGCAGCTATTAGCGACCAATGTTTTTGCCCCAAAGTCTCAGGGGATTGTTTATGGGATTTATTACCATTGCCACCAGACAGCATGTGTAATTCTTTGCAGTGACAATGCCTCAAATAAGAGGAATAGGAAGATGTTTCTGACATGCCTGCAATGTTTCACTGTAGCAGATAGCAATTTCTACTCAATTTCTGTGAAGATAGTGATGAATCTGTAAAAGGCAGATTGTGCGGTAATTTCAGGATCAGGGAGCCCCGTTGTCTGGAGTTGGACACCCTCTCTCTATCTCCTTTCATGCTTTTGGGAAGATCTGAGGACCCCTTGCTGTCTTTTCATATAAGCTGGGATTTAGGCAATCCTGCTCTTTTGAGGCGGGAGCTGAGAATAGGCATATTTTATGCCTGTCACAGGCTCTAAAGTATTCTGAGAGAAGGAAAGGAACAGCCATTAAAGTGAATGGAGCTATCTGAAGGTCTCAGAGCTTAATATGGACTACGGCAAACAAAATGTGGAGTATCAGTTGTTATGTACTGAAAATAACCTGAGTATGAAGGCAAACTGCCCTGCACACGTAGCACACAATACTTGCAAATATGGGAATTGGTTGACATAGAAACAATCATGGTGAAAATTTACAGCCATTTTTGTGATTACAATATTCAGAGAAGAACACCAAAGTGTATTTGAGTTTTTGACATAGAAGGGAAATAAGTACTGTGATAGGTGAATGCAAAATGGCTATCCTGTAACCCACCAGTCGATCAGCTTTTGAGAAACTGGCCAGCAATTACAGCCTATTTCGAGTCAGTAGGGGAGTCTAGTCTAGTAGCATTAAAGAGTGTGTACATGGAAGATACTGAGTATGCTTGGATTATGGAAATGTGTATGTGGGGTTTTTTTTCCACTCTTTGGTGTACTTGTGGGAAAGTTGGGAAGGAATCAAAGCTATGCTATCCTCATATGTACATAGAGATGTGCCATTTTAAGACGAAGAGTCTAAATTGGAAAGAGAATTGTTTTCTGGATTCCAAGCCAACTGATGGGAAGGCTATTGCCACAACAAAAAGCAAAGGCAAAGCCTGACTTCATTCAGTTTTATGACTTGATCAATAAATATTTTGTATTCTCTACTGACCACACAGTGGTGAAGCTGAAAGCCACTGGGCTTTATAAGAAACTTGGATTCTCAGATCTTGAGAAGGTAGCAGATGCATTCAAAATGAGGGATATCCTACACACGGCCCATTTCTACAAGGAATTCTGCACCAGTCCAGATGTGATCAAACCATCAAGAAATGATATTTCTAAATCTATCAGTGAATATTTGTTTCAGAAATGTGGAAAAGAAAACTTTAAAAACTTGCTCTAAATAGGATTGTTTGTATTTAATGCAGCAGAACCAAACACATTTGTAGAGAAGGTTTTTTCATGAATGGGGAATAATGCTTCCATGCATGGAACAGATACAACATAGATTTAATTAAAAGCCAAGTCTAAATTTACATTAAGTTCTCGTTATCCTACAAAGATTTCCTCATCTCTGCATAACAAGATTGGTAGTTGCTGAGTGGTGCAAAAAGCATCAAGAAATACCCTTTGTGTGTACAGCTGAGTATTGCTTCTTAATGATGATAATATCAGGATGAAGGGTGGGGCATAAGTGCCAAGAAAACAGTTCCTTATTTTGTAAATATGATATTGGCAACCCTAGTTCCAAGTCTCTCTCCTGATGGGGTAGCCCATGAACAAAATGAGGAGACTTGACAGGAACTGAGTTCATGGGGTAGGGGGAGAAATGCCTCCCTCTCACCCCTGGTCTACATTAGAACCTTAGTCCAAAATACACCCCCCACCAAGTTAGAATAAGTAAGGAATGTGTCCATAATACCAAGCCTGTTATTTCGGAATAATGGGCTGCAGAATTTGAACTCTGTAGTCCTGTTTTTCATGAGGAATGACGCTATTCCCAAATTTGTAAGTCCAAAATAACATTAGTGTGAACACTCTGGTGCCTCTAATTCCAATTAATTGGTCTCTGGGAGGCCTCTCAAAGCTCCCCAAAGTGCTTCCTGGGGTTCTGAATCCAAAGTAGCTTATCTATATTAATGACACCTGCCTTGGACTACATTCAATTCTTCCCCATAGTGAGGACACACAAGTTAAAATTTATTAAATCGGGAGTTCTTATATAGAATTTAGTAATTTCAAAATAATTTCCTAGTGTACACATGGCCTCAGTGTGTATTTGCAACAGGCCCTCTCTTCCCGCAGGGAGAGCCCTTCAGGCAGTTCTAGGGAGAGATCTTTCCTTCCGTCAGCTCTTTTCTCAGGAGCAACAAATAGCAGGTTTTCTCCCAAGTGAGCTTTTCTTCTCCCTTTGAATTCCTTGTCTGTTCTATGCTTCTTTTGCAGATATGGTGGGTCAGGGCAGGCTGAGATCAGAGGAGAATATTAATCACTTGTTGCCCAACCAAGAAAGGATGTTAAAAAAATCAAGGCATGAGTTGAACAAGGTGTGGGCCTCTTTGCAATGAGAGTAGGGAGGAAAGGATAGCATTTGATTTTATCAAAGAGGGGAAATCTATAGGGTATTACAGAACACTGGATAAGGGGGGAGAGGAACTAGAGATGATACAGAGCCTGAGGATTTGGGAGACATTAAAAAAAAAAAAACATTGTGGGAAAGAAGTGAAGTGGGATCAAGAAGAGAAGTTGAGTTTGGGAGAAATTGAGTGGTGGAGGAATAGCCCAAAACAGATGTTTGAAAGGCATTTGAAGACGTGACACTAGGCAAAGAGGAGAAGTCAAGTATAGAGTCGTGAATTTGGGAATCATTCACATAACCGTGGTAGCTGAAGCCTGTCAAATATTTGGGACAGCAAGTTTAGAGAATGAGGAGGAAGAAACTAAAGAATAGAAGCATGAGGAACACAAAGAGATGGAATAAGAGGGAGAGAATGAAGAGACACAGAAAGAGATGAAGGAATTATGTACAAGGTAAGAGGTGAACCAGAAAAGCAGAGTGAGTAAAGGAGTGAAAACAATCAAAGGGAAGAGAATCAGACAATCCACTGAAGGTAACTGAACAAGAGTAACAATAATGATAAAAGAACCTTTTAGACATAGCCAGGAGATAATCTTTTTAGAGCTTTTTACAGCAGATTTTTATTGGGATTTCTATTTACATTTACACAATGAATAAAACAAACCCTTTGAGGCAACTGTTAATGGCCATATGATGCTGAGATATTTAATCATTCTATGGATGGTACCACATGGAAGTTTATATCCTCTCTGCAAGGATTGGTAGGCCATTCCTTTGAGAATGCTGCATAATGGGAGATTTTAAAAAAATCTCTTGGCAGGTTGACCAGAATACACTGAGTAGCACTCTAAAAATGTTGAAAATTATGCATCTTCCTCTGGAATAGAGATGGCAAAGAGTCAATCCCTGTGAAATATACTTCTCAGTATCAATTCCAAAGCAAAGCAATTTATGTTGATATTTAATTTAATCTCACATTAATTATTGCTTCTTTGTCTCATATGCTCTCCATACAGGGGTCATGCCAGGTTTACATTTTCCTATTTACTTTAAAGGCAGCTATGGCTTTTCTGTAGCTTCTGATTTTGTCTGTCTGCTTCTCAGATGTCATTCCTCTTGACAGGTAAGAGTTTTTCAGTCTCTCTGGGGTTACTCTTGTTTACTGTTACAATATAGTCTCTTGCCATAGACTGAATCATCACTTTAATTTTTAATCCTCTCAGGTAAATTCAAAGACAGTAACTATCTTCTATAAGATTTTTTAATGTGACCCGACTGACCTTATTAGCTCCATATTAAGACCATTTACCTTGGCAGATGGAGGTGCCTATCCTCATTATATATCTTATTAGCTGCTATCAACATAGTATGTGACCTGAAGACACACATTTTTCTAATCTACAGTTGAGCTCCTAGGAATGTGTGTTTTCTTTCATGAGAAATACCTTCATTATCTCTCAAATGAGACATCAAACAATGTGTACTGCTCTCCTCTGAGAATTCTTCTTACTATTCATCACAAGGCTGCATAAATAAGAGCCTTGGTATCTCCTGTCAATACAATGCCTAGCACTTTCCAATCTTTGGTATTTGGAACAGCTTTGCTCTGTGTGATCAAAACATAAGTTTCCATAATTATTATCAAGAGCCCTAAGTTTAGATTCATTTTTCTTTTTCAAAGTCTACATTCTTGACAAATAGAAATCCAAACAGTTGTGAATCTTCCTGACCATTGCCACTAACTCCATCTCAATAAAATCTGATAGGGTAACTTTACTCTTGCAGCATATTTCGGAATAGGGCTGCAAATGTAGGCATTCGGAATTGCAAATCAAGCCCGGGATTTAAATATCCCATGCTTGATTTGCATCTTCCTGGCCGGGTGACATTTTTTTAAATTTACAAGCCCGGAATAACTGCCCGCGTCTACACGTGGCAGTGAAACGGGCGTTCGAAATAAAGCCCTATTTCAAACTACCTGTTAAACCATTGCAAGAGGAATAACAGGTAGTTCGAAATAGGGCTTTATTTTGAACGCCTGTTTCACTGCCATGTGTAGACGTGGGCAATTATTCCAGGCTTGTAAATTTTAAAAATGGTGTCCGGCCGGGAAGATGCAAATCAAGATATTTAAATCCCGGGCTTGATTTGCAATTCCGAATGCCTACATTTGCACCCCTATTCCGAAATAGGCTGCAAGTGTAGACATACCCATAGAAAGATAGCATTTGTTCTGACTTATCATCTGTTCCTTGGGCAACATTATAGGCTTGTTAAAATATTTCGTTACAATGGACTCTGGTCATACACCAAAATGACAACAGTCAATTTCAACTAACTGAAGTGCTTAATATGTGTTTTTTCCAACCAAAGAAAATAATCTAATTCCTCAGGGAATGTCTACACTACAGCATTATTTCAAAATATCTTATCTTAAATATCAAAATTATCTTAAATATCAAAATAAGATATTTTGAAATAACGCATCTACACACAAAATGCATTTCAAAATAGTGTTTTGCTATTTTG
>CM057845.1:70099743-70116787 GCA_030068395.1 Apalone spinifera
CAGCCACACAAAGCAACTACTGACCTGATGCCCTGCTGAAACTGGTTTCAGCTGCCCTTAAATGCAATCCAGTGTCCAATCAGTGTGGACGTACTATTTCGAAATAGGAAAATGCTATTTTGAATTAGATTTTTGTGTCTAGATGCGTTATTTCGATTTAGCTTAATTTGAAATAACTATTTTGAATTAAGTTAATTTGAAATAGTGTTGTAGTATAGACATACTCTTAGGGAACATCTACACAAGTGGAGATATTTCAGGATACAGATGTATCCTGAAATAGCTACCCCAAGTATTAGAAACATTTCATGAGAATTACGGGAAACAGCATGTTATTTGGAAATCTGGCGCTGTGTAGCTAGCACCAAATTTCAAAATAGCCTATTTCGAAATAGACTCAAAATAAGATACAAAATTTGCATAGCACAAATTGCGTATCTTATTTTGAGTGTTGGGTGCTGTGTGGCCACACCCTTAAAGAGCCTGTAACTTTTTCTGGTTCCGTCTCACCATCCACTCACGTCCCTCTCCCAGTATGTGTGTGTCTCCTTTTTAGCGCCTTAGCTACACTCTGAAGTGTCTGCTCAATTTCACTGCCTGGATCATCTTTCATTAATTAACAAGCTGTCATAGCTCTCGTTATATAGACTCGTGGGATCTTCTCTTGTCCTCTTAGAATATTGTAAATTCCTGGCATCCTGCACAGATCTTCCACCATTCCTGATGCATCCCTTTCACCACCTGTGATGCTGGCTGAACAGGTGCCAATTCATGGCCAAGCCCCAAGCCTCACTAAATGCTTGCTGTGATATTCTCCAGGGTACAATCTGAGCTGAAGGACAGCTGTGTCTCCTCTATTCTCTAAATGGACGTGTCTTTTACACTGCTTTGCTCTGAAAGCTACCATTCCTGGTCTGCTCTCACACAGTCTCCAGCATGTAAATCACTCCCAGCTATACTGTATGAATGCTATAGCAAACCACCCATGCCAGCAAACTCCCCGTTCCATACTTTTCCCCAGAAATGTGCCTCTTGAACGGTCCAGCTTTCTCCTGGACATGGGAAGTTCATATAAAAATCCCTCATTTTATTAGTAGAAAATGGTGTGTACAAACCATGATATCTCAAATGGACATTCTCAAACACTTCAGTCCAAACAAACCCTGGTTTTAATGAGCCAATAAAATAAGTTTATTAACTACTGATGGATTTTAAATTATTACAAATAGAGGCATAAGAGTCAGAATTGCTTATAAGAAAATAAAAGCTAAAATGCCATTCTTCCATTCATCTTTAACTTCACAAGCTAAAGGGTTTCTCTCACCACATATATCAATAATCTTACTGGCTGGAATCCTTTCAGCCAGGCCCCTTCCCTTGTTGACAGCTGGCTGAGTTTGCCTTTGTCTCTAAGGAACTGATTCGTGCCTGCTTTTCTAAACCTGGAACATGTCTTAGCAATACCATAGAGTAATTTTTTATTTTTGGTGTAAGTGGCCTTTTTATCATAAAGTCCAGTTGTCTGTTCAGTTGTCTGCACTGAGAGGCCAAGACAAAGGTTTGTCAATAACTGTACATGAGCTGGATGTGGTTCACCAGAGTTAGTCCCTGATGGGTAGCCAGATGTTTTATTTGCCTGTGCATCTGCAGGTTTGGCTGCTTGCAGCTCCCATTAGCCACAGATCACTGTTCCTGACCAATGGGAGCTGCAGGAAACTGCACAGACCAGGATACTGCTTTCCATGACTCCCATTGGCCAGGTATGGCCACTTGTATATCCCACTGGCTGCAGATCGCTGTTCCTGGCCAATGGGAGCTGTAGGAAGCATTGTACTAGTCCGTGATACTTCCCGCAGCTCCCCTTGGCTGGGAATGGCGATCCAAGACCAATGGGAGCTGTGAGTGGCCATACCTGTGGATGTGCAGGTAAATAAAGCATCTGGCACTTTGTCAGGGCCTAACCCTAGCAAACAATGTCCCGCCTTTGGATCACTTATTGCCCAGCCCTGATTCAAGAGGATTGTCTGTGACGCCTTTGTAAGGCTGTTAGTGTGATCCAGGAGTTCCCATTTACTATTGACTTGGTGAAATCTAATTAAAGAACACACCATGAGCTTGGGGTGTCTGTCCTGTTTTCTGACCATCTCCCCTGAAGTAGGCAATGCTTCAGATTGAAATTATTCCAGCTGCCTTAACTGAACTTCCTAACCATATCTCAAGTTCTCTGGAGACTGCTTCCGAAAGATTAGGTCTTTTATTTCCTCTGATATTTTGCTGCCTCCTGAACTTAGTACATCAGATTTATAGTGTCCCTTCATCCATTTCATTATGGGAGTTGCCTTTTTCTGCAGCAGCCTCTGTTTATAACTGAGCAGTTTGCCCAACTCTCTTTGCATTCCTAGGACTTACAACTCACTGCAATATTAGTTCTTGTTGCCAGGACACTTTGTAAAACACTTGACTCTATTTTAATGTACATCTATTTCTGGAGCAGTGCAATGAACATGCTGTCTTTGTGGTAGTTTATTTTGCTGAGACATTTATTTGGAAGTTATTAGTCCTGCAAGGGTTTCCACAGCTGCCTCGTTTGTTCATTCAGCAACTTGTAGTAGACCAAATATGGCCAAGATCAGATACTCACAGCTGAAATGTGAGCTAAACTTATCTCTACTACAAAAAGGCTTATGTCCCATGCATGTGGTATTTCCAAGAAATGTGTAGTGATAATACATCTTTAAACATGTAGGCTATGTCTACACTCATGGCTTCTTGCACAAGTACAGCCGTTCTTGAGCAAGAAGCCGCAGAGCGTCCACACTGCCCACCTGCTCTTGTGCAAGGAAATTTACAGTACGGCGTGGTAAGAGAGGGCTTCTTGCGCAAGAGCTATGCTCTTTTTTAACAGGTGTAAGCCCTCTTGCGCAAGAGCTCTTGTGCAAGAGGGCAGTGTGGACGCTTGGCACGGATTACTTGCGCAAGAAAGCGCTATGGCTAAAACGGCCATCAGAGCTTTCTTGCGCAAGAGAGCGTCTATATTGCCATGGGCGCTCTTGTGCAAAAGCACAGCTCGCACATTGCAGTGTGGACGTTTTCTTGCGCAAGACTTCTTGCACAAGAACCGTTGCGCAAGATGTTCTTGCGCAAGAAGCCGCGAGTGTAGACATAGCCGTAGAGTGTGATTCTCATTTGCTTTGCACTTGGTGTAGTTATTTGCACTTGTGGAAAGTGAGATTTAATTCACTATAAAATGGACTTCTGGGAAGGTGTGGAGAACTCTGACTCAGTAGCATTTTTACACCCACTTTGAGTAGATAGGCCTGGTATTGCTTTAGGTCTAGCCCAGCAGATGTGACACAAAGCAAAGTCAAGCTCATGCAGTTTAATAATGCCCCACTGTCTGTAGTGTTAGATCTTTCTTGCTTAAGTGGACATTGTGTGGTCTGAAATGAAGTTGCACATAGTTCTCTGGAAAGAGGCTTCTGGAGCAGAAACTCATAAAAGCTCTGGTCTCTGCTATATGCTTGCTGTTAAGTTACTGCATGGTGTTGTTCAGTGGTGCAATGAGGGCGTGAAGGCATGGAGAGACACAGATATCCCAATCCTGCCACGCCCACTTGGAAATTTGACCTGTCTATGCCACTCTGCAATGGAGAGGCGTCAGGGCCAAATCTGAATGGCACTACAACCCCATATGCCTGCTTTCACTGCTGCTCCCCCACCTAGGCTATCCACTGTCCACAAGCTTTGAGAAACCTCACTGTCTAGGAGGGTGAGAAGACTAGATCCTGATTTTTGTGCTTCCTGAAGAAATAGAGACATGGAAAGAAGATGGAGTCTGGGGCTTCCAGAACTACCTAGCCCTAGATAGACAGAGTGCTCTTCAGCCTGATGGACTCTCTGGGTCAGAGCTCAGGGTTGGGGGCAGGGGGAGGAGCATGGGGGTTGGTTGTGGGGCAGGAGGGGAGTATGTAGAGCTGGACACAGAGGGACAATGTGGTGCTGAGTCACCTTCAGCGAGCTCAGGATTGGGTTAGACCTTGTGGGAGGGTGCAAGGAGAGTGGGGGGAATGGAGTATGTGGAGCTGGCCACAGGGGGAGATTGTGGGGGACAGAACTTGGAGATGCATAGGGGAACAAGAGCTCTGGGTCACCTACATAAAAATATTTGGTGGTATCCCGGGGGTCCTTGTCTGTATGCAGACAAGTCTTGAAGGTTAATAATATGGTTCACAATATACACTTCCAGTTGTGCTAGTCCGATGCTTGATATTGAATAATCACATACTGGGCTAGTGAACAGGAAGGGCTACATAGGGAACAATATGTCCTGGATTACCTGACTGGAAAACTAAAAGAGGGATAATTTATGGCTCTTGGAACCATTAGTATCCAAATCAGGGAGAGCAGTCATAAAACTTGAATGCCCCATTCAAGGGAAGGAGAGGCATTATTCTCATGTGAGGCAGAGGCAAACATAGTGCTTCCAGAAGTGCAGGAATGATCTCTTGTCAGTATCAGAAGATATCCTTCAGGTAAGTCTGTTCCCAAACCTGGCCTCCAGGTAGCTGCTGGAGTAGAGGGTAGAGAGGGGCTGGACTAGGCCTGGCCCTGTCCAACACACACACACAGCATTACTAGGTTCACTTCTTCTGCAGGAGTATATCTCAGTGTGAGGGTATGTCTAGACTGCAAGGCTATTTTGGGATACCAGAGGTATCCCGAAATAGCTATCCTGTATCTAAGATGGAAACTGTCGCAGAAGTCCTGACCATCAGATTATAACCATCTACTGTGATCAAGCTGCTGAACGGAGAAGTTCCTTCCATTCCTTCTTTTAATGTACCCATGAAAGGACAAACATTGTTTATATATATTGTCAAGTAAAGTTAATACACAGTACACTATATCTCTTGGGAGGCAAAATGGTCATCAGAGCTTCTTGGGAGCTATGTGTAGCAGTGTGACACAACTAAAGGAATAGCCATCACAATAAATCATATAATTCAACTCAATTTGGAAGGTTAATTGGCTCATTTTCCTCTAAACAGATTGTATTTGGTTATCTCAGTCAGTGTTGGAAGCAAATAGTTCATACTCTGTAGCCTGTTGTGAATGTGGTAATACACCCAGAGGATGTCATTTATCACTGTAATGACAGTTCCACTATTCCCTGACCACCCACGAGAAAAGATTTAAATATGTCATTAGTTCTGGATAAGGGACATTCTTCTAAGGCCTTGCAATCCAAGTCTCTCGTTAGTTTTGCAATCTCTTGGAGATCTACAAAAGCGGCGAGGAATCCAATGACTCCTCGCTGCTTTTGCAGATTCAGACTAACACGGCTACCCCTCTGATTCTTGGAGATCTAGTTCCCATAAGAAAGCCTTTTAAAATCATTGACCCATTCTCTCATGAAGGATGGTTAATATCTATAGTGCACATTACTCATATCAGTTAGGTACTGCTATGAGATATTAAAGGGATGGTGCAACTTGACAAATAGTTTCAAAACGTGAGTTAAAAGTATTTTCAGCTACCACGTGCCAATTTTGCTGGGGTTTTATAATTACATTCCCCTATTTAAAATATTTTTCTTTCACCCCCGTTGTATGAAAGAACCACACAAACAATCTGGGTAATTAAGTAAGAAGAGCTCTGCTTTTGCAATCTGAAGTTGCTGGGTCTCTGCACAGATTCAGGGGTCCACCCACATGCATCATACTCTAGGACTGGTGCTTAACTATCTACAATGTCCTGTCACATGTGCAGAGGAAATGGATGGCAACAATAAAAGTTTTTTTTCCATTTTCTAAATTACTAAGTTGATGGTGTCTTTGTAAGGAACTAACTAGATTGGGGGAGGGGGAGCTTGGATAACTAAATTGAAATCTGAAATAGGTCACAAGTGAAATGTATTTGGTGGGAATCAACCTTGTACTCAGTGGACATTTGTTCACATCCCAAAACCGCAGAATAATTTTGAAACTTTACTTATATATTTTGAAACAGCCCTTGTGGGAAAGTATCTGGTCTGTGAAATGCTAAGTCCAGGAGCAAAGCCTTTGTAAATACCTACTCTTCTTACATATACAAAACATTAGTTCACTGGATGGCTTGAGGCTTCGAGGTTGAAGTTATATTAATTTCTCATCCATTTGGAGTCCTGAACTGGAGACCAGATTAGATATAAAAATATTATATCTGGATCAGCCTGTTAGGAATTAGGAGTGCTATTAATTTTAAGCATTTTTTTAAATCTATTTTCCTTTTTCTTGTCTTCGGTCTCCCCTCTTGCATTTCCTGTCTGCCCTCTTTGAGACTTAATTGCAGCCAAAAAGTAACACTAATAAAGTTGCAGTTCTGAACATTAAAAAATTATGAGTTGGGCCCTCCTAAATAATGAGATCAGCAGATTTCAAAATCAGGATTTTTTCTTATTTTTTGGGGGTCCCTACATAGAAGGGTGGCAGCCACATATGCAGCCCCATTTATTCCTTTCAGAGACCTTGGGAAAAGACCATAAGTCATAGTCTGACCACATTCAGTTTATGGTGGCTGCACAGAAAACAGCCAATCAAAGAGAGGTTGCAAGGAGCAGCCAGCCAGGGCACAACAGGCTCACATAAAAGGAGCTGCAGGAGCAGTTGCAGAAAATAGGGAGGTGACTGGGTTCCTAGAAGGCTGTAAGAAGGTAACCCCTCAGACAGGGCAGGGAACTGGAGAGCCAGAGAGAGAGAGACTGGATGGCTGCTGGGAGTTGCATGCTCAAGGCCCTGAGAAGAGGGTGAAGAAGCTGAGGGCGCCATGGGGAGTGGTCAAGGGAATTGAAGCCACACTGGTGAGAAGTTAAGCAGAGATAGCAGGAGGATGCTAGCTACAGAGTCCCTGGGCTGGGCCCTGGAGTAAATGGAAAGCCTGTTCACTTTCTACCATCCCCCGCTTCCTACTCACTACTGGAGAATTGGCTAAACAATAGAACTATTTCCCTGTAAGGAGAAACACAAGCAGTGATATGGCTGGAAGACAACATCATGAAGAAGATGCTGCAGCACTTGGACTGAGGTAGGTCGGCAGGCACTGACAATGATAGGCAAGGCACCACCAGGAGAGGATGCACCAGAGAGCCACACTAATACTTGTTACATCCAGCAGGAGGCGCCATAGTTATGAGTGAACCCTGAGAAATTGTAGACTTACTCAAAATGGCTTTGAAATAGTTTCACATGTGCTCAGCTCCTGCCACCACCACTGAGAGGCAAAGTCCTGACTCCTATCCCACCTCTAGAAACATTTTCATTGCTACCACCTTCATTGCGTACTGTGGGCAATGTGGTACCCTAAGACAGGAGAGAATCAAAGTAGCCCTACATGGCTGAGAGTGTTAGTATCTCCGAGAATACTCAACGCCTACCATCATCCTGATTCCTCACATGCCTTTCTGAACCTTGTACTTCACTTTAAAAGAAAAAACACTGGGAGACCAAAGGGGTAAGTGTTTCCCAAAGGCACTGAAGTACAGTCTAATAATTTAAATAAACAATGGCACAAGAGCAGAAATAGCAATAAGTAAATACCATGATTACAGCACACAGTTCTGCATATCTGAGGGGAACAAAGCAAGGCTTTACTATGCTTTTGGATGGTATTTTGAAAGGACCTTTGGGGAGTTAGGTGTCCACTTCCTGTTAAAATCCACTGGAGTTTGGGTACTTGTCTCCCTGGGAAATGCCAGAGTTTATCAATAATGAACTGTGTAAATCTCCAGTTAACAGACTCACCAAGCTTAGCTCTGACCTTTAGACAAAGCATATTCTTACCCTAGATAATGTACAGTAAAATGCCAGGCATTCAAAATAGCAATAGAAAACCTGGAGGGCCCCTGACAGCAAAGCTCAGCATTCCAACAGCATTGCCATGAATATTAACATTCACAGCGAGATTGTAAAGGCCATTCAGTTTTTTCAGAGCTCAGGCAAGATCCCCAGGGTCAAGAATGGGTCCCTTAAGGGAAGCATTCCAAAGATCAGTCCTGCACAGTTATGTATCAAACACAAGTTACTGTAGCAGGCTAATGTACTTTAAGTGACATTGTGGGGATTTCCAATTACAGGTTGTAAAACCTGTGGCTAAATTATCCCACGGCAGCAGCTGCATGGGCTTCTCTGAGCTCTTGTGCAGCATACCACCATTTAACACAGTCACTGTTTCACTTCCCTTCTTCTGGGTGATACACAGCTGTAAAGCTGCACAGTGCTGGACTCATTAAAGAAAAGTAGCAACCCTGATATTGAAATTTGCCTCCCTGCATGAGGATGGGAGTCATCGGCCATTGCCAGCCAGCAGAAAAGTTCTGTAGGCTGGATTCACAAGTGGGAATGTAAGTATGACATAGCCAAGTGCTGATGTGTCTAAGTTTAGATACCCGGCCACCTAGTGGAATCTGTAGTCCCAAGTTAGGTACCCTGGCTACCTGCACAATGTAAGGGGACAGGTAGGCGCTTAAAAAGGGATTCACAAAAGCCAGCAAGTTGAATGGGGAGCCACCCAATGGTGCATCTACACTGCACCCTTAACTTGAAATAAGCTATGCAATTTGAGCTACACGAATTGCGTAGTTTATTTTGAAATTTGGCATTGTCTACACAGGATCCCAAATTTTGAAATAAAGCCCTATTCTGAAATGAGGAACAAGGTTTACAGGGACTTCGGAATAGCATGCCCGTTATTTCAAAAGCTATTTCGAAATAACAGGCACGCTGTCAAGACACAGAAAACTCTATTTTGGGATACTGGAAGTATCCCGAAATAGCGCCCCTGTCTAGATGCACCCTAAGTTAACCAATAAGAAATAGCAAGTAAAGGGGTGTGGCATAAGGCCAGCCCTTCAAAGGCACTTAATTATGTAACTCTGGGCCAGAGGTAGGCACCTACATCCATTTGGGATTCATAGCCATGACCTTCTCCTGGAACTGAATACCTAAGGTAGGTTAGGGAGACCTAAGGTAGGTAAGGGAGGCCTGGTAGAGCCTTTTCATTCATCTTTTTTGCTGCTGATTTTCTGTGGGAGCCAGACTCCTTGATAGACTAGTCAGATGTCCTGCTCCTCTTCCTCCTTCTCCTTTCTTCTTAGGTAGAGCATCACTTGCTGATGGTAATAGACAGGGGTGGAGTTGCAGAGTCATGACAAGCTAGAATCCCTGGGCAACTGATATCAAGGGGCTACGTCTATACTGCAGGCTTCTTGTGAAAGAACTTTTTGAGGAAGAGATCTTCCGCAAAAAGTTCTTGTGCAAGAGCGCATGCACACTGCCATGTGCTTTTGCGCAATAGATGTGCTTTTGCGCAAGAGAGCATCCACACTACCATGGATGCTCTTGGGCAGGAAAGTTCACAGAATGGCCATCAGAGCACCTGTGCTTTTTCCAATAAGGGTTTCTTGCTCAAGAAACCCCTGATGTCCTCCCACACACTCCTTTTTGTGCAAGAGCTCTTGCGCAAAAAGGCTTATTCCTCGTAGAAAGAGGAATAACTCTTGCGCAAAAAGCCCTGTCTTCTGACAATCTACTGTACTTTTTCTTGTACAAAAACACACTTGTAGCATGGACGCTCCATGTGTTTTTGAGCAAAAACGACTGTTTTAGGGAAAAACTCTGCTATGTAGACGTAGACTAAGAGTGAAGTCAATGCAATTGTAAGTCACTGCTTAATGTCTCATTACTTTTTAGTAACCACATGCCACAGCAGTCACAGGTAGGATAGAATCCTACCTAGGCATTTCCAGGGTAAAGCTGCTCCACTCCTTCCAATATATGGCAGAATGAACCTGATTTTTTAAAAAACCAGTCAACCCCAAAGACGCAGGTTCACAACTGAAATGAATCAGAATGTATAGGAAGCTGGACTGTGGGCTGCAATCTGATGAAATAGAAACAGTAAATGACTATTAAGAAAGAGGGCTCAGCAAAAGTCAAAACTGCTTGGGAAATAATTTAAAAGTGTTCAGTTTTTCTAAGCTCTCTGGCTTAAGAATGTTTGCAGAAGAAATTCATTGAGTAACATTTATTATTGTTTTCTCAGCCTTGGCACTTCTTGTCTTTCTCAGATTTCCCTGTTGGCACTCAGCTCTGGCATCAAAACTGCAGCCAGACCTTGCAATATATGTTAAAAACATGCCTCATTTATTTGTTACAAAATACACTTTAAGAGATTGCGATATAACTGCTAGCATTCAGAGGTGCTCCCGAAATACCTGCATCATGAGCAAAGGCAATACCATGTGATACCTTTTTCCAAATTACTTCTGCTGATTCTTCCCAGGATAGATCATTGCTTGCTAATCAGTTTATTGATGTTGAAACATCATTCGTAGCACTCTATGTGAAGAGAAGTTTAGGGTCACTTGTACTGTGTCTATAGAAAGGATTTGGAGAAACTGGAAAGGTTTCAGAAAGGGTCCACAGGCTAGAAGATGTCAAAGGGACAGAATGCAAGTCAGACCAGCAAAGGCTGAAGAAACAGGGTACATGTAGTTTGGAAAAGAGGAGATTGACGGGGATATTTGGACCTTGCCCCACCCCTTTCTGGTACTTGTCATACAGAAAGAAAGCAGAGGACCAGAAATCCAAAGGGCAAAAAGTGCAATGCTTATTGGCACTAGTTTCAGGCAAGCATGTCCATAGTTAAGATGCTGCAGAGATCTTGTTTCCCATTTTTCCCTCTCTCCCCCTGCTTAATAGGCATATCTCTCTCTAGATGTATAAAAAATCTTTTCCTACAGGACGACAGAGTGATGTCATGTGTCATGCTACATCCCACAGCCCCTCGCTCTGCCCTCGGCCACATGGCCTCACCCCTCACCAATCCCCCCTTCTTGGGTGGGGAGGGAGGAGCTATGAAGCCTCTGCTCGGGCCTGGCCCAACCCCCAGGTGGCCAGGGGGAGAGAATCGGGCCTGGTGAGACCAGGGGAAAAGAACTGGGGCTGATGGAGTTGGGGAAGAGCTGGTACTGGCCTGGCCTCGGCCTCTCCCACCCTCCTGTGGCAGCTGGGCCTGTCCTGGCATGGTGATATGTTGGGCTGGCCCAGTCCAGCCCTGTCCCTCCACTCCTGCCCCCGGCAGTGGAGGGGAGACAGCTGGGGCTGCCGAGGTTGGGGAGGGAAGGGGAAGAGCAGGGGTTGTCATGGTCTTGGCCCTGCCTGGTGGCCAGGGGCAGAAGGGGAGAGCCTCAGACCGCCCTCCCCTCCCCCCCGGTGGCTGAGGAGAGAGCTGAGCCCTGCACAGCTTCGCCCATGCCCCTTCTGGCAGCCAGGGGCAGAGAGGAAGGGCTGGGGTGGCCTTGGCCTGTTGGGGGAGCAGAGGAGGAGCCAGAGTGGCCTCGGACTCTCCCGTGTGTCCGGAGGGGAAGAGCTCCCTGGTGGCCTATGGGAAAGCCAGGTGCGACTTCATTCCCTCCCTTGCAGCCAGGGGAGGGAGGGCAAGAGTTGGGGTTGAGGGGCCCAAGAGCCAGGGGGGCCAAGAGCTGGGGCCAGCCTGGGGGGCAAAGGCTGTGCAAGGCTGTAGCCTGTGGGAAAGGGCAAGGACCGGGGCAGTCTTGGCCTCTTGTGGGGGGGGGGGGCGTAGAAGAGCCGGGACTGGGGCAGCTGTGGACCTTCCCTGGCAGCCATGGGGGGAAGAGCTGGGACCAGGGCAGCCTCAGCCCCGTGCCCTCCCTGGCTGCTAGGGGCAGGGAAGAAGAGCCAGGGCTGGGGCTTCCTCGGCCCCTCCCCAGGGTGGGGAGGACCAGGGTAGCCTCAGACCCTCCCTGGTGTCCAGGGGGAAAGAGCTGGGGCTAGGGCAGCCTCAGCCCTGGGCCCTCCCTGGCCAAGAAGGGGATTGCTGAGCATAGCAAGTAGGAGACACAGCCCCCTAGTGAACCTGTGCTGCACACCCTGATCATATCTCTTTCAAAGTATGGTCATGTTCTGTTGTGGAAGGGTTGTTATAGGCCTGACACATAGTACTAGTTCTATAGGCTTTATTGTATAGCTTTGTTTTATGTAGTTATAGAGATAAATCATGAGTCTGAGTTCTTCATGACACCTCTTTTGTATCCAGTGGAAGGGGTAAAGAGTGAGGAGGTGTAATGGCAAAGGCCAGGCTTTTCTCTGGATTTTAGTGCTTCTTATGTCTTCCCCACTACAGCCCTCTTGCTCCTCAACCTTGGCTTGAGAGAGGAGCCAGGCAGCCTATCAGTGTATGCTCATATATTATACTCCCACCATTCTGGGTAACTCTTTAACTATTCTTATCTGTTTCCATTATACTAATCAGCCCATCTGGTCAAGCAGAACAACACACACAGCGTCTTTGTGCTTTGTTCTCTCCTATTAGTAAAGCTATATGTGTATCAACAAATCAAATGGGCAAACAAAATCCAAAATTATATATCAGACAAAGATACAGCTCTGAATCCTACATTATCACTAGCACGCCTAATAGGACATGATAGCAATCTTCAAATACTTAAACAGCTGCCATAAAAAAGATGGAAGAAAGTTGTTCTCTCACTTGCCACAGAGGGGAGGACAGGAGGCAATGGGTTCATTTAGATTAAATCTCAGAAAAAAATCCTAATTGAAAGAACAATAGGACAATGGCACAGACTGGCTCAGGAGGTTGTGGAATCTCCTTTGCCAAAGTTTTCAAAAGGAAGGACAGCAGTCTGTCTTGGATGGTTTAGACATAACAATCCTTTATCTTGGCAGGAGGTTAGACTAAATGACCCACACGGTCCCTTCTAATCCTGTGATCCTATGAACTAGGTATTCCTCCTCTATCTGTCATGTGGGTCTCGATCCAGATATGCTGCACAAGCTCAGAGCATGTCTGATCTGTACAAAAAACAACCAGTGATAAGCAGAGTTGGTATTTGGAAACTGGCTGCAGCCCTCTCCTTTGGAATAGCCACTAACCCTTTGTTTAGGGGCCCTCACCTAAGATGCAGAAGACTTAGGTTCATGTCTGTACTCTAAATCAGTCAGAGAAAGGTTTTGTAAATATTCTCCCACATCCCAAGGAAGTGCCCTGACCATTGACTATTGGCTAAAACAAGGGGTGGGCAAATACCAGCCCATGGGCCAGATCCAGTCTGCCAGGGTTAGCTCCTGGCAGGACCCACCACTATATTTACCTTCACGGCTACAGGTACTGGTGATTACAGATTCTGTTGGCACAATGGGAACTGCAGAAAGTGCTGTTTCTATAATTGTGATAGAAGAACATACAGGGGGGAAATATGAATTTGCATTGTAGTTACTTAAACTTAAGTCATTAGTGTCACTCATCAATTCTCTGTCACCATTGCCTGTCAACATTTTAATTAGTTTACTTCATCTGACTGATTAAATCTTTTCTATAAATGTCTGAAAAAGAAAAAGGGACTATCAGAGTTATTTTCACAAGCTACTTGGCAGTATGACTATTTAAAACGGGATGAGTCAATAGCCTGCAGACAGCACAGCTGCTGCACAAGAACTGGCTCACAAAAGAAAGACCAGCATTTTTGGTTAAGGAAATGTAAGCAGTTCATTGAAAAACAATGGAATGACATTTCTTTTTATTTAAAATCTAGTAAGTATTTTTTATGTGATGTAAGTGAGGGACACAGCTCCAGGAACTTCTGCGTTCCACTGATTGCTCAGAATCTGACTTCCTCTATGGCTTTCAGCAAGTCAAGTAACCTCTCTGTGCCTCTGATTCTACTCCTCTGGACTGGAGTTAATGATAGTTGCTTTGCTCAGCCATACTGTGTGCACTGTGCGCTAGATTCACAAAGGTATTTAAATATTGCAACACTCTTTTGGAGTAGGGACTTGAATCTGACTTTTCCATATCCCTCCTGGGAGCCCTGACCGCTGATACATAGCCTCTCTTGTATTCTAGCCTGAAGTATATTTAATTATTTACATAGCTCCAACAGGAGACAGAGAGAAAGAGCCCTGGCCCTCTCAAAGATCCAATAGCCAGCTGTTTAGAACAGTTAGCTGGGAGGTGGTATACCTCGCTTTAAGTCATGGCTTCAAATCTGGCAGCATGGGATTTGACAACTGGTCCTCTGTGTCCTAGGGGAATATCTCAACTGCAATTGAATGCTCTGACAAGCACACACGTGTACCAGCCTGTCTCCAAAATTTCAGGTCTGCTCTCCCCAGATGGCCTCTGTGTGGCTTAGGTGTGCACAGAACAAAACAGATGGGAGCAACACCTAATCTGAGACTCCCACTAGAGTTTAGACATGACTAGGGGTCCAAGCAGATTGTTAACTATGAAACTGTCAGCATTTGCAGATTTGGACATGCCCAGAGGTGGAAATGTAATTGCCTATGTTGATTTAGATACCTACTGGTCAGGTGGCAGCTGAGTAGTGGATTGTGTATGTCAAGTGATTCCCAAGAACTGGACATAACCATCTTAGGAAATGGATGACTAAGCCCCTTTGTGAATCTGGTATTTATCTACTCTATGTAGGCACTGATTTTTTTGCATACCTAACACTCACTATCTAGATACACTTACAAAAATGAAAAACTGATCAAATTTACTATTGATCTGTGCTGTCTTATGTATGTGTTGCAGGGGAAGGGGAATCTATGGTAGAAATTCCACTGAGAAATAACTTGCTGCTTTGGTTATAGTGGGGTTAAGGGAGAGTTTTTAGAGGTCACAAATTTAGTGGTGAGGTGGGGGAACAGGCTGGTACAGTCCAAAAACCAGCAGTTTGTACACGAGGGTCAAGACGATACTGATTTAGGGATTGTCTGGACACCCGCATATTGGTAGAACTTTTGTGGTAGGAGGCTTTATCAAAGAGTTAAACCTGACCCCTCCCCACACAACTTTACTGCAATTGGTCCAGTTTCTAAGATACCTGGGAGATGTAAGGCACTATGTATATGTTTATTATTGTTTATTATCAATATAAACACTTAGGAGTTAAAACAAACTATAGGCCAATGATAATGTAGTAGTTGTTACAACACCGCTTTTGGGATGAGGCCTATTTCTGTAATCAACAATTAAGGGGGAAAATGCTGAGTTTTCTTTTGCACCATGTTATCTCACTATTTGTGTTTTCTGTTACATTCCAGCTCAGCTTTCCCCTTGATACTTTTATACCCACTTCCTCTTCTTGCTACCATCCCCCCCCAAACACACACTTTTTTTTTCCTTCTCCCCTCCTTTCCCCTCACTTCTCCCTTATTTATTTTAGTTCTGGTCATCTGAAGAAGTGGAATATGCTTACTCCAGTCCAGAGGAGTGGAATCAGAGGCATCTGATGAAGTGGTTTTTATCCATGAAAACGTATGCCAAAGTTGCCTCAGAATTCTGCATTGTTTTTTAAAATGTGTGTGTGCCTGCCTGGGCCTTATTATACAAACTTAGCATAAAATAACACAGATGAGTCTAGTGCATCTGGTAAACAAACAAAACAGTTGATTAAGAACTATTCACTGGCAACATTTTCAATAACAGGTCTCCAAAGTGAAGCTTTAATTTGTCTTATGAAACAGCTTTAATTAATTTTTTTCTCTGCACTAGCATTCGTGATCTTATGCACTAAACATGCTATGTTAATATGGAATGTATGTGGTATAATTCAAAGTTAATTAAACATCCGTGAAAAGGCTATTCCCAAAGAAGGGAAATCATACAGTTAAACACTGGAATAAGTTGCCTAGGGAGGTTGTGCAATCTCCATCTCTGGAGATATTTAAGAGTAGGTTAGATAAATGTCTATCAGGGATGGTCTGACAGTACTGGGTCCTGCCATGAGGGCAGGGGACTGGACTCAATGACCTCGCGAGGTCCCTTTCAGTCCTAGTATTCTATGATTCTATCTAGAGATGCTGTGTTGAGGTTAAAAATGGCTAGTTCTGTACATTTAGATGAATTATTACATTTCAGCAGTTACTAACAATCCACTATGGGAGACAAATCCATTTTCCAGAGGAGTTTTGACGACTAGATATTATCATGCTATTCACCCTATGCTAAGCACTATGCCATTTATGTGATAGGTTACACAGTAATAATACTACTATTAACAGTTTCAGCACAAAAATAGAGTATGTCAAATATTTACTTCTGCATGTAAATGCATGAAGACATAAAATTTGATTATATTTGCCTGTTCAGGTTTGGCCATCTCCTTATCAGCGTTCTCCACTTTGTGTGTTAAGTTCAAACCTCATGTTCTCCTGACCAGAGCACAACTCAACTCTACCTCTACGCAGTTGTATAAACTTCCTTCCCACTGCTTTTCCAATGGTGACAACCTTTGTTGCCTCCTCCCAGTCCCTTCTGCTTAATTTTCCCTGTATTTGTCTCATGTCATTCTCCATTACCAAGCCATTTTCCTATCCAGAGCCTTTCTAGACACCCACTGCTTCTTTGTTGTTCAGAAGTGAGATAATTTAGATACACCAACCAAAGGTTTAATTGAGTCATCAATTATATGTACATACTAAAAGTCAGTAACTGTGATATCTTATGTTACCCTCAGACTTCCACTTGCTGTGTCATGTCTTTCTATTTCACCTATTAAGGACCTACTATGTTCCTTAATTTTACCTTTCAGTTTCCAATAACTAGTGATAAGCTTCCAATAAGCTTTTGCATATTTATCCCTAAATTTACCCAGGGCTATGGGTGAGGAGGAATAATCAGACATGTCTAGCTAATGGACAAGTCATTTCTCATTCATTTAAATCATTTTCTATTTCTATAACATATGTTCATTCTTCAATCATGGAGGCACTTTTTGGCTTATCAATGACACTGGGTCAGATTTATGAATGCCTCGCTCTCACTGCTGGGCTGCGCAAATCACTTAGGCTTACTTGCATGAATTTATCAAAGGGAACAAAGATTTCATAATCCAGCCCACTCGGTTTCAATCCTTATTGCAAGGAACTTTGAGGCAGTTCATTGAGGAAACTGTTTTGCTAAAACCCCCTGGCTACGTCTAGACTGGCATGATTTTCCGAAAATGCTTTTAACGGAAAAC
>CM057845.1:70130011-70142773 GCA_030068395.1 Apalone spinifera
CACCTGCCTCTTCCTAAGAACTGGCGTTCCCTCCCCCTCAGAGGTATCCTCAGTACGAGAGGATCCCGCAACATCCTTTGGAAGGAGGGTCCCAACTACGGGATGGTTTTCCTCTGCTCCATTGAATGCTCTGTTCCCTTGAGACTTTCATCCTTCTTAAGAGCACTCGGGCTCTCAGACTGGAGGTGGGACAGTATTACAGTGTCCCAGAAAGTCTCATCAACATAGCTATCTGCCTCCCTTAACTCCTCCAGTTCAGCCACTCTGGCCTCCAAAGCCCTAACTCAGTCTCTGAGGGTCAGGAGCTCCTTGCAACTGGTGCACACATATGCCACCCGCCCACAGGGTGTAATCATACATGTTACACTCGACACAATAAACAGGATAGCCCCCACTCTGCTGCTGGGCTTCTGTCTCCATTTTTCTTATGAATAAGTTTAATTATAAACTGGGCTTCTTTTTAAATGTCTGGAATATAGATTATTATAAAAGTTATGTTTAAAGAAGGTCAGAAGTAACTAGCGCCCTCAAACCTCCCCCTTTAAACTCCCTGTTAGCTGTTCCTGTTTGCAATCTCCCTGGTCACTGACTCGCAGCTTTATAAAGCCCTGGTAGCCCCTCCCCCTGACTAAGGCTCAGCCAATTAACAGAGGCTTCTAGATTTCAAACCTTTAGAAGTTCACAGCACACGCTCCTTCAAACAAACAAACAAACAAACAAACAAACAAACAAACAAACAAACAGACAAACACAAGCTCAGTACACAGCAAGTAAGCCCCCACACATACAAACACACACTACAGACAGCCACTTACCTCAGGGATCCCATATTTACTCCTCCTTTACCTGAAGAACTCCCTCTCAAAACTTCTTGTTAGCTGCCCAACTATAGCATTCCTGCACTGGAACCCAGAGTAGAGGGTGGATCCAGATTCCTGCATCAACACTGTGGCATGAACCCTGACAATGGGGGAGAAACCAAGGCTAAGCCCCAAGAAGATCTTTTCTGGAACCCAAAACAAAGAACAGGATTTGAAGGGGCCAAAGCTAAGGGTGAAGAGGCTGGTGAAGGCAGAGCCTTGATTTGTCCCCCATTGTCAGGGTTCATGCCACAGTGCTGGTGGGGGAGCCTGGGTCCACCCTCTACACTGGGTTCCAGTGCAGGGAAGCTAGATTGCTTGCTGGATTTTTTGCTACCCTTAAAGGGATTCACTCTGGTTGGCTTGTGTGACCTGTCTGGAGGGGTGAGCCACTGAAGATCCATCAAGTGAGTCTGACAATCTACAGAGGTCCCAGGAGCGGGAAAGGTACTGGAGGACCACACTCTACTGCAAGGTGTGTCTCAGGAGGTGAGTATCCCCTTAACACTATGGTTCCTCTCTTTTCTCTCCCGTTGTAGGTATGTATTGCAAGGGTTTGGTATTGGTTACAAATAAATTAGCTGTGTTCTGGGAGAAGGCAAGGTAGAAGGAATGTGACAGAACTTATTTGCTGTGTGGCAAGGGAATAATCTTATACGTTTCTGGTTTCTTTGTGCTGGCTGGGACAGAAAATATTCTGGATTAGACCTGGGTGCAAATGTGAATCCATCCAAAATAGCCATATTCCAGTTTACAAATGTATTCTTTTTAATGTGAAATGAATGTATTCCATTAAATACTGTGAAATTCAGTATTAAACTAAAAAATAGTTGAGGTGTCCAGTAGCTGGGTGCTACTAGCTCCCTCAACTGCAGTGTGGCACTTCCATAAAAGCATAAGTGCTGGCTACACTTTCTCTGTCACAGAACTTGCAGGAGGGGGAAGTAAGCCATGTGGTACTATGGGGTGGGCTAGTTTGCAGAAGAGGGCTGAAGTGGGGTTTTAAGACAATTTCCTTAATTTTTTCCTTTAAAAGAGTCTCTCCATGTGGAGGGAAGGGGGCTTTGGGGCTGGTGTCATTGAATTCCATGGTTCGGATCAGTTCCCAAGTCAAGGTCAGATACTCTGAGCACAGTGGTGAAAAGCTAGGAGCTACCCTAGAGTGGAGGTTGCCAGGGTCACAGGCAGGTTGGGGGCTGTACCCAACTCTGAGAGAGAGCTGGGAGGACCAGGAGCTAAGATGGAGGAGGGGGGATTGGGAATGGTTGAATCAGGTGAACATTGGGAGTTATTGCCTTAGATTTGCCTTGACAATAGATGCAGCCTAACAAAAAGCCACAAAAGCTTAGTGAGTTTGTCTCCTCCAAACATTTTGGGTACATCTACACAGCAACATTATTTCAAAATAACTTAGTTCGCCTCTACACAGCAGGCAGTTATTTCGACATAATGTTGAAATACCTCAAGCTGGAGGACTTCTTACTCTGACTGCTGTAACCCTCATTGTTCAAGGAATAAGGGAAGCTGGAGGAAGAGTGCTCTATTTCAAAATAAGTGCTATGTAGACACTCTCAATTTCAAAATAAACTACGCTATTGATGTAGATCAATTTACGTAACTAATTTCGAGTTACCCCCTGCGGTGTACACACCTCCTTAATTTCTATTAGTTTTTCCATACAATAGTTTTGTTGGCTTCTCCTGGTCAAAAAGTATTATGCAACTTAGAACAAATTTCACACTTAATGAATGCATAGACTGCCGTCTAAGGTGCAGAGTAGCTGTGCTAGTGTATTTGAGGACAGAATTTGATCCCAATGTGGAAAGTAAAAAAAAAAAAATGTTGTCACACTAATATCTACTAAAGCTGTTGGAAAACAATCAATTTAAAAAGCTGTTACTATAGAAAAACATTTGCATTCATGATCTCACACGGCATTCATGTGAACTTGGCACTCAATGCTATAGGAACGAAGCTATATGTTTGGAGGATCCTCAGTTGGTCACACACTTTTAAAAGAAAGGGAATACACTATATCTGAAAGCACTTAGTCTGTGAAACAGGGCACCGATCTAATACACTTTACTTAGGTTAAATCTGCCTAGAGGATGAGAAATTCAGGTGTGAAAATGTGTGCAATAAGTGTGCAGATTAAATAAGATGTGATTCTTTTTCCTTTCATGTGTTGTATCAACATGCCTATGTCTGCAGGCAAATGACAGACTGAATGAAAAAAGAGGCCATTCACATGCTGGGTGCTAAAAGCAGCAATCAAAGTTGTCTCATACTAAATATCTTTTAATACACCCTGGAAAGTATCTACTATGATCTCAAGTTTCTAGAAGAGAGGAAACTATCTTTCTAGAAGAGAGGAAACTGTCCTCATTCTATTCCACATATATAAACTCATATGCTGCTCTCATCAGCATCACATCTGAGTTTTGTCCTGTAGAGCTGTAACTAACGTTTATAATGCATGGGTCATTCTAAGGATGTTAAGTATCGGATAATTGACTAATCAAATAATCGATGCATTTTGCATCAACTATTCAACTAGTCAATAGGGCGCTGCCGCCTTTGAAGTGCAGCAACAGCCTTAGGCGAAAGTGCCGCAGGAGCCCAGGCCCCTTCACTGCCAGTGGAGAAGGGACCTGGCCCTGCCTGACTCTCTGCTCCTGCCCCTACTCCCACCTGGTGACCGCTGACGTGCGGGAGACCCGGCCCCCGGTCCAGCTCTAGGACACATGCTGCCCACCCCATACTCTGGGAGCATGAGTGGGGGAGGTGATTCATTTCTGGGAGAGGAGGAGGGCTCCCAACAAAGCAACATGCTACCCTTCTCTGAGAGAGGAGGGCCCAGTTCTGTGGAGCTGGAGCTGATGGCCTGGGGCAGTGGCAGTGGCCTGGGCATCAGCCAGTTCCTGGGAGGAGGAGTCGCCCCATGTCATGAGGATTGGAGCGGGCAGGGCCCCAAGGCCAATACCCCTCTGCCCCGTTGTGATCTGACAGAAGCTGCTGCTGCTACCAGGAGCCATTGCTCATGAGCCCCCAGCAGTAGCACAAGGTACAAGCTTATTCCCTTCCTTCCATCCCCGACTCCCTCTCGAAATCCTCACCCTGACCATGTTCTACTCCTTACCCTCAATCCCTGCTGTCCTGCTGCCTGCCTGTGCCCTACAAGATCCCCCCCCCTACACACACACACTACTTTGTGCTCCCTTCCCCCTCTCTTCCGGATGGCTTGCTGTGGGTGCAGGTGAAAGAAAAATCTGCATTGTGGATCACATGAGTAGTTGAGCCTGGCAGATGTGGATCGGATGTTGAGCCACATTTTTATCTCTGAGGCCTGGGGGGGTGCCAGTACTGCTACTTGGGTGGTACTGAGGGCTGGCTGCCCCCAATTCCACCCTTCTGCCCAAGGCCCCAGCCCTTGTAGGGGCATGGAGCTGGGGGCCCCCCACACACCTTAGCCTGGAACCCACAATGGTTGTCAGGACCACTGCATTAAACACCTTTGAAGGTGAGAACCAAAATCTTGAACTTGATTCAATAGTCCATAGGAAGTCTATAAGACAAGTTCCATTAATTTCAGTGCCAGATATATACATTCCGGCATTATATACAGACTCTATACAGTATTTGCCAACAGCAAAGCAGCACTTCCACTATAATCACACGTACAGCACTGTGACTGAATTTTCTGAATAGCCGTAGCTAGTATAAAACCAACTAAGCAGTCGCTGCCGGAGATAAAACCACCGTGCTGCCAGACATACACTTACATGATATCAAAATGCAAGATTAACAGGAAAAGCCACATTAGAAGGCCCAGTATCCTCCAGAAAGAAGAAACAGCACTTGCAGAGTGCCGGGAGTGAGGGCTAGGACTTCACAGGTTCATGGGTGCTGAGCTATCCCTTTGCCCTACTCCCCTCCCATTTGAGAAGCCCCATGTTGGCTGGAGCCCTCCACAAATTGCTCTGAGAGTGTTCCTTTAAGATAAAAAGAGGATAAGTGAGTAGGGGGCAAAGTAATGGTCAATTCCCAGCAGCACCTTTGCAGCCACTGACTGCAGTGCCACCAGACTATACTCTTTATAACTGGTCAGTGGATTTTCTGCCCTCTTGCACCTGCTCCTGCTCTCCAGACAAGAGCAGAGAGTAGGGAAAAATCCTAGGGCACTAGTGGCCTCCTGATCCAATATGAGTCCTGTCCTTTGGGAGAGGCAGAGAATCTTACATAGGAGAAATGGTGGAGACCTTTTTATATTTAAAGGGGGCGGGGTCTAATAATTCTAGGTAAAGGGACAGCTGGGGATTGCTGATGGGATGTGGGAAGGGAGACAGACAACTAATTAATATAAAAACCATGGAGCTTGTTGCATCTTTGCTGGAGCCTACAGAAGGCAAGTATTACTGTCGTGCCAAATCATGGTTTGACTGGGAATTCTGAATTTGAAACCATCATGTTGTACCTTTTAGTTCTCCCTGTAACTTCATAATAGCAACTTCCTTGATTCCTTCTTATTATGCCTAAAATTCACTTGTTTCAGCTTGTCTTTTTAATTAGACCTGGCTTCAGAAAGCTATTTAATTACGTGAGTAATACCATTGAAGGTAATTCTACTACTCACAGACTTAGACTTAAAGCTTCTTGCAGAACTGAGTCCTTAGACTGCAAGCTCTTTAAGGAAGGAGCTATCTCTTCCTATGTGTTTGTGCAGTGTTTTGGAGAATGGGGCACTGGTTTCTAACCACCATTGCAGCACAACCAGTAATTGTGGTGGTAAGCTCTTGGGGCCTATGCCAAGAATATTTACTATTTGTCGGTATGCAGTGCCTAGCTCATTGGGTCCCTGATTCTCAGTGGGACTCCTGGGGGATCATACTTAACTTTTGGCATTTGCTCTACCTGTTGAACAGGTAGAGTGTGAGATGCCCTGAGTCTATGGGCTGGGAAGGGTGGAATGCTCAGGCATAGTCACTACAAGTATGCGTAATCATCTGCTGGGAGTGTGACTCCTAGACTGACAGACTTGTGCTAGCAAGGCACCAGCTGGCATGCTAAAAATAGCTGTGTAGATCTTGCTTTGATGTTGGGCTCAGGCTCTGAGGCCCACTTCCTCCCTTGGCTTGAGCCTGAGCTAGAGCATCCACGCTGCTACGTTTTTATCATGCGAACATGAACCCTGGTACCACCGATCTGTTGACCTGGGCTAGGAGATGTGTTCCTAGTGGGTGTGTAGACACAATACCCCATAGGGCTTGCAACTTGGCAGGAAGCAATGGACAGCTTCCCCACCTTGTGTTCCTCAGCACTTGTCAACCAAACTGTGGTGCTTCTGATAAGGGTGGGACAGAGAAGAAGGGGCTCCTTTTGCTCTCTCCCCCTTTGTGCCTTAATTTGGCTCTGCTATTATAGAAATAGAAATTCTTTAACTTTGATACCAACAGGTGGAATTGAGTCATTTTATTAACCTAGAGCAAAAATCTGATGGATTTCCCCAAACATAGTAATGCTCGGTTGCTCTGGGAACTGCAGATGTTGGTACCTTGATGATTAGGATACTTTCCAGAAAACAAACTCCCTAGACAATGTTGTGTAATATATTTTCTCATTAAGTATATAGGTCAGTCTTTCCTAAATGGGGTGGATAAAGATGAGGAGTCCTAGAAGAATCGGAGTGGAATACATCCACAAATATTCGGGTCTTTAGTACAGCATAGGGTTCCAGATGAATGGACTCTTTGGTAGGTTCTTAGCCACACATGACCCTTGCTTTCTTCCTTCCCAGGCAGAATCATGAATCTCTCTTCTTCATCTCATTCACTTCCAAGCCCTGAAGGGAGCTTGACCTTGGTGGCACTGTTTCTCTTTTTCTTTAGGTCAAGATTCTCTTTTGGGGTGACTTGGGAGGAACAACAGTTGTGGCTGACTGCCACCTTGCCTCTTTCTGCTGCCAGGGTGTTAATTGGAGCATGAGTATTGCATGACAAAAAGCTTTGGTATTGCACTTGGAATATGGCCCATCCTGATAAACTCAACCGGGGCTTTCTTATCCAGACATTCCAAGATTACCAGTCAGAACTACTCCTGTCTTTTGTGGAGCAGCTGCTCCTCACATGAACTACCTCCTTGCCCTGTTGTCCTCTTCTGTCTCTGTTTCATCCTTCCATTTCTAAGAATAAATGATTTACAAACCATGACGCAGTGAGGACTAGAAAATGACTCAACTTCCTGGAGGCCTTCATGCCTTAAACATCACTGATAAAAATGCTTTGACTTGGCTTGACAAGATTCCACGCACCAAATAAAATAATAATGAGTTCAAAGGGATTTTGTCTTAACAATTCTAAGAAGTTGTGCTTTCACTAAGGAATCGTGTGTGCGCGCTTTCCTGATTGCTTAATTCAGCCTCACCTTCCTCTTTCTGACACTGCCCTTTTCTCCTCCTTGCTCACTTTCTCTGTTTCTGCCTAGTTTAATTTCACTTAATATCTCCATAGTTCAGATTAAGCACCATTCTCCATTATCATATGATCCTGTGCTGCCATCTTCACTGTAATTATCCACTTCCCTATCCATTTATCCTGTTTCTGATAGGTTCATTGTGTTACCTACCTCTGACAAATCACACTGAAGCCTATATATCTTACACTCAAACTGTAATGCAAAGTGGACTTAAAAACAGAACAAGAGGCTGATTCTGAATTCTACTATTCCACCCCCTCAATTCCATGATCTGAGTGCAAAATCAAAAAAATTTGCCCAATTCATGAAAAATAGACAATCCTGTTTAAGCCAGCTTTTTTATGAAAAGGATGACCAATTTAAATTGAGGCACCTTTCCTAGGATAAGGGTAAAGAGTGCATTCTGGAGGAGTTTCGCATCTGGAGATGGGAAGAAGATGGCTGATCATCCTCATCATTATCAATTGGGGGGTGAGGGTGGGAAGAAAGAAGAAAGTGGCATGTTAAAGAAAAAGAAAGGATGGGAACACACAGTATTTATTTTTCTATACCTGCCTTCACGCTCTGGTAGTTGAGTGAGAGGAAAGCTAACACTGCTTATAATTACTCCATTAAAGAACATTAAAACTGGCACATTGCAAACACACAATATTCATTTTAAAAATAAGTATCTCTTGGAGGAGCGTCTGTTTAGTGTATAATTTAAAAGGGGCGGGGGGACTTGTGTGTGCACAGGGGAGGGAATCATCATAAAAGAGTTTGACCAGCCTCCCTCAAAGTACTTCAGTAACGAAATTATTGATTTTTGAACTCTGGGATTAGATCTGCAATATAGCTGTAGGGTTTAATGTTGGAAGATTGAAATGTTTAATGGTAGTAAATTGAGTATCCATAAAGTACTATACATCTTGGGCCCATCTGTGTGTGAGAGAAACGGATGCAAACTGCATAATATAAAGATAGATAACTAAAATGAAAAATTAGAATTATAGCCATGACTAGTAATTACAGACGATGGGAAGAGGAGGAAAGGGAGAGCTGCTTTGAATTACACCACTTTCATTTTATTGGTGGTGTAGAAACCATTTCATATTTAGCTAGAAGCCATTCTGTATAACAAAAGCCATTTCAGTTTCTTGTGTCTGCACGTATACTAGACGGAGTGAACTGGCCTTCACCGAGGTGGGGAGAGGCCAGAAGGATGCGCTGTTGGAATGTGTTAATGAACTATTTTGAGCTGAAGTTCAAACTCCGTCTAAACCTGTTTCTTTCTTTGCTGATAATAATTCCTCTTTTAAGTCCGCTTTGATTTCTTGCCCTGACGTCAGACTTGTTTGGTTAAGGGTATAAAATACTAGGATTGATTGTATTAGTGAGCCTTACTGGGCCTACTTTTGCTGGGACCACATTTGGCTCATGCTGGGCTTTATTAATTAATAAAGTTGTTTGTTAGCTGCCTAAACAAAGAGGAGCGTTTTGCTTCAACAGTGGCTAAACTTGAGAAACTGAGCAGTCCTCTCAGGGGTTGGAGAGTAGACTTTAATAGAGCTTTTTGGCTTACTACGGGCTTTTGTTAAATGGAAAATGTCCATTGACAGGGAGTGGTCTGGGTTTAGACAATAAGAAGGAGAGAGACAACATGTTTCAGAACCCTCTGATGTATTTTATTTCAGCTGCAGAACCCTAACAATTAAAAGGAAAGAGACTTTCTTTGATCATTGGCAGAATATGCATCTACATCTATAAATGTCATGCAAGATGAGTTGAGTTTTTGCATGCAATTATATTAAAAGCTTTCTTTATGAGCAATAAGCTTTGGAGAAATGAAGGCAACATGTACAACCAGATGGAGGACAAATCCCCTTTCCTTGATCACATGTGCTGTATACATCCCATTTTCAGACACAAGAAGCCCAGTGGAAAAAGAGCGCATGAGGTGCATGACACACTGGTCTCTTCATGCAGCTGTTATTGGCAATCTGGGCTACATGTCCTTCTTCAAAGCTGCTATGTACACTCACTTGCCAAAGGGAAAGCATCTGAAAGTGAAACTTTTTGTCAGTTGTTGAGCAACCACAAAAGCAAGACATAAGCTCTGATCCTGCAGTCAGTGAGCTCTATGGCTACATCTACACTGCACACTTATTTTGGAATAAGCTATTCCAGAAGAAATACTCCAAAATAACTTATTCTGAAATAGTGTGTCCACACTATAGGGAAGCCTCGAAATAAGTTCAAGCTAGACTCCCTTAATGTGGATGCACTATCTTGATTTAGAGCCCCAGAAAGCACTGGGGGGGGGGGGGTAATTACTCTGAATGGTCTGGCAGAGGAGCTATTTTGAAATAGCATCAGTAAAGAGTCCACAGTACTGCTATTCTGAAATAGCTGTTTTGGAAGAGGTGTTATTCCTCATGGAATGAGGTTTACAGAATCCAGAATAAGCCACTCATTTCGATATTATTTCGAAATAGTAGAATTGCAGTAATCTCGGAATAATGAAGGTTATACTTCATCCACTTCAGCTCTTGCCTTTTCATCACTTAATCTCTTCTTTCGGCTTAGCTGATACATTTTGTGGTTTGACAATGACATAGCTAGACATCAGTGTTCCTTCCCCTCCTCTCTATTCTTTGTTTCTCTATCATCTTTCTCACTGCTATTTAATTTGCTGTCTCTAGTCATTGCCTGTAATTGCCATGTTATAACAAATATCATTATTATCAATAAAGTGCAAGATTCATTTATTAGGATTGCATTTGGGTTTCATGTACTATGTGCAGGGCTTCACCACACAACTTCCAGACACTAAGGGGATGGATGGGTTCTAGTACAGGGCGTCCCCACTATAAGTCGCCCCGGTATATATCCATTCCACACTCAAGTCGTTGATGTTTGTAGGAACTGTTGCGTTATAAGTCCTCCCATTCCCCAGTATAAGTTGTGTGAAACACTCCCTCCAATTTGCTTAAATGGAAGTCAGCCACGGGGAAAAATTCCTTGCTTTAAGTTGTTTCGCTATACGTCCAAGGTTTTTTGAACGTATCTTGGACTTATAGCGAGGACGGCCTGTATATGTATTTTTGTACTATTTTTTCCAGTCCCTCTTAATGCTGCAAGGTGGTAAAACAGTTGCATCTGGTCAAAGGAAGAGATGATATAAAAGAAATGGAATCTCCTTCTCTTTCCCAAACAGACTATTTCTTCTTGGTTGTAAAATGTCATTTCATTTTTGTTTAATGCAACATGGATTTTAATAATCATTCTATTTGAGCACAGGCTCACTGGAGTCTCTTCTGGCAGTTTGACAATCCTTTGCTAAACTTAATACTCCCTGCTCATAAAGTCTTGTTGCCACAAGGCTGTTGTTGGCCTGGACAAAAACAAATTCAGCTACTATTCTGAATTTCAAACTTGACCATGGTGGGCTTACTAAATTAACCAGTGTACTAAACACACAATATGTAGCACAAATGCCAAATATCTAAAAAATGCTCCAGCCTTTCTCTTTCGTTATCCTCTAAGCCCTTAATTTCCTCTTTGGTACAGTTCTTGTAAAATACTCCATGGTATGGCTCAAATCCATGATCAACATGCTTTAAGCAAAGCACACATAACCACACACTAAAACAAATCCAGTGTTGCTCATAAAAAATAATTACACCTAAAACATCCTCCCCCACCGTCTTGAGTTCAAACATACCAGCCCTTACCTGCAAGGAATGGTATATGTCCACTAGCATTGTGTTCCCAAACAGGGAATAATTGTATGGGAGGAAGATAAGAAGGAAATGTGCCTTGGTTCACACAATATGCTCTGTGAACATACTGGGAGGATATTTCTACACTGCACAGCTATTTTAGAGGTATCCCGAAATAGCTACCCTGCGTCTTCACAAGCTGCCCGTTATTTTGAAATATTTTTTGAAATAACAGGTGGGCTGTTTTGGCAACCTGCTAACTCTCATTCCATGAGGGTTAAGGGATGTCTTGAAATAGCGCATTATTTCGAAATTTGGAATCATGTAGATGTGCCAGATTTTGAAATAGCCTATTTCGAAATTCAATCAAAATAAGATACACCTTTTGTGTAGCACAAATGGCATATCTTATTTTAAGTTTTGGGTGCTGTGTAGATGCACCCAGATTGTGCATGTTTGCTCGGATCTGTTGAGCATGACTTCCCCCTTGATGGGTTTTCAAGATGCATGGGGGCTCTGCTAAACTCCTACACTGAATGGCAAGAGAGAAATGCCCTTTGTTAGCATCACAACAAGCCGTCATTCCCGGTAAAATATGCAGATCTGTGATTGTCCACCTTTTCTTTAATTTAAGAAACAAAAACATTAACACTGACATTTAAACCACCCGCAGTGGGCATCTGTGTTAACATCTCACTGAAATGAATGGGGCAGTTCACACTTCACAGGGCAATATATCAAGTACTCTGTAGAGTAGACCCACTAGACTTCTTGTCAGGAGCTACACTCAGGGTTTGGCTACACTACAAAATTTTGTCAATGAAACTAATGTCAACATAAAAATTGACAAAAGCAGGGTTGCCATTGTATGTTTGCACTTGCTCCCTCTGTCAACAGATCATGTCCACATTGGGAGCTCCGTCATCAACAGTGGGAGCAATGCACTGTGAGTATGTATCCTGCAGTGCCTGGCAACACCATCATTTGCTTGGTGTTATGGGATTGCAGAATGGAACACGGGATATCTTGGGATCAAGCAACACTTCCCGTCAGGCACCGCTTTGTCCCCCAGACCTCCCTTGGTTCCGACTTCCTTTTGCACCATTTTCCCATCTACCATTCTTTTCTGTGCTCTCTAGCATCTGCAGTGAGAAAGGGTAGATCCTGCATTTCTTTCTTATGCTCTGTTGAGTGTTGTGAGGACATCACAGATGGCAGTACAGTTAATCATGAAGTTACTGACAGAGGAAGATTCACAGGTCCCCGACATTGGGCGGGATATGGACAGCAGCAACTTATGATTGCTTTTGCTATTCACAGAGCAGTTACACAGGCTAGACCATCACTTTTGGACTAGGGAAATGTAGGGGAAACTGAGGAGTCCCAGAAAGTGAAAAAGAATGTGTGAGAATCAGGGGGAGGGAGAATTTGCAAGACAAAAAATCATGCATGTGCTATAAGGGAGAACAATCACAGATTTGCTCACTCTGCTGCTTGGTTAAAGACGTAAGCATTTCTGTGTGTTACACCATGACCTTTATCATCTGGTCACTGGCAACCTGAGCAAAAGCTTGATTCTCCTTTCTGTCTGGTTTTTCTGTTTCCCAGCACTCCCTTCATTGCCTTGTCTCTGCAAAGGAGTGTTGGATCACTTCCCTAAGCATATCCTCTCTGATAAAAAAAGATTTTGAGGAACAGCTAGCCAAAAGCTCAAAAAGAAATAACAAAAT
>CM057845.1:70154674-70171907 GCA_030068395.1 Apalone spinifera
GGGTGTATAATACACACACACCACTCACTGCCCTGACCGTCGGCTGACACCTTCTGACACTGATATGAGTTCAGTAGGCACAAGAAGGAACTCCTTAGGTAACTGAGTATGCAGGATCCTCCCCTATATTCCAGAATGTCTCTTTGGTTCAAAAATGCTTTCTGATTCTGTTCCATCTCCACCACATCTAAGGGCCAAAGAAAAGGGAGGGACTGAGTAAACATGTATACTACAAACAAACAAATCCCCAAAAGATTAATTTAAACAATTGCTATAAAGAGAAGATAGAGTTAGCAATAATTTTTCAAAGGATGGGATTTTCTTGAGATACAAAGCACTAAGGAAAAAGGAAATCTAACTCCCTTTTGAAGTTCAACACTATGTTATGTCTTGTTAGTACTTATTTATTTACCTTGCATCACATCATAAGATAGAATGTTGTAATGCAACAATATATACTGGAAACGTGAGAAACGGAGACTGAATTCCTCAGTGCCTTATTAACCAATATACAATGTAAATCTCAGTGCAAATGAAACTTCACCAGTATTTAAATAGTAATCTTACTTTAAATTTAACTAACACCTCTCATCCAAGGAGCACAAAACACTTTACAAAACGTAATTAAGCAAGTTTCACAACACCCTTCTGTAATCTACCTCTTTCATTCATTTTATAAGTGGATAAACTCAAACACAGCAAGATTTAGTCTCATTTTTTCAAACAGATGCACTATTTTTAGGTGCCACCTATCAGGCATCCAAACACTGAAGCATCCAGAATCACCGTGTCCTTTATGAAAATGTTAGCCTAAGTAGTTTGCCAAAGTTATGTCAGTGATGGAAACGGGAACAGAGCAGAACAGTGTTGCTCTCTTGTAATATATTCTAGCCACAAGCCCATGATATCTTTCCAAAATAACACTAGTGGTTGAGAAAGAAAGAGTGTGGGTTTAAAGGTACAAAGGCAATGGGAAAAAATAATAAAAGTAGAAAAATTGTAGTAGAAAGATAAAGAAGTGCAGCCAGCCTGCAGAGCTACCAATATCTGCAGAAGCTAATTTTGACTTGTTTCAGTCCTAATGCAGCTGGCCAACTGAGGGGAAATGGTTGCATGTGCCTAAGGCGTATAAGAAAAATAGCAGGTTTGTTGAGGAAACCACAACTTTGAATGCATACCAGAACTTTTTTGCAATGCCACTCACTCACCCAAACTGGCTGGCAGTTGGGGAAGTGGTGAGGGTGGATTAGGATGATCTCAAGGACATTGTCTTCTGCAACTACCCACCCATACTGGGAGATAGGTTTGGCGAGGGCCTTGTGAATGGGACTCCATGTAAGCTGGACCCCCATGGGGCCTCCAGGGTCTCTAAAATACCCTTGCTCTAAGGTGCAAGAACTGGGGAGAGGGGCCTCCACCCTGCCCTGGGGGCATGCAAGGGAAGACAGGAAGAGAGTTCACAAAAAGCAGATCTTTTCCAATGACAGAAGCAAGCAGGAAACAGGCAACAGAATACTGGCATAGCATCTTATGAGTTTCTTTAGTATTACTTTAATTGCATAGTATGAAAATTAGCTACCAAAATTAGAAAAGAGTGACGTGTACCAGATGACAGCTAAATGTCTTCCATGATCTAACTAAATTAAGCCCCCTGCACTAAAAATTGTAAACTTTAACAAAGTGTGGCTGCAAAATTTTGAACTAAAAGTCACAACTTTAGAACAGCCTGTGATGGAATGTTCACCCCACACATGAAAGGGTTAAGGCAGACTGAGAAGGGGGTACCCAACAGGCCACAGCTGTGAAGAATCAGCTGGCAAAGCATTCCCCTGAGGAAGGGAGCTCAGCTTGTCGGGGCTTGTAAAGACAGTCAACTGGCTACAGAGGTGGTTGCTGGGAAGGCCTAGAGTCATTCTGTGGGAGAAGGGAGGACTGTTTGGAGACTAGAGGGATGGGTAGCCTACCGTTACTCCATAAGAGGGAGGAGTTAGGAGGCTGCAAAGTGGGGTGTGCCACATGGTAAGGCAAGCTCTCAGAGAAAGGCAACAGACCTTGACTGCTTACTACAGAGACCCTGGAACCTGGAGTATGGGGCAGGCTCATGTTCCACTGTCAGTCACTGAAGAGAAGTGCTACATGGCAGTGAATGGGAAGACTACCCACAATTTATGAAGGAACTCTTTGGTACCCCAGATTTAGGGGAAAACATGTACAGTGACGTGGCTGGAGGGCTGAGTTACAGAGATAGAATCCTAGGGCTGGAAGAGACCTCAGGAGGTCATCAAGTCCAGCCCCCTGTCCAAAGCAGGACCAATCCCAACTAAATCAACCCAACCAGGGCTTTGTCAAGCTGGGACTTAAAAACCTCTAGGGACAGAGATTCCACCACCTCCCTAGGTAACCCATTCCAGTGCATCACCACCCTCCTAGTGAAACAGTTTTTCCTAATATCCAATCTAGACCGCCCCCACTGTAACTTGAGACCATTACTCCTTGTTCTGCCATCCGTCACTCCTGAGAACAGTCTCTCTCCAGCCTCTTTGGGACCTCCCTTCAGGAAGTTGAAGGCTGCTATCAAATTCCCCCTCACTCTTCTCTTCTGCAGACTAAATGAGCCCAAATCCCTCAGCCTCTCCTCATAGGTCATGAGCTCCAGCCCCCTAATAATTTTGGTTGCCCTCTGCTGGACTCTCTCCAGTGCGTCCACATCCTTTCTGCAGTGGGGGCCCCAGAATTGGATGCAATACTCCAGATGTGGCCTCACCAGAACCAAATAAAGGGGAATAATCACTTCTTTAGATCTGCTGGCAATGCTCCTCCTAATGCAACCTAATATTCCATTCTCCTTCTTGGCTACAAGGGTACACTGTTGACTCATGTCCAGCTTCTCACCCACTGTAATCCCCAGATCCTTTTCTGCCAAACTGCTACTTAGCCATTCGGTCCCCAGTCTGTAACAATGCTTGGGATTCTTCCGTCCCAAGTGCAGGACTCTACACTTGTCCTTGTTGAACCTCATCAGATTTCTTTTGGCCCAATCCTCTAATCTGTCTAGGTCACTCTGGACCCTATCCCTGCCCTCCAACGTATCTACCTTAGTGTCATCCACAAACTTGCTGAGGGTGCAATCCATCCCCTCATCCAGGTCATTAGTAAAGATGTTGAACAAAACCGGCACTAGAACCGATCCGTGGGGCACTCCGCTAGAAACCGACCACCAACCTGACATCGAGCCTTTAATCACTACCCTTTGGACCCAACAATCTAGCCAGCTTTCTATCCACCTTAAAGTCCATTTGTCCAATCCATACTTCCTTAACTTGTTGGCAAAAATATTGTGGGAGACCATATCAAAAGCTTTGCTAAAGGTTTATCACATCCACTGACTTCCCCATGTCTACAGAGCCAGTTACCTCATCATAGAAGCTAATCAGATTGGTCAGGCACGACTTGCCCTTGGTGAATCCATTTTGACTATTCCTGATCACTTTCCACTCTTCCAAGTGCTTCAGAATGGATTCCTTGAGGATCCCCTCCATGATTTTTCCAGGGACTGAGGTAAGACTGACCCGTCTATAGTTCCCTGAATTGTCCTTCTTCCCTTTTTAAAAGATGGGCACTACACTTGCCTTTTTCCAATCATCTGGGATCTCTCCCTATGTCCATGAGTTTTCAAAAATAATTGCCAAACACTCTGCAATGACATGTGCCAACTTTACTACTTTCTTTTCTTCCTTTTGTCAGGATCCTGACATGATCTCATGATCACTGCTTCCCAGGTAGCCACCCCCCTCTACTTCCTCTACTAGTTCCTCCCTGTTTGTGAGCAGCAAGTCAAGCTGTACATGGGCCCTGGTCAGTTCCTTCAGCACTTGTACCAAGAAGTTATCCCCAACTTTCTCCAAAAACTTCCTGGATTGTCTGTGTAATGCTGTATTGGTCTTCCAACAGATGTCAGAGTGATTAAAGTCCTCCATGAGAACCAGGGCTTGTGATCTGGAAGTTTCTCTTAATCGTGTGAAGAAAGCTTCGTCTAGCTCATCCACCTGATCTGACGGTCTATAGCAGACAACAGCTACAACATCACCCTTGTTGCTTCCACCTCTAAACTTAACCCATAGACTCTCAACAGGCTTTCCTCCCTCTATATACTGGAGATCTGAGCAATCATGCTGCTTTCTTACATACAGTGGAACTCCTCCTCCTTTTCTCCCCCGCCTGTTCTTCCTGAACAGTTTATACCCTTCCATGACAGTGCCCTAGTCTTGTGAGTCACCCCACCAAGTATCCATTATTCCATGAGATACTGCTCATGGAGCAAGAGAGGAGTTGGAGAGCCACAGAAATAGACAGAGAAATGGTGTGCAACCACAGGATGTCATGAGCTATTCCCCAAGTAACCATGAAGAGACGATATCTAGATGTGAGTGGAGCACCCAATCATACAGCTTTATGCATGCCATAATTGTACTAGATTTTAAAGGTGCAGATTTTCAAGAATATCTATCTTTAGAATATCTAAAGTTAACTTGTTCAAATACAAGTTCACCAGCTTTCTCCCCCTCCTCCTTAAATAAAAAAAAATGGTTCTTGCATAGAAATCTGCCATATTGGCTGTTTAACTTCTTTTTACAACTTTCTGAGGTAAGATATTATGTAATCAAGGAACAACAAAATGCCCCTAGGCTTTTTCCCTCCCCTGTAGAGGAACCATGCATTCCTCTGCATTTATCACATTTCAGACACTGCTCAGAAGTAAAACACACCTGAGATATACTTACTGGTGTACAGGGTGCTTAAAATAGTAACAAACAAATAAATAAATAAATAATAATTAATTAACACTATATGTTGGATCTATTTTAAAATGCATTTTAGAGGACAATCTTGCAGCCCATAAAGCTGGTGGGAAAACCTTCAGTGATAAGGGGAAAATGTTCACTACATTCCCTATTCTTGCTCCCCTCACTTCTTAGATTTGAACCATCATTAAATGAACTTTGTAAAGCAGAATCTGAATATCCTACCGGTACTAATACAGAATTCCCAGTTAGTTGTTGGGGAAGAAAAAAAATGCAGTTTACATGTAGCTATCATAAATAAATCCCAGATTGCATGTGTTTTGTGCAGGAACAGATAATAGGAAGTCTGTAAGGCCAAATCCAGCAGAATTTATGGCATGGCCTTTTGAACTGTAGAATATGACCAGCACTGAATGAAGCTGGCATCTACAGGAAAGTTGGCCTGCTGCAGAAGCCACAGAGCAACACTGTTCAGCTATACTATGGGGAGAGCAAAAGTTGTTATGGGGAAGAGGGCTGCATATTAGAAATGTCACTGGCCTTTAAACTAAAGCCTTATCTTATTTCTTCTGCTTATCTAAAAGACAAGAACTCTAAGCATTCAGCCAGTTCAGCCTACACTTTTGGCCTAATTAATCTCAAAGTAGATCACCAGAAAAGCAAAACTATTTTGCTTCAATAGCATCTGTGTAAGGAGGACTTCTAATGGCCATAGCAAAGTATTGATCATCTACACATCTTCAGGTAGGGATCTAGTTTACCAAAATGTATTGTAGCACTAATGAGACTTAGATGCCTAGGTTGAAATTGACCTCTAGGTAAATGGCCTATTTTAAGGGCTTACGTGGGAGAAAGATTCTGATGCCAGTCATCAAACGTGGCTTTTATAACAACAATCAGTTATTAAACAGCTAAACACAAGCGCCCACACCAGAAGGCTAGCAACAAAACTACTTGTTTTGTAATAAAACTTGCCAGTTCAAGCCCTAATATTAAACTAAATCAATATATTAAAAGCTATGATCAGTTCTATTTCACTAGTTAAGAGTTTGTACCAGCAAGACAACATCCCCCTTCTGCTATAAACAAAGTTGCACAGCACTGTTATGTAACCTGTTCTCACTGACATCATTCTTCAAAATGGAAGTGTTCTCTCCACCACGCCCTTCCGGCCCCCCAAAAAACACATTTGCCCAAAATGTTTGGATTGGATCAAATTATTACTAAGCTAATAAATTAAAATTGAGCATGTCACATCACATACTAGACTTCACATTACATCTTAACATTTACACCCTTTGATGCTTCTATTTGGCTTGCCCAGCACCACATCCATTCAAGCTAGTACTGTGTATCAGGTTTTTGTTAGCACATTAGCGTAATAAGGTTCAATTTATACTAAAATTCCTTTTCATTAAAATGTTGGCTTATACAAGTTTATAAGCTATAACAACTAAAGGTTTTTATTCTGAATTTTTTTTATTTTATACTAAAGATATTAAGAGTAATTAGTCCATGTTTGAAATCTTGTTTACATGATTTTATTTTATTTTAAATGAAGCTGTGTTTGAGCCAAAAACCACATTTTTATCAAGTCATTTTAGAATGATTTTGTGTGTGTGTGTGCGCGCACGTGTGTGTGTGTGTTTACTAAATCAGTTTATTGTTCTGGTTTGAGATCTTCAAAACTAATATGTCATCTCAGAAAATATTTCTTGTGACTAACAAACTCGTAGCAATAGAGAGCAGAAAAAAGGCTGTACTATTTTCAAGGGTCAGTCTAGCTCCCACCAAAAAAATCTATAAATAGTGCCACTATCGCCATTTCTTGCATCTTGTCAAAGCTTTCATGTTTACTTTGGGATGGGACTGTCTGTCAGAGTGTTTAATGCAATGTTGCTTTTAGACAATACTCAGGCTCACATGCAGCAATTTCTGTGTGTGGGGGGGAGGGTGCTTTTTAGTAAATGTGGACTGCAATTTTTTTAAATATGAAGGAGTTCAAAATAGTCATGCGATGAGTGTGCACAAGAGGTTAATGACAAATTTGAGTGGAAACAGTGATTAGTAAAATGACTTTGCTATAACAAACTAAAAATGTATACACCATGCCTCCCCTGCTCTCTCGGCCACCTCTGCTTGCTGCTGCTCTACCTGTTTGACGAGGCCAATGTCAGGTGCCTATGGACAGGGCTTCCCAGCTGGGTCAGAGCTGCTCCTCGTAGGTAGGGAGCGCCATTCGCCCGGCCCTGCCACCAGTCCCACCCCTCCATCCCCCACAACACAGAACTCTCACATTCCTCTAACACAGGGATTCTCAAACTTTTTGGCCCGTGGCCACCTGGCTCAATGCAAACCTTCCCATGGACCACCAGTTGCTAATGAAAACTCGCCATCAATTACATAATTACACCCGAGCCATTTTGCTAGTGCTGCAGCTAGGCAGAACGGTTTAAGTTAACCAGTAAGAAAGGAAATATTAATTTAAATTATAAAACAGACTAAATGCTTTAGCTTTCTTATGTTAGTTTATCAAACTTTATTTTCAATAAAGTAAAATATTAATTTATGTCCAACACAAAAGGTTCCCGTGTTTTCTTTATTTATGGCAGGGGTAGGGAACCTTTTTTGGGTCAGGGGGCCACTAACCCACAGAAAAATCAGTTGGGGACCACACATATGTGAGAAGCAAAAAAAAAAAAAATCCTCCAAAAACCCCGAAGTGAAACACTTCACTTGTCTGGTGCTACAGGGAGGACTGAAGTTCAGGGTTTCCTATTGGCCAGATTTACTCTTCTGGGATTCCAGGATTTGTGATTTTGTGGATACCCTCCCCCCCCCAGCTCTGGTGTTGGAAAAAAATGGGGGGTTCAGTGTGCAGGATAGGGCTGCCAGCAAGAGGAATGGGGGTATAGGATCTGGGCAAGAGGTGGGCTACAGGAGGGGTGAAGGGGTGAGGTCTGGATGGGAGGTTGGGTGCAGGAGCAGGCTGGGAGTAGGGTGTCTGGCCAGGGGGAGGGGGCAAGAGCAAGGAAAGGAGCAATGTGTGGCCAAGAGGGAGGGTGCAGGAGTGCTCCCCTTCCCCCTCTCCTGGCTGGGGGAACAGCAGTGCACCCGCGTGCTGCTGTTTCCCACAGCCGGGAGAGGGGGAGTGTTTCTTCCCCATGATCTGGATCAGTGGTCTCCTACCTTTTTAAGCATGAGATCACTTTTTGAATTTAAGTGCAATCCAGGACCTCAAACCCAAACACTCTTGCCCTGCCTCCTTCCCGCCCCTTCTCCAATGCCCGCCCCTGCCCACTCCATCCTCCCTCCCCAATCCTCACTCACTTTTGTAGGCTGGGGGCAGTAGTTTGGGATGCAGGAGGGATTCAGGACTAGGGATGTGCACAGCAAACAGGAGACTCCAAGATGTAAGGGGCACCTCCAAGGCAGAGGACAGGAGCAGCACAGCAGTGCTTAGAGGGGCAGATTAAGTGCTTGCATTTGATAGCCTCCCAGCCAAACCAGTCAGGATCACCTGTCAAAGGCTCCAAGATCTACCAGTAGATCCTGATCTACTGGTTGGTGACCACTGATCTGGATTGTGCAGCAAGGCTCAGGGCTTTTGCAGCAAGGCTCTGGGCTTTCTTCCCCCCTCCCCAGCAGGAAGCTGGAGCTGGCGCTGGCGCTCCACCTGCGTGGGGAGGGGGGAACGGGAGGGCGAGGCTGCAGTGCTAACATAGGATCCCTGCTGTAGGGGGAAGGAGGGGAGCTGAGCTTGAGCCGCAGACCACCAGGAAGGCCGCCATGGAGCACCCTCACACTGACTTGGGGGAACATTCAAACCTTTTGCATCCCCTTTCCTCTCCCCCGCCCCCGGTGTTTGGGCCTGCTACTGCAATACAAATAAATAATATTATTAAACATTAAGACTCATTTCAAAGAAGAATGTGTGGATAAAAATAATCATTTCAAAATACTGCTTTTTCTGTCATTGTGCCTACAGGTTTAACCAGGACTCTCTGGTCGGGCAACATCTGTGGTCTTGCAAGGATGTTGCTTGACCAAAGAGCCCCAGGAGTGGGAGCCAGCCAAGAGAACACAGGGTTTGTGGAGTCCTGGCTGGGCCAGCAGTGGCTGGGCAGGGAAACCCTGGCATCAATGGGGCTAGGTGGCATCAGGGAGTTTCCCCCCTCCTGCCGAGGAACCCGAGTGTCAGTGGGGTCAGGCAGCTGGAGAGCCCAAGGCAGCAGGGCAGTGACAGCTGGGGAACCCTGGGAAGCCCCCAGCAGAAGCAGGGCCAGGTAGCGGCTGGAGAGCTCCAGCTGGGGAACCCCAGCAGCAGGGCCAGGTAGCAGCAGGGGAGTGCTGGCTCCGATCGGGGAACCCGCGGTGTCAGTGGGACCAGGCGGCTGGAGAGCCCCTGGCAGTGCGGTCGGCGATGGCCAGAGAACCCTGGGAAACCTGCAGCAGCAGTGGGGCTGGTGGCAGCCGAGGGCTGGGAAACCCCTGGGAACCTCCAGCACAGCTGTGGCACATCAGGGCAGGGACCCTCAGCCAGGCCAGCGTTAGCGGGGCAGTGGCAGAGCACAGAGCCCCAGCCTTGGGAGCCCCAGGGAAGATGAGCTGTAGGAGGGGCAGCCAGCAGCAGAGACTTGATCTTCCCTGGTCTGGCAAATTCCCTAGTCCTGGATGGCTCAGGGCCCGAGGCTGCTGGAACAGGGAGGCCCAACCTATATAGTAGAAAGTAACTTTAATAGATCAAAAAGTATTTCACATGGAGGACCCTAACTGCTCCCTACCAGTTCATCTGAAGAAGTGAGTTGTGCCCATGAAAGCTCATGATACCATCTTCATGTTTGATTAGTCTCTAAGGCGCTGCAGGGCCATTCCTCCCCCCCTCCCTTTTTTTTTTTTTAAAGTTTCTCCAGGTACAGACTTCCTCTGCTGCCCTCTGATCCTCTCTGATCATCAGTTGTGTGCTATTCTTTTAACAGGAAGCTAACACTATCTTGTAGCTCCACCTAGTGAGTAGAACAGATACTGCCATGAGGAGATAAAGAATATAGATAAACTTGGAAGGATTCGATTTTTATTGGTAAAGGTCAGTACATGTGTGAATACAGTGAAGCAGACAAACCATCAAAATACTTCTACTGATGGCTGAAATTTACAAAGTAAGAAACATGCTGCTTGTGGAGTTAGGTTTTTAATGATCTTTACTTTGTATATTTTTATATCAGATGTTATTAATGTGCGTGCTCATGGCTATAAAGCACTCTTTTTTTATTATCCACATTTCTTTAAACTACCATTGTCTAACAAGTGCCCCATAATTTCCTGCAACAATGAAAATTAAAATCAACACCACAAATATTTAAAGCCCATAATTTTGTAGAAGACTCACAGGAAAAAACCTTAGATGTTCAAAAATGAACATCTATCTACTGAAATAGAAATTCAGTTCTGAATTGTTTTCATATGGAGATGACTGAAAAGCAATAGTATCATCTATGAGGATGTAAGACTATTCCATGTATGTAAATCCCTAGCAGCAAGCCAGGCAAGAAGGAATATAAGCAATTTCTAGTTAGAAGCTCCACAGTGCACGAGAAAAAAATATTTACCATCTTTATAGGGATAACGGTTTCATATCCTAATAAACTTCCTTGTTCTGTGTTAGGAAACAAAGTAGCTCATTAGGATCAAGGAGGTCTCAGTGTGGCATGAATATAACTATGGCAAAGACTTTTGTGGGAATAAGTCATTATTAAGGCTACAATTCAGTCAGGGGTATTTTTAATAAAAGTTATAGACAGGTCATGGGAAATAAACAAAAAGTCAATGCCCATGACCTGTCTACAACTTTTACTGAAAGTACCTCTGAGTAAATCTCGGTGTGCCATTGCTGGGGAGAGATAGAAGAGGAGGTAGTGGCACCAGCTGTCAGAGGCCTCTAAGTAGCAACTGCTCCAGCCACCTCGGAGATCACTGCTCAAATGGTCCCTGGGACCAGCTATACAGGCTGCTGCACAGGTGGTCCCAGAGCCAGCTATCTAGGGCCCACCTGAGCAGCAGCCAGAGCAGCTGGCCCCAGAGTCAGATGTTTAGGCAGCTCTGCGGTCAGATACACTGGCTGTTGCAGAGATCATGGAGATCACACAAAGTCATGGAATCTGTGACTTCTGCAGTTTCCATGACAAAGAGCCCTAGTCATTATTATATTAGCATTGTTTGTATTAAAATAATGCCAAAGAGCCCCAGTCAAGTTTGCCATTGTACAGACATACAGTGAGAAATAGTCTGTGCTATAAAGAGTTTATAGACCTAGTGCTTGTCTACACTGATGCACAGCACCCCGTTAGAATGCAAATATTCAGGCCTGTCTGTAAAGCCTATAATTTTTAAGAATTTACGTTCATTCTTACAATTTAGCTGGCTACAGGGTTATAAAAACTAAGAATCAAAATCATAGTCTGCCTGTACCTATGGGCCATCTCTCACCGGGACAGTCTGAGGACTTGTTCTTTGACTAAGTAAAACCATCAAAAGCAACCATAAGCTGGGAACCATGCTGTCATATCCGCACATTCCAAACAAGTTACTCTAAGTCAAGTAATACCAGGCTGTTAAGAAGGCAATGCAATCGGACACCGTTCTACAGGTTGAACCTCCCTGGTCCAGTATCCTTGGGACCTGACTGGTCCCGAATGAAGGATTTTGCTGGATCAAGAGAGGTGATTTTTGGCCCCCCACTGCCAGCCGCACCGCCTGATTTGCCCCCCTCCCCCCACTGGCTCCCCCGGGCAGCCTAGCTGGGTCACATGCTGGGATTCTTGTCTCCCTTTCCCCTCCGCCCCTCTTCCCCCCCTCCACAGCCCAGCTGGTGCCCCTCCAGGCATCCCAGCTGAGCCATGCACCAGCCTTCTGCCACCCCCTGTATCTCACTGGGATCCTGCCTGCACCCTGCAGTCATTGGGCTCCTGCCTCCCCCTTCCCTGCAGCAGGCCAGGACACTCTGATCCTGGAACATGCATAGCCTGTCAGAGAATCCCAGCTGATAGATGTGCAGCCTGTACAATGTTTCAAGAAAACTTAGTTTGATAGCTTTCTGTCTGGCAAGAAATTACTTATAAATAATTGTCCTTGTAAAATCCTCATTTCTGTATTGTTTTGTCTGTATAGTATCCACTTCTCTATGGTTGTTATATGTATTGTCTGGTTCTTTGATTGTTTTGGCCTGTTACATAATTAATTTTGCTAGGCATAAATCAATTAAGATGGTGAGTCATGATTGGTCAGAGAGGTTTTCAAACTCTGGGTCACAGATTGTAAGGACAAGCCACTAGCTAGCCATGACACAATTTGTTTACCTGCACCTACACCTACACAAGTACCGATGATCATAGCTCCCATTGGCTGTGGATTGCAGTTCCTGGCAATAGGAGCTGTGGGAAGCCCTTGCAGGATGTTCTATGTTTTATCTTATAGTGTCTAGATGGAATTCAAAGACAAAAATACTTAAAAAAACAACAACAAAGTGACATGAACACAAATGGCTAGTAAAAATGTGTTGTATTTGGAAACACTATAGTTTGATCTTTAAAGAACTCTTTCGATAGTTTTCATTAGTGACAATCACTTACATGCACTAATAGTCACTGTGATAGATGCTAGAGTAAAAAGACTGAACTACCCTTAAAGTGTTGATGAATTGTATGTTTTCCAGATCTTTCAACTGTTTTATGCCCTGACCAAAGGTTTGTATTTATTATAGTGACAAGCAAATCAACTATATAAGATAAATCATGGTATTGTGGAGTTACCTGTAATTACTCCACATTTTTGAGCCCTCTGGGGTGCTGCAGTTAAGCTCACAAACTCTGACCACTCTCATAGACCTCAATATGGTCAATATTGTGAAAACATGTTTTCTTATTCTTATTTAGCATGATTTTTAAACTATTGATGGTTGTGTAGTACTGTTTGCATAGGATTTGAAATACAGCTCTGTAATGTTGTGCCCCATATTTTTATGGAAATAGGTTTTTGAATATGAATATGCATATGCACATGAATATGTTTTATACAAAATGGGGCATGTTTCTTATCATTAAAGAACTTGTAATCCCGTGAATGAGTATATATTCTATTTACATGCACGTATCATTGCTGTATCTGAAGGTAAAAATGTGAAGTATAAATCTGTTAATTAAGCTAGGAGTGCTAGTGAATGCCATTAGCAGTACTCAAGGAGCTTAAAGTCCCAGTGTTCAAGACAATGATCTGTGAATAGTCTTGTGCTTCCTGTAAGCCTAGACTATGGCTGGTCCTGTAAAGACATATGGCCAGGTCTCCTGCTGCTGGGACCCATTTTGAATGTGGCACTTTTCCTTGGGGTTATGAAAGGGATGAAGGATTCCTTTTATAGGCAGGGAGTTGAGTTGACAGTTGCAAGACACCAAGATAACTGCTGGCAACAACTAAGACTGAACAGTGAGAAGGATTGGGCCCAAACTAAGAGATTGCCTAGTTTGTGAGAAAGATAATTAAAACTACTGTTAGGGTAAGAAAAGTTTCTTAGAGTATTAAGTTTAGCTGGCATGTTTTGTTTTATTTTACAAAGTAACTTACTTGGACCTGTCTGTTATCTCTCACAACCATTTAAATCCTGCTTTTTATATTTTTAGTAAAATCATTTTTGTTTCTTAATGAAGCCAGTGTAAATCATTGTTACAGAGAGGACAAAAGCTGTGCATATCTCTTATTGATAAAAGGGGCAAACTTATGTAAACTTATGCTCTGTGTAAAACTATTATGTAGAGTAAGATTGATTTATCTGGAATTTTATTCCCATTGGAGCTGTGCATCTTCCTACCAATGTGACCTCCATTTTGTCTGTTCTCAGCTTCAGTCAGCTGCTTTTTATCCAGCTGGTGATCTTAGTCAAGCACTGTGAAAGCTGAGAGAAGAAGTCAGCCACCAGAACTAGCACAGTCTCTTTATCATGCACTGGCCTGAACAAAGGTATCCAGCTGAATACCTGGATTGAAGATTTTTTATTTTCTTAGTTTGTATAAAAAAGTGAGGTTAGACAGTGGGTGGTAGTTTAAAAGGTCACTAACGTTGAGAGCTTGCTTTAGTATTGGTTGGATTAGTGTATATATTAGCATAGGAGAGAGAAGATATCCCCCCTCCCTTTTTCAAATAAGTTTTCAATCTCTGTTAATAGGAGTCCCACATTTTGCCGACCAGTGAGGAAGGGAAGGGGTCAGAGTCATAGATAGTAGCCTTGACTGCTCCTAGTGCTTGCATGATTGCCTCTTCGCTTGAATGGGATGAAAGCTTAGAAGCACTGTCCTGTGTGGTCAACTTGTTGTTCCAGGTGTCCCAGGAAGCCATCCCTAGCATAAGCAGGCCTGCTGACAAGGGGTGGGAGGGCAAAGGGAGAAGTTGCCCCAGGGCCCAGCAATTCAAAGGGGCCCAGGACTCTGGCCACAACTGCTACTGCAGTAGCAGTGGCCAGAGTTCAGCAATACTTTGAATTGCTGCCAGATTGCCAGAGTGCTGCTCCCCATGGCTCTGAGGGCTGGGTGGCCACAGCACTGCAACCTGGGTGGTAGTGAGTGGTGGCTGCCTTGGCCTTGCCCCTTCTCTCTGATGCACCGCCGCTTCTGGGACACAGAGCTGGACCCTCACACAAACTTTGCCCCAGGACCCTGAGTGGATGTTGGCCCCACTGAGCATGAGAAATCTTCTCTGAATGTAAAATGATAGCTTGCCACTAAACTCTGGGGCTACGTCTACACTGCTGGTTTTGCTGGCAGTGAGTATGCAAATGCGGTGTGGATTAGCATATCACCATGCCTCATTTGCATAATTCATGCAAGTCATTTTTGCAGGGGGGAAAGTAATGTGGATGTTTTCTTTTCGCTCAAAAACCCCTTTTCCCACCAGATCCTTATGCCCCCAAAAAGGATCTGTCAGGAAGGGGGGGGAGGGTTGTGCAAAAAGGAAATGTCCACACTACTTTTTCTCTGCAAAAACCCTTTGTGCAAAAATGGCTTGCATAAATTATGCAAATGCGGTGCAGTGATATGCTAATCTGTGCCTCATTTGCATACTCACTGATGGCAAAACCAGCAGTGTAGACGTAGCCCCATGGGAGTGTGTCTACGCAGCACAGTTATTTTGGAATAACGATGCGTGTGTCTACACAGCAATTCTGTTATTTCAAAATAAATTTGAAATAATAGACAGTATATTCTGATTTCTGTAAACCTCATTCTGCAAGAAATAATGCCTATTCCAAAAGAGCTATTTTAAAATATCTGTTGTGTGGACACTCCACTGCTGCTATTTCAAAATAGCACCTCCCCAAGGCCAGTCAAACCAATTACTCCCCATTGTCTCCTGGGACTCTAAATCGAGGTAGCATGGCCACATTAGAGAAGCCTGCCTTGGACTAATTTTGAGGCTTCCCTGAAGTGTAGATGTGCTATTTTGAAATATGCTATTTTGGAGTATTTCTTCCGGAATAGCTTATTTTGAAATAAGTGTGCAGTGTACACATACCCTGGGAGAGCAAAGTGGCAATTTTGACTTATGAAACAACATGTGCTGGGATTTACAAAGGAGCCAATGGAAGTTGAATACCTCCCACTTGAAACTATAACTGCCATATGTGCCTTTGAAAAGTAAATTAATGGCCTAAATTGATATTTTCAGTGTAGCCCATACTTTTTCTAGACCTACCTGACAGTTAAAATGATGGTAAAGCAAATCTGAAGATAGGACCAAAATCTAATGTCATTTACACCAGCATAAGTCCATTGGAATTAGTGAAGTGGCATTGTGAAGGGGACAGCAGAAAGTGACTGGGTGTTTTTTGTTCTCTTGAGCAATAAAAAAAAAAAGAGCAGTTTCACTATCCCCAGTGATATTTTTTAAGTTTACCAACAACCAACAGATGGCAGTCAAGGGTAAATAGCACAAACTGAAAGGGAACTTTGTAACCAGGAAAATTATATACTTGCGTCCAGGTTTTTTTTCAGAGTGGCTGGGAAAAGAAAAATCTAACAGAAAAAAATAGATTACAGTTTCCATTTATCTTTACAAATAGCCTTTCTCCTTAGATGACCATCTGCCTACATTCCAAGGAACTTCTGAAGACTCCAAGATAATCAGGTACTGCTGAGCTCCACTCCTGACTTAAAAGAACAACCCAGAAAGTGGGTTGAGGGAGAAGATGCCTAAATTCTCTGGAGATGGATGAACCTGAAGACTTCTTTGTTTGGACACAGGTTTAGAATTTAGCTAGAATATGATCACACATACATTATGGAATAATCATAATAGTTAAAATACATGTACTGAAATAGCATATGACTGTCGAGAGGGGACTGAATGAAGGCACAAACAACTTGCTCAAACAAATGAAGGCACAAACAAATTTAAGCCAGTTAAATTTCTGGGTTAGACTTATGGGGCAATCAAAGACTTCAGCCTGCAGTATTCTGATGTATTCTGATACAAACCTGTTTCAACTTTATCAAATTCTTTTGATAGACCATTCACAGAGCACTATCAAAAGCTCTAGTTCTCTGGATGCCTATTATAAACATATTTGGAAGCTGAAAATACTCATTGAATGTTTATATCGATTTAGCTGAGAAGACACAATTATATCGCTGTATGCAAGAGACTAGCAATTTTGTCCCACATTAATACAGAGGTCCATCACTGTTGCTTGCTAATCTGTAATTGTAACAGTCATTTTCTACATTGTTATTTCTTTGAAAGCTACATACAGCAGGATACATAGCTGCTCTCCCAACCAGACTGGTTGCAACACATTTTACATTGTCTTTAAGAACAATTTCCTTACCATTTAACTACCTCAAATTGTTAGGTTGAGTAATGCAAGACGTAACTAATTACCAATATTATGTGTAAAAGTCTCATGAACATCTATGCTGCAAAAACATTTTACTATTATGCTGTCAAAATACAATGCTGAGGGCTTTGAAATGCCACACTCATTTATCACACGACTGCCATGGAGCTACAGGTTTCAGGATTTGGCAATTCTGCCTCCCCATGACTGACACTGAACAGAAAGTTAACTCCAGTGTTGCACCATTGTCATGTATGCAAGGTGACCCAAACCTGATGGTATTCTATTGACCTGAGGCCTGTTCCTTCTGTAGAAAGAGTGCAGGGGACTCGACTCGATGACCTCTCGAGGTCCTTCCAGTCCTAGTATTCTATGACTAGCCAATTAGCCCGTCATAAGACGAGATTTTCAGGTCTCTCCTCCACCTTGGTCTTCTCTCCTGAGCCTCCGGTCTCTTCCGCCGTCTCTCTCTCTCTCTCCTCCTACTGCCTCCCCCTCTGTCTCAGCTCTCCTCCACCTTCTGCCTCTCTCTCCATCTCTTTCTTTCTCTTCT
>CM057845.1:70187836-70213602 GCA_030068395.1 Apalone spinifera
CCAGGGTTTCCACATGCCTGCTCAGTAGGGTTGCCAACTATCTAATCTCAAAGGCCCTTGTCCCAACCCCAGCCCCAATTCTTCTGAGGCTCCACCCCCCTGCTCCCTCCATCCTCATTCTCTCACACCCTTACTCATTTTCACTAGGGTAGCGCGGAGGGCTGGGGTGCAGAAGGTGGTGCAGGCTCTGGGAGGGAGTTTGGTAGAAGTATGCCAGGCTCTAGGCTGGAGCTGCAGTGTTGTATGTTGGGTGCAGGCTCTGGGAAAGAATTTGGGAGAGAATTTGGGTGCACGCTCTGGGCTGGGGCAGGGGATGAGGGTGCAGGAGAAGGTGCACGGTCGAGACTCTGGGAGGGAGTTTGTGTGTGGGAGGGGATGCCAGGCTCTAGGCCAGGGCAAGAAGTTGGGATGTGGGAGGAGCGTGGGCTCAGGGAGGGAGTTTGAGTGTAGAAGGGGAGATCAGGGTTGAGACAGGGTTGGGACATTTGGTTTGCAGGAAGAAGACATTGGGTGGGCTCAGGGAAAAAGTTTGGGTGCAGGCTCTGGGCTGGGGCAGAGAATTGGGGTTCAGGAGGATATCATGGGGTCAGAATTTACCTCAGGTGACTCCTGTGACCAGCACACTTCTCTGGTAGCATCTCCATGCACCGGTGCCTTGAGGAACTGCCCCCTCAGCTGTCACTGACCGCAATTCCTGGCCAATGGGAGCTGTGGAGTCAGTGCTCAGGACAGGGGCAGCATGGAGAGATACCACCTCCTCCTTCCCCCCAAAGACTACAGGGATGTGTTGGCCACTTCTGGGTGCAGTGCAGAGGAAGGGCAGGCAGGAGGCCTGCCTTAGCCCTGTTGCACTGCCAGCCATGATCCTGGGCTCTTTAAATTGCATACACTCCTGAAGGCTTGTCTACAATGCAACTGTCATGCTGTTTGGCGAACATGAGGATGAAAGGATGGAAATGCATCTAGAGCATCTACATTTGTGTTGAGCATCATATGAAAGTCTCTTTTCTTCCTTCTCCCTAATATCATAATAATGATAGGACATGTGTTTGTGTTGTAAAAAGTCCCATTATCAATTAGCTGATTTCAGTGACTCATTTGTAAGTGGACAGAGAGGATATCAAAGAGATTCTTTGCTTTTATGTAGAAACAGCTGGCACTAATTTTCAAACTGAGAATCACATGCAAGCAAGAGAAGTGAGAAACCCTTGGTGAGTACAAAGGGAGAATTTTTGTAGGGCATTTTAATACAGCTTGAAGTAGCATTAACAATCTAGATGTCTTCTTTTACTCAGGCACTAGTTGCACACATGTGGCACACATGTGGATCCTCCGCACTCACTCTATTCCAGGAGAAAGGTAGGGGAAGGAGAGGAGAGTGAGAATTGCCAAATAGCCTACGCTGGCATTAATACCAAGAAAAATTATTGATCTGTTCCATAATAATCCCCAACAACAGTATCCATGAAAGCTAGAGGTGCATCTCATTCTCTCCAAAACTAAACTATAGGCACACATAAATGAAACAATAGTTTCTTATCTTCATCATTCTATCTACTACATCGGGTTGGGCAATAATTTTGGAAGGGGGCCACTTCACAAATTTCAAAAGTGGCCGTGGACCGACCCAGAAGGGGCGGGGCCTCAGACGGAAGGGGTGGGGTTGAGGACTACCCTGCCAGGAGCTTTGTTTGTCTTGGGGTCCCTGCCCCTTGACTTCTGGCCAATGGAAGAGACCTGAAACACATGGGAGAGTGCTGGGGGCTAACCTCCTCCCAGCGTTGTCTGGGGTGGAGGCTTAGAATTCACATTCCAGAAGCTGCCAGCCATGTTCCCACTGCTAACCTATTGCCTGGCAGCTGCCTGGCAGGCATAAGCCCTTGGAATAGAAGCAGTTGAAAGGGCTTGCGCCTCCTGGGCAGCTACCAGGCAAAGGGCAATTGGAACTGAGAGCTGAGAGCCCTTTCAGTTGCTTCCGTTTAAAGGGCTTGAGCCTGCTTGGTGGCTGCCAGGCAACGCAGCTGCCCAGCAAGTGCGAGCCCTTTAAATAGAAGCAGTTATAAGAGCTCATGCATCTCCGGCTCCCAGGCAACACACTAGGGCAGGGATCAGCAACTTTCAGAGGTGGAGTGTCGAGATTTGACTTATTCGCCTCTATGTACGGGTCCGAGTGCCGGTGATACTTTTTATAGTCAATAATAGTCCTATTGACAGCAGCTTCATTAATAAATACATACATAAAGATGCAGACCTTACCTTTTAGTGCAGGGGTCGGCAACCTTTCAGAAATGGCGTACTGAGATTTAGCTTATTCACGGATCTGTGTGCTGGGGAAGGAAGGGGAGGCAAGGGCAGGGCAGCCTGGGTACGGTGACCTTATTTTCTGAACCAGCTACAGCTATTGACAATGGTTTAATTTAAATTATGAAAGAGATTAAGCATTTTAACTTTCTCTGTTAGTTTATCAAACTTAATTTTAAATAAACTAAAATATTCTGTCCAAAACAAAAGGTTTCAATGTTTTATTTATGGCAGGGGTGGGGAATCCTTTTTTGGTCAGGGGTCACTGATCAGTGATGTAATGAGGGAAGCTGGAGGGGCAGTTGCAAAAAAAACGCTAGGGGGGGGCACCAATTTAGACCACCTCCACTCTCCCATCATCTGTCGGCTGGCCTGCTCCTCCTCTGCCTGCCGGTGGCAGCTGGAGCCTCCTCCCCGCCTCTCTGCCCCAGCCAGACCCTCCTTCATCTCTACTGGCGGGTTAGTGCATGTGGAGGCTTGGCCCCAAACTGGAAGGGGCAGGGAAAGACACAGTACAAGCTCCTCCCCCACTTCCCAGGTTTGGGCTCAGCCGTGCACCAGGTTTGGGGCCTTGCCGCGTGGTGGTGGGTGCAGATTTTGCCTTTGCCCCGGGCGCATAACACCCTCACTATGCCACTGTCACTGATTCACAGAAAAAAAATCAGTTGGGGATCACAAGTGAGAAGCAAAAAAACTCCTCCAAAAACCCCTGACACTGATGTGGCTCCAAGTGAGACACCTCACTCCTCTGTTACCCAGCCATGGGGAGAGGGGGAGGGAGGGGACTGAGATTCAGGGCTTCCCATAGACCAGATTTACTTTTCTGGGGTTCCAGAGTTAATGAATTGTATGGACCTCTTTAGGCTCTGGGGGAGGGACAAAAATGAGGGGTACAGTGCATGAGACAAGGCTGCCAGCAAGTAGGACAGGGATGGGGTGCAGGATCTGGGAGGGAGCTGGAGTGCAGAAGCAGGCTGGGATTAGACTGTCTGACCAGGAGGGAGCAGGAACAAGGGAGGGTTCAGTGTGTGGCCAGGAGAGAGGGTGCAGAAGCAACATGGATGAAAGAGCAGGGTGGGGTATCTGGCCAGGAGAAAGTGTGCAGGAACAATCAGGGGGTACCGGGTCTTGAGGGGGGAGGGAAGTGAGGGAATTAGGGTGGGAGGTCTGGGCATGAGAGGGGACATTAGCTGGCTTTGTGCCCCCTTACAGCAACGGCTGCGGTCACGCTGTCCCAAGCGCCCCGGAGGAAGGCCCCATTGCTGCAGTGGCCATGTGGTCAGGGGCAGGCCCAGAGGCCAGAGGCGCCACTGCTGCGTGGCCACCCAGTCCAGGGCAGGCCCCAGAGGTGCTGCTGCCGTGCGGCCACGTGGTCCGGGGCTGGCCCTGGAGGCGCTGCTGCCATGTAGCCACAAAATCCAGAGCTGGCCCCAGAGGCTGGAGGTGCTGCTGCATCACCAGACCACGTGGCCACATGGTAGCAGCACCTCCAGCCTCCGGGACCAGCCCTGGACCACGTGGCCGTGTCACCTCCAGTGCCTGCTGAGGAGCCTGAGCCCCAGGGCTGCCTCCTCCCACCGCAGCCTAACCTGCTGCAGGGAGGAGGGAGAGCTCTCCAGCAGCTGCATGTAGGAGGAGGGCCAGGGCTGAGCTCCTTCCCCCGTGCTGCTGAAAATCAGCATGTGTGCCATAGGTTGCCAACCCCCACGCTAGGGGGCTTGTACTATTATCCAGAAACATACATCTCTCTCTCTCTCCAGTTACCATACAGCACTGACTCTCCAGGAATTTCATGAGGTCCTAACCCTCATCACGTTTGCCCAAAGGATATCTTCAAGAGTTAGTTAATAGTTAATGCCTACTACGCCTGCTCTCTATTTTTGTCTGTCTTTGGCCATTTTCTCAGCATGTCCCAGTTGTAATTCATTCTCTTCATATCTGCCTCAACAGTACACCACCATGTTGTCTTGGGCCTCCCACATTTTCGTCATCCTTCAGGCATCCAGTGAAGTGCTATCTTTACAATGGCATCTGCCTCCCTTTTCATCACGTGCCCTATCCATCTCCAGGGTCTTCTCAAAATGATAGCGATCATGTCCTCCTGGTGGCATCACAGGAGCAGGTCATGGTTGGAGACTGTTTTTGGCCAAAAGATGCAAAGTATCTTACGAAGGCTGATGGTGTGAAAGGATGAGAGCTTGGCACGCTTGCACTCTGTCATCCTCCAGCACTCTGAGCCATATAGTAATGTTGATATAACACAGCTCTGGTACAGCTTAAGTTTGATGTGGACACTGTACTGTGTAGCTCTCCATACATTGTTCATACTCCTGAGGACATTTCTGGCCTTACTTAGTCTGTTCTGGATGTCGTTCTTAGTGCCTCCATCATGGCGGATGATGCTGCCTAAGTATGTAAAGCTGTCTGTGCTGGGTAAGTATGCTTCATATATCTTGATTGGTGCTGGTGAATCTATGTTGAGAGTCATAATCTCTGTTTTCTTCTGGCTAACTCTTAGTCCAACCTGGTGACCAAAGGTGCATAGACATTGTGTTTTTTCCTGCATGTGTTGATGGGTATGGAAAAGCAACGCAAGGTTGTCCGCAAAGTCAAAGTCTTCCAATGTGGAAAAAAGTGTCCATCTGATACCCCTTAGCGCATCTGATGCTGTTCTCCGCATCACGCAGTCGATCATCATGTTGAAGAGTAGTGCAGATGTGGCACATCTCTGTCTGACTCTACTCTTGACTTCGAAAGACAGATCGCAGTATCCCACCTTCAAGAGTGCAATTGTTTAATTAGATTAATTTTTATTCAGTTTATTTACTATAATTTTTGTTGTATAGTCCAATCACAGAAAATGGTGAATAAAATAGGAACTGCTGTGAAGCATTCTAGTTTGCAGAAGTTCTGGAGAAGTCCACTTACCCTGAAACATGTGAGAAACGCCTTTGCCTTTCTGCTGACAAGTATATGGATGTTTTACATAACATGGACACGGAACCTTTGAACTGACTTGAGACTAAACAGCAATCAGCTGGTATTAACTTTTAAGTCACTACTGTTGTGAGCTGGATTTGAATCAATAACACACACACACACACACACACACACACACACACACACACACACACACACAGAGTGTGTCTGTCTGTCTGTCTGTCTGAGAGTTTGTTTGTTCAAGAACACCTCCTAAATGGCAAAAGTTAGGACCACCAAATTTGGAATGTAGCCTCTTCTCCTAACTTAAAGCAAAGTCAGGGTTTGGCTGTGCCAGAACAACCAGAAGCCCCAGGAAAAGGGGCTCACATGCAATGGGAAGGGCTGCTGTTTGGATGCAGGGCAATATGACAGCAGCCATTGGGGTCAGCAAGCTCACAGGGGAGAGCTATCTCACAGCGTGTCCACTAGAGACAGCCATACCACCAAGGGAGTGGCCAGAAGTCTGGAGCTCTGCTATCTTGCCTGCCAGCACTCTGAGTAAGTAGTCCTCTTACCTCAAACCCCTTTTCCCACTTCCAGCCTTTTTAGGAGAGAAAAAAGGCTCCTACCAGCTGGGGAGGGACCTGGGGAAGAAAAAAGGCCCATATTGGATATGACACCCCCCACACTTTGAGCTCCTCCTCATCCCCCAACCTTCACTCTTGCACCCCTGCCTTCTGTAACACATTATAATTTGGCCTGGATAGAGCCAGCCTTGGAATGCCAGTCTCAGGAAGTTCTAACTTCTGCAGAGCATGTGAGATGAACGCAGAAGCACCCAAGAAAGACTAGAGAGGAGTTTTTGTGGGACATCCTGGGCCACGTAGATGCCAAACACTAAAGACTGCAGGAGTGGAGGGACAGCAACAGGAAGGAGCAGGGGCTCGTAAGCATTATGGAGCGGTAAGAGAATACTGTGGAGGCACTGCTATTACTGCAAATGGATGAGCTGCATGACCAGCCCACCCCTTCTCTCTTCTCCCCTCCCCACCGCAGACTGTGTCCCAAAACAATAGTCCTCCCCCGTCACTGCCAACACAATTTGTGCACAACCCCATCCCTCGGTGCCACCCGCCGCACTTCACACCTGACTACCCAACCTCCACCCATACAGACTCCCCAAGCTCCCTCTGCATTCAACACCCATCCACATGCAGCTTAGCCCTGATGAACTGCAGCCCCTCTACCACAACACATCAGATGGTGGGACTTCATATGAAACTTGGACATATACAAGCCTGTGACATTCTCAGGGCATGTCTCACCCTCTCCCTCCCTGTCTCCCACAATGCTGATGTCTGTTTCATGCTTCCTGGGTGCTTTATGTTTACTATATCACTGCCTTGATGTCAGTTGCACAGAAATACCATCTGCAGCTTCAATTCGTTTCCCACTATTGCATCTCTCTGCTCTATATCCTAGCCTAGTCCCTGATCCACAGACTAATGTTCATAGCACTGCTGTAACTTCCCTCTGTCTGATAAGTAAGTAGCAGCAGGGCAAAGAGGTCTAATGGGACTCCTTACCCCACCCACCCTCACAGATGCTGGATCCTCTCCTCGTGTGTGGTGGCCTAGTCTCATGGGCTTTGTGGGTCACTTAGCAGTTCACAGCAGCTGAAGATTTGATGTTATCTGTCTGCTAAAAAGCAGGTTACCCCACTACTCCTCACTCCTCCCCTCATAGTAGTCTCAATGCTGCCAACCCCACTTCCCCTGACATCTACGCCTATTCCATCTTTTCCTTCCTCTTTCCTCCCTGTTTCCTAGCCTCATCCTCCTTCTTTCTCCCTGACCCCTTGCTCTAGCCACTCACCTCTACTTGTCATTCCCTCTGCCTTCATAAATAGATAACTACATTTTAAAAGTAGAACCAGCAAGTCAGGTAACTATCATAACCCTATGCATTTATTTTACTTATATGCTGTTTGTATGACAGTTGTGCTTAGGGGCCCTAAATGAGACCAGGCCTTCATTGTGTGAGGTACCATACAAACAGAGAGTAGGAGAGAGTTCCTGTTCCCAAAAGCTTAAATCAAAATAGACAAGGCAGACAGAGGGTGGAAAGGAAAATGGAGGCTTACAGAAGTGAAGTAACTTGCCCCAGGTGGCTGATCGATTAATCAAACCTAGGCCTTCTGACTCCTAGTCCAGTGCTCAGACCCTGAGAGGATTATGCTGTCTCTTGGAGGTATGTGGTACACTTTTCCCACCCCTCCAATTTTAGCTGAATCGCCTGGGAATTTAACCTAATCTTTTTCATTCACAGCATTATTATTTATAAGCCTCTCAACTGACTTCGTTTCTTCTATGCATCTCCATGTGACTGTGATTTAATGACTCCAAACCCATGTTCTTCTCTTATATAACACCTGTTTCTACTTTGTTTCCTCCTGCAACCTCATTTTCCTCTGTAGGAAAGAGCCTTCCCATGACTCTTCCCTTCAGTGATTTCCTAAATCTTATCCAGTCCTCAACACAGATCTTTTCTTTCTTGCCTTATGATGAGCTTTAATTTATTCACTACCAAACCTCTCTTGGCCCTTGTTTCCTGTCATTTATACAGCACATTGTACACTCTTGTATTTACTCTAATATGGCGTTTTGAGGTAAAGTTGATGTGGAAGTTGCTATACAAAATAAAGTTTATTTCAATGCCATCATTGACCACTAGCTTTTCTGGTAGATGAAGAACTGTGTAGGCCCTGGGTTACCCTGGCAGGAATGTACTGTGATGATTTTTAAGGTTTGCTGAGGTACGCAATTTGTGGAATACTCTTGTGTCATTCACAGTTGGCAGCGTGTAGGCTGCTGCCAAAAGCTGGCTATTGTCTTCCTTCCTAAAGTATTACTGTTTTAACACTGCAGCACAATGCTATTTTCAGCTCCTTGACAAGATGATTATAATGTAAAGTTGTGCTGCGTGACCAACATACTAGGTGTTCACTGTTCTAACTCTGCTTTTTATTACTTTTGCAGTGAAGGAATGACGTGGGGAGGAAGCAGAGCAAGGAGGATTTCAGAGAACAGGTCAGACTGGATTGTTGGTTTTGCTTGCTGGGGGGTAAGTACTGCTTAATTCATTCTGATATCTACTCTAGCATCCAAGCAATTTCCATTTAGAAGAGTAATATTAACCCATAATTTAATGTGATTAGATATGGATTTTTGAAAGTTGATTTAGTGCTTGTGAAAGATCCCGATTGGCAGTGCTGGACATTGAAGTTATCAATCCAAAGACCTGATACTGCAGGGGCCGAAGCAAAGCAAGCTCCTCGACGTTGCCTTTCCAGTTCCCCTTGCCTACCAATCTGGAGGAACCACCTTCAGGATGTTAATCAGTCTCCATTCCCATTCAGCCCTTAGCCTCCCTGTCAAGTCTTTAAAAAAGGTTGGGAAGCAATGACGGTGATAGTAGTTTTGTTCATGATTTCAGTTGGAATTTGAGTAAGACCTAAACCACTATTCCTGTGGTAGACACACTTATATGAGACCCAACGAATAGCTATGTCATGCACACAGCTTTTACAAAAGAGCCCAGCTTCTCTCTAAATCTGGAGTGTACTTACTATACTGAAGCAGATATAATACCCTAAGAGGTCTATATAAGAAAGGTGCTACAGAAGAGCTAAGTATTAATACTGCAAAGAGCACTGAAAAAAAGATTTAAATGCCCTTAATATTTCCTTTGTCTTGTCGGTATATTTCTTCTCTCCCTGATTCATTGCCCTAGTGATGTCTTCAAGCACTCGTTTATAAAGTTTAAAGTCATCAAGTCAGACAACTGCAATCATAGCATATGATTATGGTGCCAAATACACAGCTCAAAATACAATTTCAAAATATCAAATATTCAAAAGAATATTCACTACAATTTCTGAATGATCCATAGATGCAAATATAGTTCCTGTATTCATAGATTTTTAAGGCCCAAAGGTACCATCACGGTCATGTAATCTAAATTTTGAGCTTAACACAAGCCATAGAATTTCACTCAGCAATTTGTGCATCCAAATCAGTAACTTATGCTTAAGCTAGAACATATTTAAAATTATACAACAAACCATGATAACTAATTAGTTTTGCAAATGTGTTTAAGAAACAATTTGGCAAACAGGAAAAACTTGTAAGTTAATTTGGCAGAGCTGGCCCAAGTATTTTGGCCATCACTTGTTGCGGAATAGTCTTAGTTCCTATCATCTGAGGCTTTGAAAATTAAACAGGACCTAAAACTAGAAAATATATTGTAGGGGAAAAAAATCTGTATTCGCAAGGAAGTGAACTGGAGAATCTAAAAATCTCTCTCACACACACTGTGGTACTAATCATACAGCCCAATGTCAATATGTTGTGTTCCAGTGCATGAAAACTTATACACAAATACATTTGTTAATCTTTAAGGTGCCACAGGATTCCTTGTTATTTTTACTTAGACTAACACGGCTATCCCTGTGAAACTTTCAACTATATGGCACACAAAAAATATTTTCCACTTAAAAGCAATAGCATCCACTAAATGACACCCAAAGGGCTATGCCAGAGAGCAAACCAGTTTATTAACCTGGAATACCTATCTTGAACCTCAGACTCAAGTTCTTTCAGATGTGCAGTGTTGTCATTCCTACTTTATTAAAAGTATCAATAAAGTCAGAGATCCCAAAGGGTACATCTACACAGCAGGGCTAAACTCAAAATAAGTTACACAAAAATCGAGCTACGTCAATTGCGTAGCTTATTTCAAAATTGGGAGTGTTTACACAGGACTGATTTTGAAATAGAGCACTCTTCCTCTGACTTCTCTTACTCCTCATACAATGAGGGTTACAGGAATCAGAGTAAGAAGTCCTCCAGCTTGACAGTATTTTGACATTATTTCAAAATAACTGCCTGTTGTGTAGATGCAGACTAAGTTATTTCAAAATAATGGTAGTTATTTCGAAATAACATTGCTGTGTAGATGTACCCTCAGAAAGGATTATGAAAGCCAGGCAGAAACTCATCAAACCTAACAGAATTTGAGTCATTTAATTCACCACTGGTGAATCAGACCCATGCCATATCTGACGAGTGAAGTCAAGAAGCCCGTAGCCCTTGTGATATCATCAAGTCCTCTTTCAAGGAAAACGCTACATCCTTCATATGCATGCAGTTAAGTTGCTAATCTTGAAAAAGTCTACACTTGCCACAGATAGTGTATAAACTATCTCATTTTCAACATACTCTTGCTCCTTAAACCAAGTGGCTAGCCCATATTCTGGGTCAGGTGTCTCTTTGCACTCCCCGAACCTTCCCAAGGCTAGTAGGAACAAACAGGAGGCAGGTTTTTTGCTCATAATTTCCAGCCAGTGTTCTTCCCCAAAGAAATCATTCCCTTGGCTTCCTCCAAGGGCCACACACATACCATTTTCTTGCTGTTGATTCTCTTTCTCCCGGGTTTCTGATTTCTTTCAGACACACACAGCTGCAGCTGCTGTCAGTCCCCAGGGAAACCTTCACTTATTCTCCTGGAGCAAGGACTTGTCTTCACATAACAGTGCTGCAGCCATACAGCTGCTCTTCTGGATCACTTAAGTGAAGACATGGCCATGCAAACAGGAGAGCTTTTCCTCTTCAGCATAGTTAAGACAACTCTCTAAGAAGTGGTAGCTATGCATACAGGAGACACTCTCCTTCACACAGGGGGATTAGGTCATCATAATTATATTGCTCAGGGGTGGGGATTTTTCACACCCCTAAGTGATACAATTATACTGATATAGGTCTGTTGCGTAGACCTGGCCTTAGTTGTTGTTCAAGCTTTTGCATGTGGCCCTTGGGTGGGAGCATCTATGGCTGCATGTGTTTTAATTTTAATTGAGGTATTTTAATTATAAAGGATTTGAATTGCTTCTTCCATTTCTTCTCATAACTTTGCTGGCATGACCATTAGCTTCAGTGAGATTTGTGATTGCTCATAGATGAAAGATGTGTTTGATAGCAGTTATTAACACCTTCCAACATACCAATATCCTTCCTGAACAAAATCAAGGAAGAGATAACAATCAAACTGCAACAGCATTTACTCTCCGGCTACGTCTAGACTGGCATGATTTTCCGAAAATGCTTTTAACGGAAAAAGAGCGTCTAGATTGGCACGGACACTTTTCCGCAAAAGCACTTTTTGCGGAAAAGCGTCCGTGGCCAATCTAGACGCGCTTTTGCGCAAAAAAGCCCCAATCGCTATTTTCGCAATCGGGGCTTTTTTGCGGAAAAGAAATGTCAGGACTTTTGCCCGAACGGGAGCAGCATAGTTTTTCCGCAGAAGCACTGACAATCTTACAACAGATCGTCAGTGCTTTTGCGGAAATTCAAGCGGCCAGTGTAGACAGCTGGCCAGTTTTTGCAGAAAAGCAGATGATTTTCCGCAAAAACTGGCCAGTCTAGACGCAGCCTCCAAGTTTTCTTTCAAAAGTTGATCTACAAAGGAGTTAGAAGCAGGGATCAAGATAGAAAGAGCATTATGAGAAACAGAGAGTGAAAATAAATGGATTTAAAAGCCCCCCAAAAATCTATTAGGAAAAGAAAAGAAATAATGAGGTTATTCATCTTTATGCACATGTGGTTTAATTATTGTGCAAAGCTTATAAACCATAGTACTGTAATAAGTGTCTTAAAAATATGTAAGTACCAGATAACTCCCTTACTAAAACTATGACTAGGATCATATCACTGAAAGAGAAGAAAACTATTCTATCATTTGAAAACTGACAGAACTAGTGTGAAGGAAAGAAAGAGAAACAAATAAATATACTTAAGAGAAATTTGTGAGCATCAAAAGAGATCTATGGTGATTTTTGCATGAAATAGAGGGGGTATTTCTCTCAGCAGAAATACATCTATCCTAATTTTTCATCTTTTTACATCAATGTAGCCGCCACTATACTATAATATAATAAATCAGAGTTGTGAACATAAGGCTGGAAGTGTTAAGCAATGTCTATCAGTAATAGTACCCTGGGGAATAACATCATGCTATAGCACAAAAACAGCCATGGCAGCACACCCTCTGTAAATTATAGAGATATTTTAATTAAGGTGTCTGTAGAGACAAGTTGTCCTAGAAGGAATACTTCTACAAAGCAAGTTACAGAATCAAAAATGCTGAATTATTGTTCTATGACACTATTCCAATAAGCATTACCTTCCAGAGATGGAATTTATCCAAAAAGTGATTATAGCAAATTGGATCAACAAAGGGTGTGTCAACACTGCAGGGCTTAACTCAAAATAAGCTACGCAAATTGAGCTACATCAATTGCGTATCTTATTTCGAAATAGCTTATTCTGAAATTGGGAGTGTTTACACAGGACTGATTTTGAAATAGAGCACTCTTCCTCTTACTTCCCTTTACTCCTTATACAATGAGGGTTACAGGAGTCCGAGTAAGGAGTCCTCCAGGTTGACAGTATTTTGACACTATTTCGAAATAACTGCCTGTTCTCAGGGCTGGATTAAGGCATGGGTTAGCCGGGCAGCTGCCCAGGGTGCCAACCTCTGGGGGGCGCCTGATGGCAGCTGTAAGGGGTGCGCAGCATCCCTTATAGCTGCCATCAGGTGCTGTGCGCCCGGCTCAAGGTTCGCAGGCTGCAGCAGCTCCCGGCAGCCACCCTGCAGCGACCATCCTGGGCGGGGGCCTCATTAACCCCAGCAGCACTGGCCAGCAGCGCCCTTCCCCCCGCGGCTGCGGGGCTCTGCACGGTCAGGCTCGGCCCACCCCGGGTGGCCCTGGGCTGCACACCAGTAGCAGTGGCTGGGCCAGGTCGGGCACATGCATCCTGCCGCCACCAGCTCTGCGCGCCCATCTCCACGCGCTGGGTGGGGGTGGGGCCGCGCATGCGCCCTCCCCCAACCCGGGGCACAATTAAACTGTCTGCCTAGGGCACTGGAATGTCTCGGTCCGGCCCTGCCTGTTCTGTAGATGCAGACTAAGTTATTTCAAAATAGTGTTGCAGTGTAGATGTACCCCCAGCTATAGATGTGTTGGTAGTTGTGGGGTTCAGACTAGTAATAGGTACCTGAATAATTGTTCCTGGAAATGTGAAAATGTAAGTAGATAAAGACGTTTAAAAAGCTTAAAACATTAATATTATCCATCAAAATATATTTTTTTTAAAATCAAATTTTGCCAAGCCTACCAACATTTCATTTTGTACTCCTGAATCAATGTGTACACTAATGTGCCAAAACTCCCCTTTGAGGCTATACAACAGGATCCCACAGGCTTCTAAATATACTGTTTCAGCCGCATCCAGACTAAGGATGTAAAATCCAATTTAATTGGTTAACCCATAAATGATGTGTCTAAACTACAACCCTCTGTCAGCAGAGGGATGTAAATTAGACACATCAGAAGTGCAATGAAGCAGGGATTTAAATATCCCACGCTTCATTTGCATACTCACGTTCTGGTGCAGTTTCGATCAAGCGCCATTTCGAAACTGAAACTGCAGCTTACATGCGGTTCTGCCAACAGCCGGGTGATTTTTTGACAGATCTTTGAGGAGTACAGGATCTGTCGAAAAATCACCCTGCTGTCAGCAGAAGCACGTGTAAGCCACAGTTTCAGTTTCGAAATGGCGCTTGATCAAAACAGCACCAGAACGTGAGTATGCAAATGAAGCGTGGGATATTTAAATCCCCGCTTCATTTGCACTTCCGATGTGTCTAATTTACATCCCTCTGCCGACACAGGTGTGTAGTTTAGACACAGCCTAACTGATTAAAGAAGGCTGGGGATGGGGGAGCCACCTGGAGTGGCACATCTGCTGCAGATAAGGACTGCTATGGCTGGCTGGCTAGAGCAGCCTTTTCCCACAGGGGTGGGGTGCATGCTGAGCCTGCCCTTGCCTGTGGCACACCACCCAAGCTGGGGCCACTACAGACAGTGGCTGTTCCAAAGCAGTCTCTGCCTGCCCACAGTGGACAAAGAGCTCCTCCAGCCCCTACCACTTAACTGGAACTGGTAAGTCTCACTTGTTAAGGGAGACGCTTACTGGTTAACCAGTTAACCTATTAATCATTCACATCCCTAATCCAGAATAGAACTGGCCAAGAGTTTTTTTTCTATGATGAGCTTATTTGATAAATACATTTTTAGTCAAATGAATTTGTGATGAATTTGATGAATAGGTTTGATGGGAAAATGAAGAAAAACAAATTCTGAAAAAAACAAAAAAATTTTTTTGACATTTTAAGAAAAAATATTTCAACTTCTTGTTTCAAAACAATATTTTGTTTTGAAATGTACCGCCATTTAACACACGTGGGGGAAAACACTCATAAACAAAATTAAGTGTTTTGTTTAGCCCAAATCCATTTTGCCCACCATGGAACCAAAATTTCAAATTCATCCTGTTTTTATCCAAACACTGTCTTTATGTTTGGCCTTTCACAGGTACAGATTCCAATGCTGGTAACCTTCCTTGTGATGTGGTACTCCATGATTCAATTGCCTGAGGTCCCAAGACCAATTCTGAATCCCTCAAGTCCCCAAATTGCTTATGCATATGCTCCCCATATGGGCACTGTGGCTTACAGTTTAACCCTTCAGTGATTTTAGGACAGTTAAAGAAAATAACACAGAGACTATTCAAGGACACATCTAAACAATACACACTTTACTTACACATAAAGCACAAGAGATATACAAATCTATGGACAAAATAATAAAAACTCCATGCAAGACGCTTCCTCCATTCTCACGTCTCCTGAGAACTCTCTGGATTTTAGACCCGGCCTATAATTAAAGCTCAGGTCCATTCAGAGGTGTGAAAAAACACACCTCTGAGTGCAGTAGCAATGCCAACCTAACTGATATAGACACCGGTGTGCCAATGGAAGAATGCTTCCATAATTGCATAGACACTATAGGGTTATGCCAGCATGACTCAAGTGCTTACCTATGCAGCTATAGTCTCTGTAATGTAGACATAGCCATATGTATTGAGTTCGTGGGTGCTTCAGGACTCAAGTACTCACTGAAAAAAATAAGGGGTTCTCAGCACCTGTAGGGCTAGAGTAATATTTTATGGCTTTGGCACCTGGACTGTGGCCGTGCTTTCTCTCCCTCCTGCATTCCATGAGGCCCCATACCCACTCAACTTCTTCCCATGCCCAACACTCTGCCCTGAGACCCCACAATCGCTAGGCCTCTTCCCCCACAAGGCCCTACCCATTACTCATATGGTGGAGAGAAGGGGACAGACAGGAGAAAGCACCCACTGACAAAAACAAATGTCAGCACCTACGGACATAGCCATAGTCATTGTCTTCCAGGAGTCCAGGATCCTTTGGCATCACCTTGCCTCCTGTTTAGTTCTCTCTTTTGGCTCTGCTCTTTCCTTCCTAGAGAGTCTCCTTTTAATAGCAGGTTCTAACATCTTCTCTCTCCTGTCTTCCTCTGTCTTTTCCATTCTGCAATCCTCTATCTCTGGGGCCTCCAATTCTCTGTGTTCCTTAGGGCACATAACTGTAGTTAGTAAGTTAACAATATTTGGTCACTAGTTTCCACTGTCATATTCAGGCAAGAAAACTGGTGGTAGTCTTTAATAGACCTCTCATTCTGGGACTGACACCTAAACCCCAACCTATTTCACTAAGCACAACAGGGATGAGAGAATCTAAGGCTCTGGCTGCACTACAGAGCATAGAGCGGCACAGCTGTACCTATGCAGCTGGGCTACTGTAAGAGGTCCCATGTGGCCACTCTACGCTGATGGGAGAGAGCTTTCCTGTCAAGTGTCAACATAATTAAAAAAACAACCCCCAATGGGCGGCGGTAGCTAAGTTGTCAGGCGATCACCTCCTACAAACAACGCTGATCACACTGGTGCTGCTGACTGTGTAACTTATGTCCCTCAGGGGAGTGTTTTATCACACCCCTGGTTAACATATTTTATACCTTCAAAAGTGCTAGCGTAGACATAGCCTAACAATACAGTATACAGAGAGAAACATCATTAAGGGAATCCATAAGTTCTAATAAATTCCCAATACTGTCAGTTTAGGCCTTAGTTACTGCACATTATTCAAACCCTGGCTCTGACTACAGGATTGCTAATTTGCTCATGGGCTTTTCTATGGTACTTATCACTGTAATAGTGCTCCACAAACAATTTGTTTTCACAATACTTCATTCATTCCACAAAACAAATAAATGAAGATCCACACTGCCTGAGGCAGGCAACCAGCACAAAAAATTTCAGCCCAAGTAGACAACATTTTACAAAACTATAAGCAACTGAAAACAGGGGCTTATAATGGAAAGTGTTGGGAATTTGTAAGTGTAGACAATTCTACCACCTTTACCGATAAAATATATGAGAACGGGTTTGCATGCACTTATGAACTCTAGCGAAGTTGGGTTTGATGAGTTTGTACAGGTGGGCTAATCCATCATGCCTGAAAGCAGGACTGAAGGCATACTTACCTCAGGTGACCTTACCAAGCAAACACAGTTTGTTGCATTGCATTGGTAAACAGCAGCCACAAACTCATTCCATATCATCATAGAGAGTAAGCTCCTATCCAGCATTGGTGAAAATTTGCTATACCAATAAAATTTGGATCATGCCACTACAGATCACAAAGGCAAGTCAAACTTCAACTAACACTGATTCTGGAACAGACAAGGAAGGTGAGGTTATTATCTTGGATGGGGCCAAATACTCTTGGCGAGAGAGACAAACTTTCAAGCTTACTTACACAGAGCTCTTCTTCAGGTCTGGGAAAACTTTGAGTATGTTTCCTAAATCTGAGGAAGAGCTCTTTGTTAGCTCAAAAGCTTGTCTCTCACTACCAGAAGTTGGTCCAATAAAAGATATTACCTCACCCACCTTGTCTCTCTCATATCCTGGGATCAATGCATCTGTTTGGAGTACATTTATGGTTCATACACATTTATGACTATTATTTCCACTTTCTTATATAGGAATGAATCAGTACATGATCAATCTCTCAGACAGAGTGATATGAAAAGAGTATCAATGTAAGAGAGACAGACCTATCAGAATAAAGGGAAAAGGACTGATAAGGCTTTCAGCATCTTACAGTGGGAGGGAACAATAATATGTTTTTGTTAGCACTTCTCCTTGGATTTATATTGCAGTCTGCATTTCACTAGGACAAAACCTTTTTCAGTATAACACATAATAAAAAATATTTCCTAGCATCTGTGGTTACAGCAAATAGATGAGTCTGGAAGAAATAATTGAAACCAACCATTTTTAAATGTCATCATGTTGCAGATTCCATTATATTGTGGATTTGAAATTTTTCCTTATATTTAATGCAGGCTGAACCTCTCTAATCCAGAACTCTCTTGTCCAGAAATATCCGTCGTCTAGAATGATTTTAGTTAGCCAGATGTCCACTTTTCATAGGTGTAGCCTAGTTTCCTGTGGTCCAATAAAGTTTGTTTATAGCCTCCAGTCCTAGCTTTCAGTGTACTGTGCTGTTATTTAGCTCTAATTTACCCCGAAATATCCTCTAATAGCACAGTAAGCAGTGGAAGTGTTGGTAATGCTGCTATACAATATTGACCTCCTATGGAGCAGAAAATTCTCTCATTCAGAACCGGTCAGGTCCCAAGAGTTCCGGAGTAGAGAGGTTCAAACTGTACTGTCAAAATTATATTCCTAATAGGATCCATTTAAAGTACTATCCTCAGATTAATGTCCTCTCTAGAGATGAGTGAACAATGCAAATGATTTATTAGTGAATGTTTGAAACAAATTAAAAGCAAAGACAAATTTAACTAAGTAAGAAATTACCCAAACCTATGTGTACTACTATTACCAAACTTTCCTTCTGAAGGTGTGAAAAATTAACTATCTTCCATTCATTATTCCATACTTTTGTATTTCCTGGTTCTAAAAATAATGTGAACCAAACCTCATAGGAATTTTTCAGACAAAAAATGGTGGTTTTTTAAACACAACATTTTGTGAAAAATGTAACTTCTTAAAACACTTTTTTTCCACAAAAATTGTCATGATATTTTAATCAGATTTTTTTTACTGAAATCATTATCACAAGACATTACAATTATCAACAATTGTTTCAATAATATTTTCAATAATAATAATATTATGTTTTAAATACGTGTTAAGAAATTTCATCCATTTCAAATTCCACTAAATGAAAACAACTTTGATTTTTTTTAATATATATTTTTCACCAGCTCTGATGGGAAGCTTAATTGTCAAAATACAGTTACCCAGGTTGTTTTTGTGATTATTTCTAGCCAATCCAGAAGCAAGAGAATTTCTCACAAAATATTATTCTTGTGAGATCTCCAGTCTAGTTTGAAACTCAGAAAGTATGGACAGATTGGAAAAGGTATGAATAAGCATTTGGATTTTTTTTTCTGATATAAAGTGAATCTTTTGGAGATTACACAGCTTTAGAACTTTCCTCCCTTTTAATACTCTGTGTAAATACGCTAAATGAGAGAGCTGTCAATAGAATGATCATGGCAAAACATTGATAGTAGCAAACAAAATATGTAAGATTTGGCCACAACTATCTCAGAGATACATAATTTTGGACATGGTTGTTGCTTGGCTAACAGTACTAGCTTGGATTCATTCACTGACTAGTAATTGGTTCATAATGACAATTTTATGGGCTGAATAACTGACAATTAGTCAGTGGTGGAAAGAACAATGCAGTCATGCTGGGAAACAGGAAACAACACTGTTTTAGGCAATCACTCAGCAAAATGTGTGCCTCCAGGCTTATTCATGGGGAGTATATCAACATGAAATAAGACTGAAGCTTTTCAGGCAAACATGCAGTGCCTTGCTGGAGGGTCATATGAGAACAAATATGGGGGAGGGAGCTAGAAGAGAAGAAAAGACATAGTGAAGCCCATTTTACAATGTGAAAATCCCAAATGCCCTTCTTTCCCAGAAAGTAAACCTGAACCATAACTGCTGACTCTGTGGATGCTTCAACCGTGGAGCGCCCACCAGCAGCCCCATATCAGCACCTTACATAAGAACATAAGAACGGTCATACTGGGTCAGACCAAAGGTCCATCTAGCCCACTATCCTGTCAGCCAACAGTGCCCAATACCAGATGCCCCAAAGGGAGGGACAGGTAATACTCACATGATCCCTCCCCTGTCACCCACATCCAGAGAAACAGAGGCTAGGGACACCCTTCCTACCCATCCTGGCTAACAGCCATTGATGGACCTAACCTCTATGAATCTATTAGCTCTTTTTTTAAGCCTGTGAAAGTCCTATCCTTCACCACATCCTCTGGCAAGGAGTTCCACAGGTTGATTGTGTGCTGAGTGAAGAAAAACCTCCTTTTGTTAGTTTCAAACCTGCTGCCTATTAATTTCATTTGGTGACCCTTAGTTTTTACATTGTGGGAATAAGTAAATAACTTTTCTTTATTCACTTTCTTATACACCAATCATGATTTTATAGACCTCTACCATATCCCCCTTAGTCTCCTCTTTTCTAAACTGAAAAGTCCATGTCTTTTTAATCTCTCTTCATATGGGACTCGTTCCAAACTCCTAATCATTTTTGTTGCTCTTTTCTGAACCTTTTTCTAATGCCAATATATCTTTTTTGAGATGAGGCAACCACATCTGTACACACTATTCAAGATGTGGGCACACCATGGTTTTATATAGCGGCAATAAGATATTCTCTGTCTTATTCTCTATCCCTATTTAATGACTCCTAACATTCTATTTGCACTTTTGACTGCTGCTGCACACTGAGTGGATGTTTTCAGAGAACTATCCACAATGACTCCCAGATCTCTCTCTTGAGTAGTTGTAGCCAAATTAATCCCTATCATATTGTATATATAGTTGGGATTATTTTTTCCAATGTGCATTATCAACATTACATTTCATTTACCATTTTGTTGCCCAATCACTTACTTTGGTGAGCTCTTTTTGAAGCTCTTCATAGTCTGCTTTGGTCTTAACTATCTTGAGCAGTTTGGTATCATCTGCAAATTTTGCCACCTCGCTGTTTACACCTTTCTCTAAATCATTTATAGATAAGTTGAATAGGCAACAAAGAAAGTCAGTGCAACTTAGGCTTTTAAGTGCCTCTGGCTTAGGCCCTCAAAAGATGTTTTATTTCAATGGGAGTTAGATATCTAAAATACTTTTGAGGATCTGGCCTATTGGTACTTCTACAAATGGAATTTATGCTCCTAAGTCTTTTAGAAATTTTGAAAATTTTACAAGCCTTTATACTCTGCAGTATATTTCACGTTTGCTGCCTCACGTAATTCATCCACAACAGAATGTAAATATCACATAAATTCTGGCTGTATATTTAAATTAGGAAATATTGTACTGTTATTTGGACCAGCCCGATGGCTTACAGGAAATGCAATATATACACTGATGTTCAAGAGATCAGACATAACTTCAGCAATTGTCTTCATTCATTTATTTAAAGCTTTTATGTGTAGGGGATTAGAGGAATGTTTAGCTATCCACAAGATGATGTTGATGTTTACTCTTCTCAGCTCAGATGTAGACTGCAATGTTCTTCAGCACATCATAGTGGCTGACCACTGGCACTATACCTACACACTGAAATTAGACACCCACTGCTGGCCCATGCCAGCTGACTTGGGCTCTGGCTAAGAGAGCTGTTTAATTACAGTGTAGACGTTCAGTCTCAGCCTGGAGCTCAGACTCTAGAACCTTGCCAAGTGGGGAGGCTCTCATTAGTTCAGACAGCCTGAAAGTTTACACTGCAATTAAACAGCCCCTCATCCTTAGCCCCAGGAACCCGAGTCAGCTGGCACAGGCCAGCTGTGGCTCTCTAACTGCAATGTAGACATATCCACAGTAATATTTCATTCATGGAGGAGTTTGAAAGCCTTGACAGATGCAGCGTTTATTCCATGATGTAGCTGTCTGAAAGCGGGATTGGATTACAGGAGAGAAGGAGTGCTTGAAATCCCCATGGCACCCCCTCCCCCGCCCCATCTCCTTATGCAAATCCAGACAACAATCATCTGAGTCACTGGTTGGAGGAGGAGAGTTTATATCCTTAATAAGAATGGCACATGGTAAACAACCCTTAGTCAGATGCTGAATGATATCACAAAACCCTCTGATTAAAGCAATTTTAATGTATTTGGTACATTTCTAAAGGAATCTATTGAAAGACAAAAACTTAATGGGAAAGAAAAAAACAATCTAACACTATAAGAATTAAACCGTGTCAAGTGGTTGAGGGTTGTTTGTGATTTATCACCTTTGCTTATGATTTCATGTGAGATGCTTGAGGGCAAGGATTGTTTCTGCTATTGTATGATGGTGAGCAGATTGTTAGCATTCAATAATTATTACTAATTGTAATGACAGATAACATTTTAAACCAGGTGCATCTGTTAGTCAATAAACATTAAACAGCGAGGTACTTGAGAGCTGACATCATATGCAGCAAATTAAGATATGTGCCTTCTACCTCTACTGGATTCTTTTAATCTCTCTGTCTTTTTTCATTTTTTTTTCTGTCACAGCTATATCGGCCTTGTTGTTAGCGATCGATATCTCAGGCAGAAAGCAGGTTTTCTATTTGCATCAGTGAGTAAATGAATGCAGCCAACAGGAAGTTTCAGTGACTCAGGAAACCTGTTTTCAGTTGAAATCAATATCAGTATGACATTTTTTTTTAATGGAAGGGAAAAGTTATCCTTTGGCAGAATATTTTCACATGTCCTGCCAGGTTTAAAGGCATTTCCAAAAAGTAAACCAGTGACACAAAGTATCCCTGGAAGGGAGAAAGTTATAACTTTTGATGTGATTTTTAAGCCAGTCAGCGGTATCCTAACAATAGGAGGAGGAAATAATTTAAATTACATTTTTAACACTTTAAACACATCACATAACTCTTCCCCACCTATCCCATAGATTTGGTAACAGCTTCAACAGATTTAGGTGTGGATTATGACACAGAGATACATACAGTGTAAACACTGAATATAATAGCAGTGTAAAATAAAGGGCATTTAATAGCAACATAAATAACATAAGGGACATGTTATGTCCCTTTGTTCCTTTATATTCACATTACCATTGTTCCTTTATATTCACATTACCATTATTGTTCGTATACATTAGCACCTACGAGTCCCAACTGAGACAGGAATCCCACTGTGCTTAGTGCTGAACAGCTTCAAATTAAAATAAATCTAACAAATAAAATATGGGAGGGAAATGAGTGACAGAAGTGAGAAAGGACTTGCCTAAACTCATATAGCATGTCCGATTCCAGAACAGGTCTTGCCACCAAATCCAGTGCCCTGTTCATTAGCCCACATTACCTCCCATAAGGTATTTAATTTTATAGACACCTTTGTTTTAAATTGATATGGACCTACTCTAGACTTTCGACATTCCAGTGCAGTAGACTGGAAAAGCAAGGTGAGTTTCTGATGGTATTTAGTTTTCAGCTTGCTAGGAAGTATTTTGCGCCCTGCATTTGGTCTACTGCACCCTAACCTAGTCAGGACTAAATCTAATTTACCAAAATAAAGCCGACAAGTGTCTTTAAACACTGGAAACAACAGCTGCTCACATTATAGTGTTTTCTAATTACACAAAATATGAAGCCTGGGTATGTTCTCACTTGCCCCAGGGTAAATCCACAATGACTTCATTGAAATCACTGCCATTACAGGGATGTAAAAGTAAATGGCTGTAGGAACATAATGGCTTTTTAATTAATATTTTTATTGAGTTCAGTACACTGTGAGAGGTACAATAAAACAAGGTAAGCAACAGCAGAGAGGCTCAAGTGTACAGTAACACTGTCCTAGTTCTAAAAGGAAAAAAACACACCTGGCCTGAAGAAGCATAGGCAAAGAGAGAGACAGAATCAACATGCACAACAGTATCAATCTGCTCCTGTGTGTCAGACCTCTTCTTCCTCCAAACTAATAAGAAATCATATTTAAACCAGAGGGGCAAAAATGCCTCCATGTGTGTGCAGAATATTTCTTCACAGGCATTTTTAGAGGAAATTCACTACATGGATTTGTTCTAACAAATATATCTGGTAAGAGAATGTGTTAAGAGGTATTTGAACATCACAAGCTTCCTGGTAATGATATCACATAATGAAAAACTGCATTCATTCCACAGGCTCCTAGAATGCATTACTGGGTATATTTCATACATCTGTAATGTGGAGCACTATACAAAAGAAATTATTTTCAGGGAGCCTTAATCTCCGAATCTAAACCAGGATTTCCTCGGCAGACCAAGCATAATTCACAAAATCACCTCCTCGTGTTGTTTTCTGTAATGATGTAACCAGAAGACGGTGGCATTTTCACTCCGTGAGGTACTATCAATACATTTGGAATTGGTACATAATTACTATTAATCACATGCCTGGTAATAGGTGGTGCAAATGCCACAAGAAAAGATAATGGTGCTTAAAAGGGAACTGTGAATGTAAAACAACTGTCCGCCTGCACTTTTAACAATAGTTAGCCTTTTCACTACAGCAGTGGTCTTTAACTGAACAGTACTTTTCAGCTGCTGGAACTGTGAATAAGACAGAATTGTCTCAGGGAATTGGGAATGGGATACAGAGTAGAATATTTTATCTCAGGGGAAACAGTTCACATCTGGATCGAGTTCTTAATTAACACTGGCTCAGACCATCTTCTCCACTAACCTGCAAAGAAGGCATCCAGCTGAGAAAGAACTTCTTCTTAGGATGCACACATGAAGGTGCAGAGTCAGAAACGGGGCCTGGGGGAAGAGGGCTGCATCCACAGTATTGTTTCCTCTCCTTGGATCCCGATGGAGCTCATCCATAAATGCACCCCAAGATTAGGCTCTCCAAGATTTTAGAGAACAGAGGAGTCAGGCTGAAAACTATGGCATTAACATAAAAGAATGGCATTAACTATGGCATTAACATAATGCCATAAAACTATGGCATTAACATAAAAGAATGGCCACATTGGGTCACACCAAAGGTCCATCTAGCTCAGTGTCCTGTCTTCCAATAGGGGCCCATGCCAGAGGCAGTGAGCTGAACATGGCATTTTATTGTGCGATCCAGCCCCTGTCATTCAGGTCCAGCCCCTAGCAGGCAGGCAGAGGTTTAGGGACACCCAGAGCAGTGTCCCTGGGCATATTGGTTAATAGCCATTGTTGAACTTACCTAATTTTGTTTTGAGCCCAGTTATACCTGCTGCCTTATTCACAGGCAGTTTTATAGACGTTTTATTATATGGTCCAGCCCATGTGCCTCTTTTCCCCGCTGAACAGTTCTTGCCACTTTAATCTTGCCCCATGTGGTAGCTTGTCCAAACCCCTCAATTATTTTTGTTGCCCTTCTCTATCTTTTTTCCAATCCTAATCTATCATTGTGGAGATGGGGTGACCAGAACTGCAGGCAGTATTCAAGGTGTAAGCGTACCATGGATTTACAAAGTGGCATTATATTTACTGTCTCAAATAGGTGGTGAGTTATATAGGCCTGTGGTGCCTGGGCACCAAGAATATTCATAGCCTGGGGGCCCTGCTCCATGCAAGTTTGGCTGAAGTTTCTCCTCCAGCCCTGCCTGCCACCTCTGTGCACTTCTCTCCCCCACATCCCATACATTCCCCAACCTGCCTGCAGCATCCAGCAATTTAAAATACCTAGGGAGCCCGCATCACCACCACCGGCAGCACAGCATGGCTAGAGGCTTCCTGCCACTGGCTCTATGCCACTTCCTGCACCTGCATCTCTGATGCTCCTGGGCAGGGGGAGGGTGTCTCTGTGCACTGCTCACAAATCCTGAGAACACCACATGGATACCCCCTCCTCACGGGGCTATAGAATGCCAGCAACAGTGTGGAGCAAGCATCAGGCAGCGGTTCTAGCTCCACTGTGCAGCCAATGGGTAAGCCCCGCCCTACCCAACCACCCTCCCAGGGCCTTAAGTGGCTGTGAGGGATTTGTGTGAAGGAGGGATGTTGGCTCTGAGCTTACTGGACACCACCAAAATTTCTGCAAACCCCTGCTGACTTATTACACTGTTCTACAGCCAAAATGCTTCTGAAATAAATGTAGTCAAACTTTACTAATTCTGGGTTACTGAGAATGAAAATGATGCTTAAAATTGTTGATTGACTCTAGTTTTCAAAATATGCTATTGGGTCAGTATATACGACCCTTGACTTGGGAATGGCGGAGGATAAGTGAGTTATAAAGGGAAGGGATCTCAATTTAAACCAGAAATGACTAAAATACATCTTTGACTGGATCTACGAATAAATCAATGACTGGGTTTGGACAGTACTTGCTTTTTAGGCAAAACAATGAATGATGCAATCTGAAGCTGGTATTGCGTCATACATGATATGAATTGCATCGTGTTATTCCTAGGGGTCATGGATGATGCAATCATAATGAAGTTTACATCACTCTGCTGAACAAATTGC